>CM021103.1:199264105-199864105 GCA_007115665.2 Sequoiadendron giganteum
TTGTGGGACCATTGACGTTCAAACCGCGATACCGCAAGGACGGATAGGCCACCCCGCGGTAGTGTGGCGATCGTCAACCAGACCATTGGTGGTCTTACCGCGGCCACCATGGTGAGTGGATCCATCACCCGCGGTATGGCAATAACCGCCAGACCCGACCGCAAGCGGCTTCACCGCGGCCACCACAGTGAGTGGACCCACCGCTCGCGATATGGTGGTAACCGTCAGACCCGATTGTAGGCGGCTTTACCGCAGCCACCACGGTGAGTGAACCCACCGCCCGCGGTATGGCGGTAACCGTCGAACCCGACCGCAGGTGGCTTCACCGAGGCCATCACAGTGAAGTTCTTTGCCAACCACGGTAAGGCGGTAACCACCAATCCTATCACCGTGGTACCACCAGGGGCAGAAAAGACTGCCACAGTAAAACAGTTGAGGTTGGAATAAATCCAAACGTGGTATGGCGGTAAACTGCAGAAACACCAGATTTTTGCCAAGTCATGAAAACAGGGGCTTCAAGCTGCAAGTTGAGACATATTTCCTCAACAAGCTCCCACTTGGCAAACACTTCCATCTTCCCCATGATGTTGGAAACTTACTGACAATCATAGGCCCCAAGGCCCATCGATTCTGCACACCATCTGAACTTGTTTGTGCTAACTGGCTTTGTCAAAGCATCTATAACATTCTTCAAGGTGTCGACCTTTTCCAAACTAAATTTTTTCCATCTTCAACCATATCCCTCATGGAGTGATATTGCACATCAATGTGCTTGGTCCTGGCATGAAAGTTTGGATTCTTTGCCAAAAAAATGGCACTCTGACTGTCGCAATAGATTGAAATGTGCCCAACATTAAATCCAATGTTTGAACATAAATGGTTTAACCAAACAACCTCTTTACAAGCATGAGTTGCAGCCATGTATTCTGCCTCGGTCGTGGATAAAGCAACTACAGCCTGTCGCTTGCTCATCCAACTGATTGCTCCACCATTAAGCATGAAAGTGTATCCACTGGTGGATCGCCTACTGTCAATGTCCCCTGCCCAATCTGAATCAGTATACCCATGGATGCTGAGAGTCCTTTGTGATGCAACCAATATTCCATGGTAACATGGGGCATAGTCTGAAGTTCCCTTCAAATACCTAAACACTCTCTTCACAACATCCCAATGTGATCTTCCTAGATTTTCCATAAATCGACTTAGAACTCCAACTACTTGGGCAATGTCTAGTCTTGTACAAACCATAGCATACATCAAACTTCCAACAACACTTGCATAAGGCACAATGGTCATGTCCTCCATCTTAGTAGCATATTTTGGATAGTCTTCAATAGATAGCTTTGTTCCCTGCACGATTGGAACAACAAGTTGCTTGCAATCATCCATGCTAAACCTCTCTAGAACTGTTTTCACATACTTACTCTGATTTACCCAAAGCTTTCTGCTTGTTTTGTCCCTGGTTATCTCCATTCCAAGAATGTACCTAGCTGCACCAAGATTTTTCATTTTGAACTTTGTAGATAACTAAGATTTAAGATTAGAAATCATAGACTTGCTATTCCCAATGAATAGCATATCATCCACGTACAGGGTAATAACAAGCATACGATCATTCTCAGATTTATAATAAATGCAATGATTAGATTTTGATCTTACAAATCCAATTGACAACACAAATGTGTCAAATTTTTGGTACTACATTCTAGGAGATTGCTTTAAACCATAGAAAGATTTATTTGACTTACAGACCAGATTTTGTTTACTTCTTTCAACAAAATGCTCAGGCTAGGACATGTAGATTTCTTCTTCCAGCTCACCATGGAGAAACATTGTCTTCACATCCATCTGTTCAATTTAAAAATCATACACAGCTGCCAATGACAATAAAAATCTCATGGATGTCAGCTTTGCTACAAGGGAAAAAAATATCTCCATAATCAATTCCCTCAATTTGAGAAAATCCCTTTGCAACCAACCTTGCCTTATACTTTTCAACACTGCCATCAAGGCTTGTTTTCTTTTTGAATATCCACTTACATCCAACAGGCTTTCGCCCATTAGACAGTGGTACCAAATTCCATGTTTCATTATTTTTCAAAGAATCCATCTCTTCATTCATGGCTTGCAACCAAGAATTCAAATCAGCCATGTTGATTGCTTCTTTCACAGTCCTAGGCTCATCAGTGCTGGTAATTAAAGCATAGGCACAGTTCAAATTTAACAGTGAGAAACCATACCTTTCAAGTTGTCTTTTTTCTTGTGTAGATCTTCTTATAGGCTGAGGTTTTTCTTCATTATCAGAACTTCTAGAGCTGCTTGAGCTCTCCTCAGTCTCAGGTACACCATGCAACTCTTCCCTTTTTGGAGTTTGGGGAATCTCAACTGCATTTTTCTTTTTGTCACTTTGATTTGTCTCAAGCTGTTGATCACTTACTGAAGGCTTTATCTCACGAAATATCACACTTCTATTGTACAAAACCTTCTCAATAACAAGGTTCCAAAGCTTGTATCATTTCACACCGACTCCATAACCGATAAGAATACATTTGACAGCCTTGTTATCCAATTTAAATCTCTTTTCATTTGGCACATAAACATATGCCTCACAGCCAAACACATGGACATGCCTCAGAGAGGGCTTCTTACCACACCATGCTTCCAAAGGTGTCTTGTCAACAAAAGTAGAGCAAGAAGATCTATTTATTAGATAAGATGTTGTAGCCACAGCCTCAACCCGAAACTTTTGCTCCAGACTAGCACCACTCAACATACTCCTTGCCTTTTCCGTCAACGTCCTATTCAACCTTTCAGCAACTCCATTATGTTGTGGAGTGTAAGGTGTTGTCTTATGCCTTTTAATTCCATGATCAGTGTAATACCTTTCAAAATCTGTAGAACAAAATTCACCACCATTTTCTGTCCTCAAACATTTAATTTTCCTTCCAGTCTAATTCTCCACCAAAGATTTAAATTCTTTAAACCGACTGAACACTTCTGATTTACTTTTAAGAAAGTATACAAATGCTTTTCTCGAATAGTCATCAATAAAAGAAACATAATATCTAGACTTTGATAACGAAGGAATATTAACTAGACCAAACACATCAAAATGAACATAATCCAGTATACCAGAAGATTTATGAGGACTAGAATAAAATGAAACACGGTGTTATTTTCCACAGATACAATGTTCTCAAAAATCGAACTCAAGATTACAATCATCAAACCCTTCTACAAGATTTTTATTCTTCAAGGTTTTTAAACCTTTCTCACCTATGTGACCAAGTCTATGATTCCATACCATAGTCTTCTTAGATGGGATTCTTACCTCCAAAGAATTTACAGATAGAGAAGTGTTTACATATTTCTCTACAAGGACTAATTTTCTTTACTTTATAGAGGCATTGTTACAATGAACAAGACGTACATCCAGCTTGTACAGAGTGCCAGTACGAACACCCTTAGCCAACACCATTGCACCTCTAGCCATTTTACATCCTTTTCTAGAGAATGGAACTTCTACACCAGCATCATTTAACTTATTGAGAGAAAGAATATTTCGAGCCAAACCTGGAATGTGCAATACGCCACCAATCCCTTTGATTCTTCCGTCAAGAAACTAAATTCTGACTCTTCCTCTTCCAACTATCTCCAACGTTGAATCACATACCAAGTACACCTTTCCACCATCATACTCCTCATATTTAGAGAACCATTCTTTATTGGACATCATGTGAAAGGAAGCACCTGAGTCAACCAGCCACACATCATATGATGCCTGCGTTGTCAAGGTTGCTGCAATGAAGGCGTTTGCATCACTTTGAGAAGTTTCATTTTCAGTGACATTCTTCTTCTTCTTCTCCTTGCAATCCTTCCGGATATGACCAGGTTGCCCACAATTCCAGCATCTCACCTTGAAATTTTTACCAAGAGACTTTGATCTCCCTGCAAATTTAGATTTTCGACTTCCTGTCCTTCTTCTTGCTTTTCTCCTTTGGTCTACCTGCAATAGCAAGAGCCTCCTTGGCCATATTTGAATACTTCCTTTACATTTCTTCAAAAAAGAGTGAAGCAACCACATCATCCATCTTGAATGTAGTGGTTGTGCTTCCAATAGCCATCACCAGATGATCCCAACTGTCAGGTAATGAACACAACAGGAGCATGCAACGATCTTCCTCCTCAGTCTTTACACCTACAAAAGTTGGTTGAGTAACACACATATTAAATGAGTTCAGATGGTCTGCAATAGATGCACCTTCTTCCATTTTCAAGGAGTACAACTTCTTCCTCGGAAATAACTTATTTACCAAAGACTTTCCCTGATAAATATCACCAAATTTCTTCCACAAAGAAGCTGCAGATTGTTCCTCATGGGCGTTTAGGAGTACAAAATCGGCTAGACTCAGTCTTATCAAACCTTTTGCTTTTCTATCAACAAGATCCCAATCCTCTTGGTTCATACTTTGTGGCTTAGTTCCAGACACTGCCAACCAGAGGTCTCTATCCACCAGCAAGTCTTCCATTTTGAGTTTCCATAACTCAAAGTTGTTGCCATTATATTTTTAAATATCTACTCTATTTGATGTACTCACCATCTCAAACATAAATAAGTTTTAACAATGCAATACTCCCACTGAAACAGTATTAGCACAAAAAATTGAGCTTTCTCTCAAGGATAACACAACAGGTCAGGCTCTGATACCACTTGAAGAGAAAACGAAGGATGGATATAATGACCCAATCGTGTAGAATACATTCCCTTAACACTAATACAATAAGGGGGAAGAGAATAAACAGGTTCTAATAGCTTCTAAAACTACTTGAGATGAATACAACTAGTAAAATAGATAACATAAAATAGCAATCACAGATTGACACAAGATATATGTGGGAAAACCTTTTCAGGTAAAAAATCCACCACACAAATTCAAGACAATTGTATTCTAGTAATAAACCAATTACATACAATGTTCAGTCTTCTTGATCAGCTCATAGCCACTTCGTTCAAATTTTTTCTCGCTGTTACAATGTTATTCTCTAACATACAGTTCGAAGTTATTTCTTGCAGTGTTGTACTCGACTTACAAATTCATGCAATGCAATCAACCTAATCAGTTAGGTGTCGACCATCAAGTTCATGAATCTCTCATCCAATCACGCAATCGATCTACCCATGCCGATCTCCATGCATCGAGCCACCCAAGCATTAATGCCACCACCCAAATCGAGTTTTGTTCGCCAACCTAAGTCAGCCTGCACTTGCTACAATTACTTCTTTGGTTTCTAACCAATCATCGATCTGACACTGAGCCACGTCTTTGTATTTGATTTGTCCACCGATTCTATCACCGAGTCTAACTCGGTCAAAAGCAACCCCGAGCTCGTCCGAGCTCACACCGACCATACCCGTGCTACCACAACTCCAACTGAGTTGACCTACAGTATAGCGGTGAGCTCATATGAGCTCACCGATGACTTCATCGAGCCTAGCTCGTCTCACCTCCAAACTTCCACCATGCTACTAGAGCTAGGTTCAGGTCTAACCACAGTATGGTGGTGACCGGTTTGTGGGACCACTGACGGTCAAACCGCGCTACTGTGGGGGCCAACAGGCCACCTCGAGGTAGTGTGGTGACCATCAACCAAACCATTGTCAGTCTTACCACAGCCATCGCAGTGAGTGGATCCACCGCCCATGGTATGGTGGTAACCGTCAGACCCGACCACAGGCGGCTTCAACATAGCCACCGAAGTGAGTGGACCCACCACCCGCGGTATGGCAATAACCATCGGACCCGACCACAGGCGGCTTCACTGTGGCCACCACGGTGATTGGACCCACCGCCTGCGGTATGGCGGTAACCGTCGGACCCAACCGCAAGCGGCTTCAACGTGGCCACCATGGTGAAAGTCTTCGCCGAACGCAGTAAGGCGGTAGCCGCCAAGCCTGTCACCATGGTACCACCAGGAGCAGAAAAGACCGCCATGATAAATTCATCGAGGCTGGAATAAAGCTAGGCACGATACGATGGTAAACTGCAGAAACACCAGATTTTTGCCAAGTTATGAAAATAGGGGCTTCAAGCTGGAATTTGAGACACATTTTCTCAATACTTAGTGCATTTGCAAAGTAAGGGAAATTAAAAAAATTGGAGCATTGTTGGAAGATGTAGCAGGGAAAAAAGAATAAAATTCTAGAGCATCACCGACAGATGCAGTCAAAGTGGAGGAGGAAAGTTTTGAAGCATCAATGAAAAATGCAGCTAGAAGGAACGAACAAGGTTCTGGAGCATCACTAAAAGATGCAGCCAGAATGCAGAAGCAAATTTCTAGAGCATCGTTGAAAGATGTAGCTAGAATGGAGGAAAAAAGTTCTAGAGCATCATTGAAAGATGCAGTCAGAATGCAAGAACAAAGTTTCAGAGCATTATTGAAAGATGCAGTCAGAAGGAAGAAATGAAGTTCTAGACTGTCACTGAAAGGTGTATTCAGAAGGAAGAAGTGAAGTTTTTGAGCATCACTGAAAGATGCAGCCGAAATGTAGGAACAATTTTTGGAGCACCATTGAAATATGCAGCCAAAATGCAGGAACAAAGTTTTTGAGTATCGCTGAAAGATGTAGCTAGAAGTAAGGAGGGAACATAATGAAGCACCATGGACTTAACACACTTCAAAGCATTGCAGAAAGATGCATCGAAATGCAAGAACAAATTAGGGAATGGAACCAATCAAACAAAAAAGCTTTAGAGCATCATTGCAAGATGCGTCAGAATTTGTATTCGATTAAACACAAAGTCCTACAAGACAAAAAGATGTGTTAGCATTGCAGAAAGATGTGTCGAAATGCAAGAACAAATTAGGGAATGGAACCAATCAAAGGAAAAAGCTCTAGAGCATCGTTACAAGATGCGTTAGAATTTTTATTCGATTAAAAACAAATTCTTGCAAGATAGAGATAAAATTTAGCCAAGTCCAAAAGAACAAAAATACAAAAGAAATTCCTTGAAGTGATTATAAATACATACACATGCAAAGATTTTTTCTCTTTTTTTTAATTTTTTTTTTTATTATTATTATTTAAAGCTAAAAATTACATTGGCTCTTCCATAGCAGAGTCAATGCATTGTGTTTCTCCTTGCATTTCTACCATTCTTGTAAATTCTTCTTTGTTGATAGCTTTTGGTAGATTTGTAATTGATGACCGTTGACTAAGAGAGTTCGAGTCATCAATTGGTTTTAGTTGCACTAATCTATTTGTAAATACTTCAAAAATTTCATATGGACCCATCCAATGAGTCCTTAGTTTCCCTTTGTGATCATTATATCAAGAATCAAATAACAGTGTCCAATCTCCATTGTGGAACTCTCTTTCTTTTATGTGTTTGTCATGCTAGGCCTTTTGTTGTTGTTGAACTAGCTCAGTTTGGTGGATAGCTTCTAAATGGAGTTTATCCAATTCACTGAGTTGTAGAACTCTTTCAACCTAGGCTCGTTTGAGGTCTAAGCCTAACTCTATTTTTGTTCTAAGAGTTTGAAGTCCAAATTCAATGGGTAGAAGAGGTTTCTTCCCAAAAACTAACTCATAAGGAGTAAAACCAGTGGTTGATTTTCAAGTTGTATTATAGGCCCAAACGGCTTCGGCTAATTTTTTGGCCCAATCTCTTCTTCTCGATGAAACTATTTTTGTTAAGATATTCTCAAGTTCCCTATTAGTGACTTCTACTTGACCATTTTATTGTGGGTGATAAGGTGATGACTTTTTATGTCTTACCTGGAAATGATCAGTAAAGGCTAGAAAAACTTTAGACATAAACCAGGGTCCTCGATCTATGACAATTGTTATAGGGGCTCCAAATTTGAGAAAAATATTTTTATACAAGAATTCAGCAACTTGTTCATCCCTAGTGACTCTTAGGGCTTGGACCTCCACCCACTTAGTCAGATAGTCCATACAAACCAAAATGTATTCTTTGCCTTGTGAAGGAGGGTCTATAGGACTGATAAAATACAATCCTCGCTTTTCAAATGGTTCAAAAACTACCTGTGGTTGCAGAGGCATTTTATTGGATGTAGTGGGTCTTCCTACTCAATTGCATTCATCATAGCAACGAACATAATTTTTCACATCCTTATGCATGAAGGGCCAGTAATATCTTATACCCAATATTTTATGGGAGGTCCTCTTGGTGGAGTAATGGCCTCTAGAGGGATCATCATGGTAGGCTCTATGGATGCTATATGTTTCATTTGATCCAACATAACATCGTAAAACTAGATTAAGGCTATATCAAAATAGCATCCCATTAATCCATTTGAACAGAGCACTTTCTTGAATGAGGTGTTTCTTTTGTTTTTATGTAAAGTCTAGTGGAAACTCTAAAGTATCCAAATAGTTGGTGATGTTTGCAATCCAAGGGGTTTTATTGGAGATGGAAAATAAATTTTCATCTGGGAATTCATCTTGCACAGGAGCACAATCTCCATTGTCTTGTTTGACCCGGGATAATAAATTTGTGACTACATTGAACTTCTCGAGTTAATCAATGATGATCGCATTGAATTCTTGTAGAATCAATAACCACCTGATTATTCTTTCATTTACTATAGATTTGTTCATTAGGTACTTGATAGTTGAATGGTCTATGAACACACTTACTTTGTACTCTGTGATGTAATGTCAAAATTTATTGATTGCATGCACCACAGCTAAGAATTGTTTTTCTATAGTGGTGTAGTTCTGTTTAGTGGGAGTCAAATTATTACTAATGAAATAGATGGAAAATTTCCCTCCATTCTCATCTTCCTGACCTAAAACTACTTCAATAACATCATTAGAAGCATCTCCATGAATATGGAATTGAAGGTTCCAATTAGATCCGCATAGGATAGGAGCATAAATGAGTTTCTCCTTAATGATCTCAAATGATGTTTGACATTTTGTTGTCCAGGCAAAATCTAAATTATTTTGGAGGAGGGAAAAAATGGGGGCTGCAATCTTGTTGAATTTGTTTTATGAATCTCTAGTAGTATCCAACATATCCTAAGAAACTTCTAATGTCAGTTTGGTTCTTGGAAGTCTCTAGTTGTTGTATTACCTTAATTTTCTTAGGATCCACTTTTATCCCTTCAGCTAAAATGTGGTGTCCTAGCACTATCCCTTGTTCCACCATTAGTAGGCATTTTTCATGATTCGGGGATAGATGATGGTCCTCACATTGCTTCAATACCTTGTCCAAATTTTTAAGTTCATCAAAAGTGGAACCATACATGGTGAATTCATCCATGTATACTTCCACACAATCATTCACTAGCTCAGTGAAAATGGTCAGAATAGCTCTTTAAAATGTTGCAAGAGTGTTGCATAGCCTGAAGGGAAGGACACGATACGCAAGTTTTCCCTAGGGGCAAGTAAAAGTTGTTTTGTCCTGGTCTTCTACTACTACTTGTATTTGGTTATATCCACTGAATCCGTCGAGGAATGAGAAATACTTATTTCCAGCTAAATTATCCAAGACTTGGTCTATGAAAGGTAAAGGGAAGTAATCTCTAAGGGTAGATTTGCTAAGCTCCCTATAATCAACTCACACTCTCCACTTCCCCTTTTTCTTTGGAACAACTACCAAGGGTGAAACCCATTTTCTATCAAAGATGGGATAGATGAATCCTACTTATAGGATTTTCTCAATTTTTGTTTTAACAATGTCTTTGCGAGCAAGGTTGAGTCTTCGTTGTGGTTGACAAACAGTTCTAACATTTTAAGTATAGATGTGATGGTTACAAACACTCAGGTGTATTCCTCTCATGTCTATATAATCCCAAGCAAAATCTCTAGGTCTATTTACCAAAACATCAAACAATTTGAGCTCATCTAACTTTTTCAACTAGATGTTGATATTTAAATTTTTTTCTAGTAGTAACATGATGGATTTAACTCTCGGGTAGTTGGAGGTGACAATATGAACTTCTCTGGTTAAGGTGTTGAGAGGACAGCTATGCAATATAGTTTTGTGGAGTCTGGAAATATCTTCAAAGAAGTGATCTATTTTCAGAATGATATTAGCCAAGGGACAAGGTAACATTGTGAAGTTGGTGTAATCATATTCGGTATGATCAATGTTGATCAAATGCCCTAAAATCTCTTCCACTTCTAAAGTTTCTTCACTACTTGACTCTATAGTAATATTTTGCATATTTTTTTCCAGTTCATCTTCCAACTCTTCACCATGTTGTTTAATGACTACCATAGCAAGTGAAGCTAGATTCTCTTATTTGTTGGAACCACTTGGTTCATCAACCCAAACTTGGTTATGTTCAGCAGGTTGAGCAGAGGGATACAAGAATAAGTGTCTAGTATTGGGACAATGTGAAATAATCATTCCTCTTGCTATATAGTCAATCTTGGTTGCAACTGAAGCTAAACACATTCTACCTAATATTATCATATAACTATCCTTGGGTGTGAGGGACTGGATTATTTGGAAGTCTATTGGATATTCCCAATCATCGACCTTAACAGGGACATTTTCTAGGACACCTTTGGGAATATCTATGGATTGATTTTTCATTTGTAATATGGTAGTTGTTGGGCACAAATCAGTGAGTCCCAATTTTTCCATAACATCCACCATCATGACATTAATGGTTGCTCCTAAGTCCATGAGTGCATTAGGTTTTGCTACCTCATTGATTGTCACTGTTATGAGTGGAATGCCTGGGGCATTATATTTTGGGGTTGAGGTTTTTCCAGGAAGAAAGTCAGCTAGGTATCCATTTATGTGCATAGTGTTAATCTATTTTGGTTTCATTCCTAGTGTTTTTATGCACAACTGTTTAATTATCTGGTTTAGTTCAATAATTTCCTTAATCGCTTGTAACAAAGGAACTTTGATATGAAGTCTCTTAATTTCTTGTAGTAACACAATTTCAATAGATAAGGTCATTTTTGAAGGGTTATTCAAGATATTTTCTTTGAGGTGCTTGGGAAAAGGTGCTTGAGTTTTATTTTTCAAGGTGGGATCTTTCTTTAAAATATCTGTTGAACGTTGGCCATCCTCTTCTTGAGGTAACTCGAGAGTTCTAGATGAGGATTTTAGAAGAGGCTTGTCTTGATTACTTGTTGGGTTTTGCTCTTAAGGTGTGGAAGGTGTCTTAGTCCTTTCAATATATTATTCATTCGATTCAACTAAGATCTCAACTATGGTAGGTTGTTGGAGTGTTTTTCCTAACCTCAACTGTAGGTTTCCACAATGGATAGTGTTAATTCCAACCATTTTTTCCTATTCTATCAAATACATTGGGGTATTTTGATGATTATTCTTTGGATTAGGAATAGGTTGTGTTGGTAGTTATGGTTGGTTGAACTACTCATTTTTTTGAGGGTTTTGAGGAGCTGGTAAAAGGTTTTATTATGGATTAGACATCCTCCTTGGCCCATTATAAAACTGATTTGGAGCTTGATTCTATTGAGGTGTAGGATTTTGAGGATACCATTGTTGTTGAGGTTAGGAAAAACACTCCAACAACCTACCATAGTTGAGATTAGGAATAGGTTGTGTTGGTAGTTATGGTTGGTTGAACTACTCATTTTTTTTAGGGTTTTGAGGAGCTGGTAAAAGGTTCTATTATGGATTAGACATCCTCCTTGGCCCATTATAAAACTAATTTGGAGCTTGATTCTATTGAGGTGTAGGATTTTGGGGATACCATTGTTGTTGAGTTTGGTTTGTCCATTGGGGGTTTCCCTAGGATTGGTTCGCCCATTCAGATGGTCCCCAAGGGTAAGGTCATCAATTAGGTGGTGCTTGAGGCCAAGGTGTTGCCCATTGAATATTATTCCAATGATTTAGGGGCCACCAGAAGGGATTTGAATTTTGGTCATAAGAGAAATTCCCTCCAAGTATTTGATTAACAAAATTGATCTCCTCCTCAATATTAGATGTCCTTCTCTTGGAATTTTTTATTGCAAGTAGGAGCTCACATTGATTATTGGCATGAATCTTCTCACAAATTTGGAAAATTTCAGTTGTTTCCAAAGGACATTCTCTCAATAGATTTTTGTTTCGACACCTAAGACAATAGATGGACAAGGTCTCAGGATTACATTTTTTTGCCTATATTCCATCTAGTGTGGTGTTTAGCTAAACAAGCATGTTAGTTTTGAGATTTTCTACTTCCTCACGTAGTTTACCTATTTCATTGGAACCTTTAAAAATACTATATTTATGGATACCTCCTCGAGTTCGGTAGAAATTTTGGCATAACTCAACGATATCATCGAGTTCAAGTTGGGACACATCTCCTTTTCCCATTAACTCTAGAATTCTCCTAGCATTTTCATCAAGTCCTTTGAGAAATATGGTCTTCATAATTTTCAGGCTTATGGCTTCTTCGTCACATCATTTAGATAAAAAGATAGACCTATCTAGGTAATCCTCTAGGTTTTCATCTTCTTTTTTCCTTAGTTTGAACAATTCTTCTTTCATATCGCTGAATCTACAATAACTTTGGTATTTGTCCAAAAATACAGTCTCCATATCATTATAGGTGGTTATTGACCCTAAAGGTAATCCCATGAACTAACACATTGAAGCGTCCCTCAGAGTGGAGGGAAAGAGTTTAAGTTTTTGGTTATCATTTTTGTAGTCATATGTCTAACACAAAACTTTAAACTCAAAAATGAATTCGCCAAGGTATTCAAAGGATAAGCCTCTAAAGGTTGGTAAGATGGATGGTCAAATGTTTTTCATGGGTGCATTGTCATCTTTTTTGAGAGAAATATGATAAGTAAATGTCCTTGTTGCCCTTCTTGGGTTATCGCCATCTTCATGGTTTCTCCTTACGTTGAAAGGGTTATCATTATTTTTATCAACCATGATGTCGAAAGGAATGCTTTCTCCTTCAAAGTTTTGATCTAATGGCTAAGTTTCTGGGGTATGTTGGGAGGTCTTTGGTTGATCCTACTCGATCAATTCATCAGTAAGTTCTTTGTTTGAGACTTCTACCTCCTTGTTTGTGGTTGGAACTACTATTGGGGGTTTTTGGTATGAATCTTTTGTGTGGACCTAGTTTCCTAACCATGCAGAAAAAGAAGCATGAAAACTATATTTTTTTCCAAAAGAGGTATCCAAGTAGTCTCCTATTAACACTAGAAAATTAGTGTCCCTGACAACAGTGCCAAAAAGTGATAGGTTTTTGTAAGGTCCTAACACTTTAGTTGAAAATATGTCAATTATGTCAATCGGGTAGTGTCCAAAGGTTGTATGCAATAGGGGATATTTTGGCCATCTCTCTTAGTAAGGTTTTTTGAATTTTTGAAATGGTTGAAAATCGAAATTAAACTAGAAAACATTCAAATTCCTATTATAGAAAGCATGTAAATTATCTAATAATCAACACTTGCAGTTAAACTATGAAATTTAAATAAAGGTGACCAACTATTAACGACTAACTACTAACTAAAAGTAAACCTAACAACTTGTAATTAACAACAGAGTGGATGCTCTAAAAATTTCAAGTAAACAGAACTTAAATATCATAAACTTAAAACCACGACCTACAGGAACACATGATAGAGCTCAACATAAAGTAATGTTCATCTAAATATAACATGTACAGAATGGAAGTAACAATATTAAAAATAAAAATACTTATCTACTCTATGAGATCCCTCGAGTGGCCAGCTCTCGAGTGTTCCTACGATTAGCTCAAATCACATGTGGTACTTTCGCAACTTCAAATTAAATCCATTCATAGCACTTCCATTACTCAAAACAAATTACTCAGAATGAAACTGGCGATATTCATTTATTCATATCATAGAAGTGAACAAAGTTGAACAGTATTCAAAATATATCATAATATCATATCTTGTTTTTGGTATTTACACATATATATACCGTACTACTACAAAATCCTAATTTTTAGATGGCGGGAGAATACAATTGAAAAATTCTTAAATAGAATTACAACTAATTGATGTTCATGGCATAAAACATAATAAAGGCTCAGAGTGGAGTCGTAAAGTCTTTAACAAAAAATTAGCAGAATGCTTTAAAAGAAGTTGTTCCACTATGCATGCCTAAATTTTTGGCACCCAAACTTTCGAAGCTCTAACTTCAACCACTTGATGTCCACTCCATTCATAGGTCATGCATAAGTCTTGCACAATTACTCAAATTCTATACCATTATATCAACATTAGTTAGCTAATTCCAATCAATTTGAGAAATAAAGATTTATACACCATTTTATAAAAAGTAGACTATTATTAATTCTAAAAATAAAAAAATTGGCATGGCTAAGGTGGTTGGAAAGAACAAAGAAGGTTATTTAGCTTATCATAAAAATGATGTTGTTTTTACCTCATCATTAGGTAGTGTAACATCTTGATCAATCATAACACAGAGCCTAGCAGCAACTAAATGCCTTCTAGAAAGAGTAGCCTCATCAATGGAAACTAACTAGTTGAAGGATTTAGCAACAGCTTTAAACACCTCTTCATCCCAGTATTCCAACGGTAGGTTAGGTGGCTTAACCCAAACAGGAGCAGAGTGAAAAATTCACTTCAAAAGATCCATACCAGGCTCCCACAGACACAACACCAAGGTCAGAAGACCAAAGACCCACGACCCCTTTGAGAAGACCAACCTCAAATCCTCATCACAAGAAAAGGAAAAAGAAAAAAATCCTTTAACCATAGCCGCAACCTCCACTTGCCCCTTCAGAGCCCACTTCATACAAACCCAAGAGAAAACCTCCTCAATATTGGGTCTACGACCCAAGAACTTTCCCACCAATGAGAAGTCCATTCTTGCAATCTTTTTATCCATAATAGAGTCTAGAATGGAAAGAGAAAAACCATCCTCCATGTTTGAAGAAGAAACGGATTCAGAAGCAACATCCTTGCCTTTAAGCTTAGAAGAAAAAAGGTCAGCCCACCTAGTCCCAAGCAAAGAAGACTATCCCAACAGCTAGGATTTTTCCACCGGAACATGCTCAACCTAGGAATCTGCTTTTGGGGGAGCCTCAGAATTTTCACCAAAAGGAGCCCGCAGAACAACAACAACTGACACCACATGACCCATAGGGACCTTTGGAGCTTGAACCGATGCCTCTACCAATGGAAATCCTACACACACCTCCTTGAAAGAATCAATCGTACATTGACCCCCAGAGTTTGAACCTTTGACCACACTCGTTCCACACAAGCCATCCTCCCCAACAATAACATCATAAAACATTGAATCTGTAGACTAACCAAACTAGAATCTGCCACGATCACTAGGGAGAGAATTCAAATTCAAATCACTCAATCCTACCTCACTAAGGTTCTTTTCCTCAACATCCATCACATCCTCTACTCTTTTTACATTTTGACAATGTTAAGGCATCTTTAAGTTCTTTTGTTTGTGTGTCTATTTTTTGTCAAAAATCAGTGTTTGATATTTTTTATTTTATTTTTAACTGTTCATTCAAATTTTAAATAAAGTACATTTTTATAAACTAGACTCCATTCTACACATAAAAAAAATGATTTTCGATTAGTTTTCAAAAATTATAGGGGTAGCACGACCAAAATTTTGTTTTTTCAGGATGTGTCCAGTTTGAAAATTAGTAAAAAATCAAATATTCATTAAAAAAATATCAAAAAAATCGGGCATAAACTACATGCTATTAGCTAATTTCTCATCAAAGCGATTTTAAAAATACCAAAAAAAAAAACCTTTTGAGGGAGCCACAAAAGACGCTATGTTATGTTTTTATTGACAAAAACAACACAAATTTGTGTGGCTCCCTTTTTTGAACACCTTAATATCTACCATTTTCAAAAAAAAAAATAGTAGTTTAGAAAGTAGACTCAAAGCACTACGAACATTGTTTGTGTTGCATCTTAAAATTTTGAGTGTAACTATCCTCAATTTCGCATCCAAGGTCAGTATTTCATGATTTTAGAAGAAAAAAAAAAGTGGCCACTTAAGACCCCTTTTTGGCCCCCCATCTTTTTGCACTTACCCACAAATATGTTGTGAAAGATTTTTTAAGACGATTCGTTATTATATGGAAAAATCAAGAGTAACTAGATAAATGCCTTGAAATATGTAAATTCACTATTTATTACTATGGGTCACTTCTACAATTGTTGAAGTGATTTGTGCAAGTGCAATATGATCTAGGCCCATAAATTTAAAATTTGGTGTATTGATGCCATCTTCTTGGTTCATCTAAATGCTTGCACAATTTGGATTATCCAATTGATGATGTTTAAGAACACCTTTAAGGAGTTTATTAAGTGGGAATATTCTCCCCTAGGTAAAATCTTAGATAGATCAATTTACAGATTATGAGAAAAGATTTAAAAACAATAGATAGTCAAGTAGGAAATGTCCTAAATATTGAAGCAAACATCATATAATAAATATTCTAATTTTATATTAAATGCTCTTTAAATGATCTCTATATGCTAAATGTCAAATGATTACATATAATCATAATGATTTAAGATTAATCTTTAAATATAAATTATCAACTTGAATAGAATTAAAAAGATTAAAGATCAAAATCAATCCCTAAAATTAAATGAAAATGTACATAAATCTTAAAATTACATTAAAAATTTAAATAAATCCAAAAAGAATAAAAAGAAAGACTAGAATTTCCACTATTATAATATTGCATTTTAATCAAATAAATACTACCAATTTCCTCCAACTAGTATTTTCCAAAAGAGTTGGTTGTTTATCACGCATATTTGTTTGCATTTGACATTAGGAAAAAAAGAGTTGTAGAGTAGAAAAATTCATGCATGAAAGTTTTCAAATAGTTTTGTTTGTATTTATTGTGTTTGTCATGTTTTAGGAACAATTGGCCAGGATAAAGAAGTTGTCACCTAAATTTAGGAATTTGATCATTGATAGAGTCAACTTTGTCTTCCATTAGAAAATGACCCTCATAAAGAAAGAATTTTGCTCACTTCAAAAAGTTTAGATGCTTTGGTTGTGCTTTTAGGCCATGAAGAAAGCACAATTTACATGTTTCCAATATTATGTAAATATTAATGAGTTCAAATATTTCCTTAACCATTCAGCATATATGATAAAAAATCCTCTTTAAGAAAACAAAGATCTTTAGAACTTTCATTGCACATAGAGTCATGTATAACCAACCTGCTTAAATGTTATAGTTTTATGCACAAATAAAAATGAAAGCATATAGTCCTAAGTCCTCTTATATGTGCCTAATGTCTCCAAAAAATGACTTATGGTAGAAAATGATCTTTTTATTCGATTCTGTAATAGATAACTCGTTTATAAGCCTCATAAAACTTATAATGTGAAGTGTATTGAAAAAGACCTTGATCAAACATCAAAAACCTCAATTGAACCCATATGTTTGTTTTGTTGATTATAGAGTAATGAACATAAGCATTCCAATAGTCATTGGACCAAGACCACAAGGTAGAGGATTAATTGATGAAACTATTCTTGAAGCCTCTTCATAGGAAACATGACCGACTAATTGTTATTCTCTTTTAGCACTAGGATCCTACAAAAGTGGAAGCAATAGTTTAAATTTTCTATATATTAAATATATTTTACTTACAATTTTTTTGAAAAAGGCAGTTAGAAGGTGTCATACATCTATTGCATTTAAGCCAAGATCAATTAGTACTACACCAGGTTTCAGCCAATCACCACGAATAAACGTGGAGTTGTAAGATATGATGAAGGGAAAACCTTTCATAACACTAATTGAATGTTTTTCCTAATCAAGTAATTGAACCCTAATTACAAACATAAACCTACTTAAATCCTAACCCTAATTCTCATTGAACCTTATTGTTATGGTTCAATTAGGGTTTAATTAACATTCTAAGATGGAGATTAAGGTTAGGTTAGGGTTAGAGTTGTGAATATCTTAATATTACCTTATAAATTTGACCCTAACTATATATTTGTTACCAATTTTTAGCGTCTTGCTGAAAATTGGCATTCATCAGGGCAAATACTTCCTGGGGTATTAAAAAATTTATTAAAAGTTATTCAACTAGTTTTCTGTTCTCATAATGAAATTATGTTGAGGAATGATTTCCAAAGTCATTCAACAGTTTAGACCAAACTAGTTGAACAATTCAGCAAAGCACAAATCAAACAAAGTTTCATTAGGGAAACCAACGTTCAAGCTGAATTTTAGTAGCAGCAATTATTGTTATATAAAGAATTGTAGTTTTAAGGAACCGGAATATAAGAAATCAATCATCTGATTACGGAATATGTTTTAAAGTAATTGCAATTGCATTGTTTCATTATGCAATCAAATTAAACGGAATGAATTCATCAGATAATGGAAGCCATTGCATATCATGAAAAAAATTCATTTATTGTGAGAATGTTCTGTAATCCCACACAAGCCGTGGGAGTAACCTGATTTGTTTCTTTTCAAATGTTGAAGGAAAGAAGGAAATGCATTGCATAACTGAAGTAACATAAGAAAAGGGAGAGAAGGTGATTCGTCATTGCCTAGAATGACGAATCATCGTTGTGGCCAGCCATGTTGACCTTCATGTCCATCTTCAATATCGGTGTTGATTCTAGCTCCAGGTTTACCTACAAAATGAGGAGAAATGTTAGAGCAATGAGGGATCACATTCTACCCTGTCCCTACATTACTAACAAAAATGGAGTGAGAATTCAATCATTCATCAGTTGAAAGGAAAAGCAGAGCATTAGAAAGAATTATCACTGCTATTTTTACTAACTTATTTGTGTTATGTGCAGGTACAAGAAACAAATCATGGGAAAATCATTGATCACTGTTGTTTTTACTAACTGTTTTTCATCATGTGCAGGTACAAGAAACGTAATCTTGTTGTTTATTTATCAGGTTTTCAAAAATGAGTGGGGATAAATGCGGCTCCCATAAGGGTAGAGCCTAGCTCATTGAGGCCTTTGAGCAAAGTGAAAATCACGAGATCAAAATTGTGTAGCAGTAACAACTTCATAAAAGGAGTCATGGTACATGTTCATCTTGAGACAACACAATAAAGGTGTTTAGAACAAAACAGAATAGTTGATTACTAATGGAGATTCATAAAAGCTAGGTCATCAAAAGGTAAAAGTAAATGTGATGATTATAAGTTCAAGAAGTAATATGTCATTTACAGAATTTTTGCAAATTCATCAAAAGGATTATGATACAAGACAATAATCTTTGTGCAAAGAAAATATTCCATCCTAAATGTTGAAGATAACACAGAAAATGTAAAAAAGAGCTACTTAAAACAAAGTGAAAGTTCTTTTTCTTATCAAGATATGAGGAGAATTTTTTGTTATCCCATCGGAATTCCAAGAGGCTGGTAAAAATCAAGATAGGAATTTACAAGTTCTATTGTTGACCAAGAGTGCTCATGACTGCCAGATACTGAAGATAACACAAAAAATGTAAAAATAAAAAGGGCAGCAAGAGATAGAGTAAAATGCAAGCTGGAGTTTTTGTAAAAAAATAGAACTTTGCATGTGAAGATGTCGTATCCAGAGAACACGTAATAGCTTTAAAATTGACGTTTTTTTTTTAAAAGATCTGAAAACAATAAACACTAATACGTGTTTTTCCTCAAAAGATCTTTCAGAAAAATACATTCAATACTGAAGAACAACCTTTCTTTAATGGCAGCCTGGAATTTTGTTTGGTTTTCTTTTTCAAAAAATCAAAATGCAGCATTAAAATAGAGGTTTGAGATTTCACACAAAAGAAACAAAGTTTGGATGTAGAAAAAATTAATAGAAAACACATTTGTTGTAGCCATTGATATGGAGGATTCTGGAAGAATACAAAGAAGTTGTGTTTCTCACATTTTGCCAAGGAAGAAGCCCTATAGAAAATGCCTATGGTGGTCGAGACAAGAACCAGGAGCAAAGCTCTCAAAACCTTCAGAAAAATGGTGTCCAAGATGTTTCAGAATGGCAAAAACACAAGTGTAATATCCAGCGCTAGGCATAACTAGGCTTCTCCATCATGGCAGCCAGAGGGAAAAACGAATAAAAACAAAAAAAAAACAAAAGAGTATATCATGAGTTGGATTTGAACCACGACCTGAAAAGCTTAGAAAAACTGACAAAATAAATGAGACTTCACCAGTCGGTAAGAAACCAGACTTACCTTTTGTATTCCTTTCAAAAAAAATTGAGCCAGCAAGTTCTAATGGTGGCCAGACAATGATACAGTACAGGAAAATGAAGAACATTAGAAATACGTGGGTCGCAGCTTGTAGAAGGCCTTCTAGATCTTCCAGAATAGAGAAAATTCCAAATTTGATACAAAGAACCAAACTTATAATGATGCAGCCTTCAGAAATTCTTCCAGAGTGGCGCCTAAAGCACGTCTTCAGCTTAATCTCACAGCTCACAACTAGGGTTTCCTCATGGCGGCACAGCTGTTAGTGAGTATAAGCAGCATAACAAAATGTGAATGAAAGTCTTTCATTGCATTTTAGGGTTAATACCCTAAGTGATTCGATAGAAAGGCTTTGCTTTAGATTTTTTTTAAACCTCATACATGTGTGGCATTTGATATGCCTATTTATTTTATTTGTTCTAAGTTCAAAGACTTAGTCAAATAGGCTTTTCTTTGATTTTTTATTTTCTTTGCATTTATCATATTATAAAACATTTTTTGTGTAAGTGATAAATTATAATCACTTTTCAAAAACAATGTTATTTATAAAATGCAAGGAATAGTAGTGCCTTTGGTAAAGTTGAATTATTTAGAGGTTTTTCATTTTTACATTAAATTCATATTGTGAAAACATTTATTTAAAAGTGATCAATTATAAATCATTTTCAAATAAATGTTGTTATTGAATGTAAAAATGATATTTATTTTCAAAGACTTAGTCAGATTGAAAGTCTTGCCAACATGTGGAGCAAAGATAGGGATTTTGAAGCCTTGAATCGGGGAATCTCCTTCAGTTTTGAGTTAGAATTGATTGGATTGCAATCAAGGAGGGATTTGAGGCACATGGTAGTTTGTTACCTTCAGTTTTGAACATGATTTGTAGGGGTTTTTGTTTGCATATGGCTCACCAAGTTGGTGAAAATAGGACAACTCTTCTTGGATTTGGTTGGCATTGCATGCCTTTTTGGGAGGAAAGATTGACAACTCATTTTTTTTTTTGGAGCCAAATTTCAATTCCAAATTTGGAGATCAATTCTATAAGTCCTTCTCTTCTTTCATTGTTGAAGTTGGTTCTTGGTTTGGAGATTGTTGAGGCATATCCTTCTCACTTTTGTAACTCATGATTTTTGGCAGATGTAATACAGATTCTCATTTTTCCTCAACAAAAGTCTTTTCCTTCACATTTTTTCTTGGTTTTTAGTATTGGTTGTAAATTGCATGATAAAATTCTGTGTAATCCTCTATTTTATCAAATTCCTTCCATGTTGAATGCAAAAGATCTTATGTCATAGTGCAGGTCTATGTTAGTGATCTCTTTTTTATGCTTTTATATTTGTGAAAACATCATTGTTTTCCTTGTGTTTAATCATTAAAATAGTTAGAACCTTTCATGGAATCACTTTTGCAGACATATATCTCTGTGTTGTGAGATTGTTTAGCTTTTATTGAGGTTTTTTTTTGTGAGTTTCAATAACTTTTGCTCAGAATCTTACCTTTGGTGTACCACATGTTAATGATAATTTATAGTTCAAGCAAATCCTTCTATCTCTTTCCCTTCTCATATTTCAGTTTTATCATAAAATCTAAAGGGAACCAGCCCATAATCTGGAGGTCCACTTCATTCCCTGGTCACCCACAGCCTCGAAGTGTTCCCATGTGTCAGTAGGTTGCTACAGTTAAAATCTTAGCAAGGGTGCAAACCTTAGCTGACAACAGTTTTTGGCACGTCCGATGGGACTGAGAACTGTTTTTCAGTCTTAAACCATAATCATAATACTATTGTTTAGTATGTGCAGCAGAAAATTGCAATCCTTAAGAGACATTTTTTAGCATACTTGGCGACTCCGAGCTTAGTTTTTGCAAAACCAGTGCATTGCAGCCCATGAGAAAAGTGCAGACTAGGAGTAACTCAGTTGTTTTTGAGTATTTGCAGTTGTCCCCACCTAGAAGGAAGGGAGGAGAAGTCCAAAAAGTACAAAGGATAGTTGTTTATTCAAGAAGGTCCAAGTCAAATCCTCTTGCTAAGAACAATCATACCACTACCCAAGCAGTTCATGTCGTTACAGTCCCAATGGCTCTACCACCCAGAAATCAGCCATTTGTTTCTTTTGATCAGGGTAGCCCTTTGGATCTTGCACAACACAATGACATACCAGGTGCAACCTTAAAGAGCTTTCCATTTTTCACTGGAGAAGAGCATACAACATCCATTGAACACATCAGAGATGTGGCTTCCTTGTGTGGGGTGCATCACATTACCCAACAGGATGTGGCAATGAGGCTTTTGGCGGCTTCTTTCAAGGGTAAAGCCCTTTAATGGTTCAGAGGTCTTCTTGTCAATTCAATAGCTACATGGGATGAGTTGGGTGAGCGGCTCAATAAGCAATTCGACGACAAATCTAATCACCTGTCTCTGGTGGAGTAGTTGACCACCATTAAAAGAGGTTTGCATGAACATTTGATGGACTTCAACTACCGTTTCAAAAGAATCTGGAATCGAATTCCAGCCACGGTAAAACCTTCCAATGATTACGCTTATTTATACTATTTAAAGTCTTTAAATAGTCATATTGCACTTATGATACAGTCTTTGGGAGGTGACACATTGCCAGCAGCATTTGATGTTGTTGTTAGAGCAGAAAATAACCTGATACAGGCAGGTAAAATAGCCCCTAGGCCTCCTATGCCTTATTTTGTTGAGTTACAGCCAACTACCTCTGCTTTACCACCTACAATAGCTGTTGTTCCAGCTTTTTTAGCCTTTAATGCACAAATAGCAGCTCAAGAGTATGTTGTTCCAAACCAATTTCAAGAATTGGTAAACCAAAATGATAATATCCAAAAGACCCTATGGACTTTTGGAAATGAGCTGGTAAATTTTTAAAAACAGCAAAGCCAACCTCCTTATCAAGCCCCTTTTCAGGCTAATCCTCAGTTTCAAATGAGGAATTTTAATCAGAGGCCATTTCAGCCTTATAATCCCAGCACTCCTAGTACCTCTAAGGAGATAGTTCTAGTTCAAAATAACCTTGCCGCTGATTACGAATGGTGTTTCCCATGTAATCAACCGCATAATCAATCAACCTGTTCAAATGGGATTCTAAATCAGGCGCCAATGGTGCAAAACAGTGTTATTGTTCCACAGAATTCAGCTCAAGGAAAAACAGAGCAGCATACTGCTAATACAGATTCAAGTAATTCTGATGTTTCTTTTTTGAATTGGCAAGGGGAGGAGTTTTGTGGGCTTAATGATCCACCAGGTTTGTCAAGTGATCTTGTTTCATCCAATACAAGATCGAAGAAGAGGGTTGTAGATTTAAGACAGCAGACTAATGGAGATAAGGATCAACCATCTACGAGTTCACAGGGGCAAGTTAATCCACCAGCTACACAAAGCATTCCAGTCCAGCCAGCACAAAAACAGAAGGATATTGTTGTTCCTAAAGGACAGCAGAAGGTTAGTACTGGTAGTTTCAACATTTTAGAGCATATGAAAAAGACAAGTGTAAGTGTCTCAATGTGGGATTCATTGGCTTTGCCTGGCCAAAAAGATCTTTTACATGAAGCTTTGTCAAAGTTTTATCTTTCTAAGGAAGAAATAAATCAGCAACCTGTTAAGGTGGTTCTCACTAATACCCCTCTTGAGAAGAAGGACCAAAAAACTGTTAAAGCTAAGCCACCTCCATTTTATGTTTCTCTGATTATAGGAGATCATCTAGTTCACAAGTGCATGATTGATTCTAGGGCTAGTAGTTCAGTAATGCCCAAACAGATTGTTAATAAGTTAGGTATTAAGTATGAGCCTCTAGAGAAGGGAGTTGTGCAATTAGATGGCACTGTTGTTAACACAGTGGGGGTCATTAAAAATCTGAGTCCAACTCTACATGCCTGTCCAAATTTTGCAATTCCATAGGATATTTATGTAATAGAGTTACCCCCATACTTTGCCCTTTGTTTATCCAGAGACTTTACAGCCAAGATAGGTGGATATTTATCTGTTGACTGGTCACATATGTTGTTCTGAACTAGGTATGGTACCAGAGTCACTGTAAAATCTAAAACGATAGCTAAGGATCATATTGAACCTTACCAATGTCCTCCCATCAATGCTAATCTATGTACCAGTGAGCAAAAAGAGCAGCCTGCTGTTCAAAAGGGTGAAGTTCAAACAGAAGCAATCTCAGATGTTCTTCCTGAAGTGTGGGCTTCTCAAAAGGAGAGGTTGTTATAGGTGAGTAGTTGGAAGAAGTTGATATTGGTGTTTACATGATGCATGAGACTAACTCTTTTATGCCTAACATTGAAAAGAGCAAGGAACAACAAAGTGAATAGCATGAAAATGATGTGTGGGAGCTGTTTTTCGACGGCTCAAGAATCAAAGTTGGTGCCAGTGGAGGTTGTATGTTGGTGTCACCAGCAGGTGAGAAATATTATTTGGCATTCAGATTTTGTTTCAACTGTACTAATAAAATATATTGAATATGAAGCTCTAATCCAAGGCTTAGAGTGGGCAAGACAAAGAGGAATCAGCTGCCTAAAAGTTCATGGGGATAGTGAATTGGTTGTTAATCAGGTCAGGAAGCTTAACATTGTAAAAAATGATACACTCAGGTCTTATCGGAATAGAGTATGGGACCTCTTAGAGGGATTTGATGCTTTTAATCTAATTTCCATACCTAGAACTCAGAATAAACATGTTGATAGACTAGCTGTTGTAGGAGTTGAATTTGACATTCCAAAGGAAATTTGCAATGATAAAGCTAATCAGCATATTAAAGTTGTTGTTAGACCTATTGTGCCTGATAATAACATTCATTGGCAAGTTTTTGAAAGTGACCAACAGATTGTAAGCTTTTTGAGAGAGGAAGCTGAGTTCTCACATGTCAATTAGGAAAAGCTACAGCACCAGTACAGTGACCAGATTATTCAGCTTAAAAATAACAAGTTACCAAAAGGTTTGGTCACTCTAGAATCAGTTTTCAATACAGATGATGAAGCTAGAAAGCCCAAGGGCAGTATTCAAGTTCAACAAGATCATTATGAAGAGGTCGAAGTCTTTAAAGGAAAGTTGCTTAAATTAGGCAAGGTATGTACAGCTGAAGAGAAGCATGTTTTTATTCAGCTTTGTCAAGAGTTTAATGATATATTTACCTGGAAATATACTGATTTGAAGGGATTCGAATCCCCAGCTTGCCCAACATACTATAGAACTAGAGCCCAATGTCAAACCTGTTAGGCAGAAACAGAGGCCCTTGAATCCCAAATTAGAGCCTCTTATGAAAAAGGAATTGGATAAATTGATTGAGAGCAGTATTATCTTTCCCATTAAGCATACTTCATGGGTTTCAAACTTAGTACCGGTAAGGAAGAAAAATGGGGAGATAAGACTCTGTGTAGATTTTCGTGACTTGAATAGGGCCTCTCTAAAAGACCATCATCCTCTACCTTCTATGGAACAGATACTTCAAGTAGTTTTAGGGTCTGAAAGGTTTTCCTTGTTAGATGGCTATTTTGGTTACAATCAAATTTTAGTAAAAGAGGAAGACCAGTTCAAGACGGCCTTCACCACAAAATGGGGGACTATGGCCTATAAGAAGATTCCCTTTGGTTTGTCCAATGCTAGGGCAACATTTCATAAAGCCATGGACATGGCTTTTCAAACTTTAATGTACAAAATTGTCTTAGTATATCTTGACGATATCACTGTTTTTTCTAAAGAGGCTAAGGATCATCTAAAACATCTGAGACAAATTTTTGAGAAATGCAGGGAGTTTGGCATATCACTTAACCCCAAAAAGTGTGTTTTTGTTGTTCATGAGGGCAAATTGCTCGGTTATGTGGTGTCAAAACAAGGTATTACAATTGATTCTGAAAGGGTGTGCCATTTTAGCTCTTCCTTTACCAGCACATAAGAAAGGATTGCAGAGTTTTATTGGTAGGATTAACTTTGTTAGGTGATTTATCCCCGACATTGCTGATTTGTTAAGTCAATTAACTCATATGCTGAGAAAGAATGTACCTTTCAACTAGACCAAAGATGGAAAAAGAAGTTTTGAGCTGATAAAGGAAGCATTAGCAGCTGCACCTACACTCTTGAATCCTAATTTTTCAAAAGATTTCATTTTGTATGCTTATGGAAATATTGATTCACTTTCAGCTATGCTTGTACAGCGAAATGATGAAGGATCTGAACAACCTTTGGCATTTTTCAGTCAAGGACTTAAAGACTATGAGCTGAGGTATACATTTGTAGAAAAGAATGTTCTTGCTGTCATAAGAAGTTTGAAAAAATTCAGACACATGCTTTCGAATAACAAGGTTATTCTGATGGTTGCTCATCCAAGCGTAAAGGAATTTTTGTTGAACAAAGATTTGAGTGATAGAAGGGCTGGTTGGGTAACCAAAGTAATGGAATATGACCTTGAGATTAAGGTTACCAAGCTGATAAGAGGGAGAGGCCTCTACGAACAGGTCACAAAGGACAGCAACAACAAATCAATAGAGGAAGAGATTGTTGTTTTAGCACTTCAAGATGGAGAACAAGCTATTGTACCTACTCCTACAGGTTGGATTGCAGAAATGAGTCATTTTTTATTGACTGGTGAGTGCCCTCCTTATCTAACTAACTCCAGGAGAAGGTATTTTTGTCTGCAGTCCATACCTTATGTTCTTTTAAATGGTTTACTATTTAGAAGAGATTTTCATGGTGTGCTTTTGAGGTGTATTGAGGTTGATCAGGTTGATAAGGTATTGCGTGAATTTCATCAAGGGTCAGCTGGTGGCACTTTTCCCCAAGAGCTACAGCTCTTAAAATCATGAAAGGAGGCTATTACTGGCCTACTTTATTCAAGGATTCCCATGCATGGGTAAGGAAATGCAAGGAATGTGCAATCTTTTCAGGAAAAGAGAAGTTGGTTGCTCTTCCATTGCAGCCTATTCAAGTTGAACAGCCCTTTTATGAAATGGGGCTTAGATTTTATTGGGGTTATAAACCCACCATCAAGTGCAGGCCATAAATGGGTGCTTACAGCCACGGATTATTTTTTGAAGTGGACTGAAGTTGTGGCACTCAAAGAAGCCAATGAGACGGTTGTACTGAACTTTTATGAAGAGTTGATAACCAGGTTTGGAGTTCCTAAATCTATTGTTTCAAATAATGCACTTGCATTCATAGGAACTAGAGTGTCTGTCTGGACTGTTAAAAATGGTGTTTATTTGAATACATCTTCAAATTACTATCCTCGAGGGAATGGACAGGATAAGTCCACTAACAAGAACCTCCTAAGGATCATAAAGAAGACTATGGAAGGTAATCAAAGAGTCTAGCACACCAAGCTGAAATCAGCCTTATGGGCTGATAAAATTACTTCTAAAAGATCAACAAGACATTCTTCATACACGCTTGTTTATGGAAAAGAGGCAAGATTGCCCATTTCACTTGAGCTTCTAGCTCTAGACCTGGTAATCCAGCTAGATATGCTTGAAGAGGAACCAATGACAGCAAGGTTAGCTCAGCTGATTGAACTTGAAGAGGTCAGAGCTAAGGCAATGAAAAAGATTGAGCAGCATCAAGCTCAAATGAAAAGGACATTTGATAAAAGGGTATCTCCAAGAGTTTTTCAAGAAGGAGACATTGTGTTGAAGTGAGATGAATTGAAAAGCAGGCCTGGAAAGCACTCCAACTTCGATTCATTCTGGAGTGGACCTTTCATTATTGTTGAGAAGAAATAGCACAATGCCTTCCAACTGTCAAAATTGGATGGTGAAGTCGAACCAATCCCAGTGAATGGGATTCACCTCAAGCATTGCTTTTGAGGTAAGATCTAATCTGTACATATTTCAGTAGTTTCCAAGTGGTTAATAAGTGCTTCTACACCTAGCATAGTTGCATCTTTGTTTTCTCTAAGTGTTGTTAAGCACAGTAGTTAGTTTGCTTTAAGTATTTTTGGGGGGGAAGGGGAAGCTCAAGTTTGTTGTTATTAGCTATAGTTATATGGATATATGCTTCTTATTCATAAGATTGAATAAAGCTTCAATATCATCAACAACAAACAAATATTCCAAGGGACTGTAGATAGTAACAGCAAATTGCAATCATTTAAAACAGAAAAGTGAGGTCTGTGCAAGGTTTTCTAAGTGGAGAAAGGGCATAAATAGACTCCATGCCCAATGGATAAGCTAGACGCTGGCCATTTTATTGTTTAGCAGGCAAACACCCCTAGGAGGTCACCAGAAATGTTACCAATTTTTAGCATCTTGTTGAAAATTGGCATTCATAGGGGCAATTACTTGCTAGGGTATTAAAAAATTTATTACAAGTTATTCAACCAGTTTTTTGTTCTCATAATGAAATTATGTTGAGGAATGATTTGCAAAGTCATTCAATAGTTTAGACCAAACTGGTTGAACAATTCAACAAAGCACAGATCAAACAGAGTTTCATTAGGGAAAGCAACGTTCAAGCTGAATTTCAGCTGTAGCAATTATTGTTATATAAAGAATTGCAGTTTTAAGGAACCGGAATACAAGAAATCAATCATCTGATTACAGAATATGTTTTAAAGTAATTGCAATTACATTGTTTCATTATGCAATCAAATTAAACGGAATGAATTCATCAGATAATGGAAGCCATTGCATATCATGAAAAAAATTCATTTATTGTGAGAATGTTCTGTAATCCCACACAAGCCGTGGGAGTAACCTGATTTGTTTCTTTTCAAATGTTGAAGGAAAGAAGGAAATGCATTACATAACTGAAAGTAACATAAGAAAAGGGAGAGAAGGTGATTCGTCATTGCCTGGAATGACAAATCATCATTGTGGCCAGCCATGTTGACCTTCATGTCCATCTTCAATATCGGTGTTGATTCCAGCTCCAGGTTTACCTACAAAATGAGGAGAAATGTTAGAGCAATGAGGGATCACATTCTACCATGTTCCTACATTACCAACAGAAATGGGGTGAACATTCAATCATTCATCAGTTTAAAGGAAAAGCAAAGCATCAGAAAGAATTATCACTGCTAATTTTACTAACTTATTTGTGTTATGTGCAGGTACAGGAAACAAATCATGGGAAAATAATTGATCACTGTTGTTTTTACTAACTGGTTTTCATCATGTTCGGGTACAGGAAATGTAATCTTGTTGTTTATTTATCAGGTTTTCAAAAATGAGTGGGGATAAATGCGGCTCCCATAAGGGTAGAGCCCGGCTCATTGAGGTCTTTGAGCAAAGTGAAAATCACGAGATCAAAATTGTGTAGCAATAACAACTTCATAAAAGGAGTCATGGTACATGTTCATCTTGAGACAACACAGTAAATGTGTTAAGAACAAAACAGAATAGCCGATTACTAATGGAGATTCATAAAAGCTAGGTCATCAAAAGCTAAGAGTAAATGTGTTGATTATAAGTTCAAGAAGTAATATGTCATTTACAGAATTTTTGCAAATTCATCAAAAGGATTATGATACAAGCCAGTAATCTTTGTGCAAAGAGAATATTCCATCCTGAATGTTGAAGATAACACACAAAATGTAAAAAAGAGCTACTCAAAACAAAGTGAAAGTTCTTTTTCTTATCAAGATATGAGGAGAATTTTTTGTTATCCCATCGGAATTCCAAGAGGCTGGTAAAAATCAAGACAGGAATTTACAAGTTCTATTGTCAACCAAGAGTGCTCATGACTGCCAGATACTGAAGATAACACAGAAAATGTAAAAAAAAAAAAGGGCAGCAAGAGAGAGTAAAATGCAAGCTGGAGTTTTTGTAAAAAAATAGAACTTTGCATGTGAAGATGTCGTATCCAAAGAGCACGTAATAGCTTTAAAATTGACGTTTTTTTTTTAAAAGATTTGAAAACAATAAACACTAATACGTATTTTTCCTCAAAAGATCTTTTAGAAAAATACATTCAATACTAATGAACAACCTTTCTTTAATGGCGGCCTGGAATTTTGTTTGGTTTTCTTTTTCAAAAAATCAAAATGCAGCATTAAAATAGAGGTTTGAGGTTTCACCAACAGAAACAAAGTTTGGATGCAGAAAAAATTAACAGAAAACACATTTGTTGTAGCCATTGATATGGAGGATTCTGGAAGAATACAAAGAAGTTGTGTTTCTCACATTTTGCCAAGGAAGAAGCCCTACAGAAAATGCATATGGCGGTCGAGACAAGAACCAGGAGCAAAGCTCTCAAAACCTTCAAAAAAATGGCGTCCAAGATGTTTCAGAATGGCAAAAACACAAGTGTAATATCTAGCGCTAGGTGTGGCTAGGCTTCTTCGTCATGGCGGCCAGAGGGAAAAACGAAAAAAAACAAAAGAGTATATCAGGAGTTGGATTTGAACCGTGACCTGAAAAGCTTAGAAAAACTGACAAAATAAATGAGACTTCACCAGTTGGTAAGAAACCAGACTTACCTTTTGTATTCCTTTCAAAAAAAATCGAGCCAACAAGTTCTAATGGCGGCCAAACAATGATACAGTACAGGAAAATGAAGAACATCAGAAATACGTGGGTCGCGGCTTGTAGAAGGCCTTCTAGATCTTCCAGAACAGAGAAAATTCCAGATTTGATACAAAGAACCAAACTTATCATGATGCAACCTTCAGAAATTCTTCCAGAGTGGCGCCTAAAGCACGTCTTCAGCTTAATCCCACAGCTTGCGGCTAGGGTTTCCTCATGGCGGCGCAGCTGTTAGTGAGTATAAGCAACATAACAAAATGTGAATGAAAGTCTTTCATTGCATTTTACGGTTAATACCCTAAGTGATTCGATGGAAAGGCTTTAGATTTTTTTAAAACCTCATACATGCGTGGCATTTGATATGCCTATTTATTTTATATGTTCTAAGTTCAAAGACTTAGTCAAATAGGCTTTTCTTTGATTTTTATTTTCTTTGCATTTATCATATTGTAAAACATTTTTTGTTTAAGTGATAAATTATAATCACTTTTCAAAAACAATGTTATTTATAAAATGCAAGGAATAGTAGTGCCTTTGGTAAAGTTGAATTATTTAGAGGTTTTTCATTTTTACATTAAATTCATATTGTGAAAACATTTATTTAAAAGTGATGAATTACAAATCATTTCCAAATAAATGTTGTTATTGAAAGTAAAAATGATATTTATTTTCAAAGACTTAGTCAGATTGAAAGTCTTGCCAACATGTGGAGCAAAGATAGGGATTTTGAAGCCTTGAATCGAGGAATCTCCTTCAGTTTTGAGTTAGGATTGATTGGATTGCAATCAAGGAGGGATTTGAGGCACATGGCAGTTTGTTACCTTCAGTTTTGAACCTCATTTGTAGGTGTTTTTGTTTGCATATGGCTCACCAAGTTGGTGAAACTGGGACAACTCTTCTTGGAGTTGGTTGGCGTTGCATGCTTTTTGGGAGGAAAGATTGACAACTCATTTTTTTTTTGGAGCCAAATTTCAATTCCGAATTTGGAGATCAATTCTATAAGTCCTTCTCTTCTTTCATTGTTGAAGTTGATTCTTGGTTTGGAGATTGCTGAGGCATATCCTTCTCACTTTTGTAACTCATGATTTTTGGTAGATGTGATACACATTCCCATTTTTCCTCAACAGAAGTCTTTTCTTTCACATTTTCTCTTTGTTTTTAGTATTGGTTGTGAATTGCACGATAAAATCTTGTGTAATCCTCTATTTTATCAGATTCCTTCTATGTTGAATGCAAAAGATTTTATGTCAGTGTGTAGGTCTATGTTAGTGATCTCTTTTTTATGCTTTTATATTTGTAAAAACATCATTGCTTTCCTTGTGTTTAAACATTAAAATAGTTAGAACCTTTCATGGAATCATTTTTGCAGACATAAATCTCTGTGTTGTGAGATTGTTTAGCTTTTATTGAGGTTTTTTTTTTGTGAGTTTCAACAACTTTTGCTTAGAATCTTACCTTTGTGTACCACCTGTTAATGATAATTTATAGTTCAAGCAAATCCTTCTATCTCTTTCCCTTCTCATATTTCAATTTTATCATAAAATCTAAAGGGAACCGGCCCATAATCTAGAGGTCCACTTCATTCCCTAGTCACCCACAACCTCGAAGTGTTCCCATGTGTCAGTAGGTTGCTACAGTTAAAAGCTTAGCAAGGGTGCAAACCTTAGCTGACAACAATAATCATAATTGAATCCGAACCCTAACCCTAATTAAACCCTAATTCTAACCCTAACACTAGTCGTAATTAAATTCTCACTCTAACCCTAACCGTAATTAAATCCTATTTTTATGGTTGAATTAGGGTTAGGTTTAGGGTTCAATTAGAGTTCTAGTATAAATCTTGGGGTTAAGGTTATTTATTTCTTGATAGTAGTTTATAAATTTGACATTACTGATAAATATATTAAACAAAGAAAAGTTAGTATATATTTACGCTGAAGGCTTGTCCTATTTGAAAATAGTCGGTTGATTTTGTCCATCCACGATGCACGCTACTCGAGAGGAGATGCAATACGGAACAAACGTGCAGTCGTTGATCAACTTCGGTCGTTTTAACCGTTATGCAGCTTTTATTTTGCCTATTTTTAGAAAACTAAACAAACGACAATCCTCTCATATCGCCTTGTTTGACCCATAACAATAAATTAAAAAAAAATACCACAGAATATAGGCGGATCAATCCACACAGAATGTAAATTTCGACGTGGATTGCCACGTCAAAACTTGAATTAGATTAACCCTCATTCACAATGTTGTCCATGGAATAAAAATCTAACACTGCTAGACAGGTTTTTACAAGTGGCAAGTAATGGTGGAAGTAGAAAGAGCATTTGCTTTAAAATAATAATTATCAGTCCGCACATTTTAATAAATAAAAGTATTTGTTTAAACTTTTAATTATTATCAATGGGTTTTGATTATTTTTATGTAATTTTTAATTTTTTTAAAATAAATTTATTAATATTAAATATTAAATATTAAATATTTTTATGTTTATTTTGTTGTGTTTTAAATGTTTATGTATAATCATAATATTTTTAAATGTAAATATTTATTTAGAAAAATTTATGAACACAAATAGATAATTAAGTAGATAATAAAAATAATAGAAGGTTAATAAACTTCTTTCTATTGTAGTGTAAATAATATACATGAGATTAAATGTAATGATGAAATGAAATTAAGAAAACCGTAGCCTAGTAATAAATTATTATTATTATTTGTGACAATTAATAGATTTAGTTTTTTTATATTTCACATAATTTATAATATACATATTGTTATTTAACAAAATTGTCACCGATGCCCTCGCTGCTCGTTGGTCCTGTGGTGGCCGAGGTGGAGTCGATCCTCTCACCATTCTCCTCGTTTCCTATTTCCGAGCCTCCTTGGTCTGTTGTTCTTCGGAAGAAGAAATTTGTGTCTGCTTGTAGGTCTCGGGCTCGTGGAGCCAACTCTGAACCCTCTATTTTGGGGGCTGCTTAATCTCTTTGGTACTCCACAACTGTCTGACAGCTGATTCTAGTTGTTCTTCATTCAATCTCTGTTTTGAACTATGCTTTTCTTTGGCCCCTTGGGCTCATTGTGAAGGGTCCGACACCTTGAAATGCTGCTTATCTATTCAAAAACAAAATTGTTATATAAATTTTATGTTGAAATACTAATCGCAATGTTAAAGCTTATTATTATTATTTATGACAATTAATAGATTTAGTTGTTTTATATTTCACATAATTTATAATATACATATTGTTATTTAGCAAAATTGTTATAGAAATTTTATGTTTAAATAATAATCGCAATGTTAAAGTTGGTTGTTCATGTTTTCCCCTTTGTTTCTCACGTTCGCTTTTATCCGTCGTTTTTCACACCATTCTTATTTAATCAACTTTATGTATGTTACAACAAAATATAATAATAATGTAACATTATCTAAATTGATATATTAATAATAAAAAATATAATAGTAAATAAATATTATTATATAATAAAAATATAATACGGATAATCATAAAAACAATAATAATATTAATAATACTAATAATAATATAATATATAAACAAAAAAAATTATAATCCTCGCAAAAAATCAATTTATTTCCTTAGCGTAGTTTTATTCATATGTGAAATTAAGTACTATTAGGGTAGAATTATTAATGTCTTAACATTAATTTATAAATTGACATTAATAAAAAATATTACAAACAAAAATAAGTATTTTAATCTAAAATTTTATTTGTATGTGAAATGAAGTATTATTAGACTTAGAATTATTAATCATAAAAAATAATTAATCAAATCACAACAATATTTGTAAAGCTTAGAATTAATTATAACATTAAACTAAAATTTAATTTCTAAAATTTATATAGTATTTAATATCTAGTTTTGAAAATAATCATTTAAATTATAGTAATTTTCTACTACAAATAAATTAAATTAAAACTAAAATTTATTTTTAAACGAATTCAACAATTATTAACTAGCAATCGCAAGTGTGCAATGGGTACGCCGAAGATTTGTGGAAGGTAGAAAAGGGATAAATGTGGTATAGTTGTGAGAATTTTAAAGCATAGAATATTATGGATTTTTCATTTTGCAAATGAATTGAATGCATAATATTTTTTGAGAATTACGCATGCACAAACGAAGTTTTTTTTTTCATTTTTTATTCTCATTTTGGAGCAGCAGCCACAATGATAGCTAAAGAGCTCAATTACAAACATTATTCTTAAATACTTTTTCAATGTCCAAAGATTCACTCAGAAGTGACAACTCTTATAATCTGATTACAATCTGAAATTCTCATAAATTCATTAAAGCAAGCGGATTGTTACATTTATCAGATAATCAGGGTTGAAACCCTCATTTAATAATTACAAGATGTATGATGCTCAAACCTGGCCAAGATGTACGTGGGTCTGAGAATGATACAGCTTGTTGAAGGAAGTCACGCTAGGCCTATAAGATAGTAGCAGCAAGTTGAACTTGGGAAATGTTCCCTTTTTGGATGCTTTAACCAGTTGTCCTCTTCTTGTAGCTTCATATACTTTAACCAATTGTCCTCTTCTGGTAGCTTCATATATGGACCAAAAGTTGCAACGTATCACTGAGTAATGGATGGACAAAAAATAGAAAATGAAAAACATTTATATAAATTGACATCAGACTTGTAAATTTTGGTCAAGCTAATAACTTGGCTAATATCTTTTACAATTCTCACTACTATACCACATTTATCACTCTTCTACCTTCCACACGTCTTCGACGTACCCATTACCCATTTAATTAATATTTGTGTGCAATGGGTATGCCGAAGAGGTGTGGAAGATTAATTAGGAAAAACAAAAATCTATTGTTTGCAAACATTTTGCAAAACATGATGTCAATTGGTAGATCATTTAGCAAATGATATTGTTTGAGCAACAAAGGTCTCAATGGAGAAGTGATAGCTTCAAATCAACTATGCATCCTTTTATAGGGATCCAAATCCGACAGAAACAAAACCTTTGAATAAGAAAGATGATTAGGTTCCATTACCAATAGGATCATGTTATGTTTGCAATAGAGAGAGAGGGAGGAAAGATAGAGATAGAAAGAGGGAGAGAGGGGGAAGAGGGACCTCTTCAAGACCAAATTTGCACATAATCCTTTCAAGTGATTTCTACCAAAAAAACTAATATGAACTAATCATAGGACCCAATGTGTATGCACAAACATGTAGATGTGGATTTAAATTTTAAGTATGATACATTCAATTAATGTTATACAATAAAGACCATTTCTAATTTCCATATTAAAAGTAATATTGATACATTCAATTACAATTGTGCACATAATCTAGATTTTTTCCTTAAAGAAATTAAGTATTATCTAATTATGAAATGTTTCCATACAAATTTAAAACATAAAGCAATGCAAATGAAATGAAAATGAAAATAGAATGTTCCCATCCACTTATCAAATCAATACTCATGTACAAAATAACAATTTCACCCTTGGAGGATATAAAAGCATCAAAGAGATCATAAATATAAAATCAGCAACATACAAGAATTTCAAAGTGCTCAGCAATCCATAAACCCTAAACCCAAAGACATAAATTCACCCTATAAAAAATAAATGAGAGCCACAAAATTCAAACAAATCCATACCACTTCGAAAATTATCAGAACATTAATTATATATCTAAAGGTGTATTATACTGCAGAGGCCTTTAAAATTCCATGGAATTGTAGGGGCATACAATACCACAAAAGACCTGAAAAATAAATAAACATGAATCCAAAAAACAACCAACACTCATTAATTATATATCTAAAGGTGTATTATACTGTAGAGGCCTTTAAAAATCCATTAATTATATTAATTATTTATCAGAACATTAATTATATATCTAAAGGTGTATTATACTGTAGAGGCCTTTAAAAATCCATTAATTATATTAATTATTTATGAGAACATTAATTATATATCTAAAGGTGTATTATATAGTAGAGGCCTTTAAAAATCCATGGATCCTGCTCCATATAAAACACCAGAACCCCTAGTTACATAGTTAGGAGCATACAATACCACAAAAGACCTGAAAAATACATAAACATGAATCCAAAAAATAACCAACACTCAAAACAAGTGAGCTCAAAATTGCAGAACCCTCAAACCACACAAAAACGTAGTTACAACTACATCATCCCATAACCCCAAATACAAAAATACTCCCCTAAAAATACAAGACATCATAAAAATATTAATTATAACCAGCTTACCATAAATCAAAAAGGAAAATGATTGCAAAACCATTCAAAACCAATAAACGCTTGATACCAGAGTGAAAATCCACCCCCAAAGCCATAGAAGATAATAAAAAATCCCTAATAAAAAAATCAACAGGACCTGAAATAGCAAAATTCCCCAAATTTCTATGAGCCCTAGATGCAAAAACATGAAAATTATAAGCTTAATCATAAAATAAACAGCACACAAACCATTGCAAACCACCAAAAACTATGCAAATCCTAATTTCAAACAAAAGTATAAGACTTTCAAACGAGGATGGATACAATATCTGAGAGCATAATATTGTGACAACCGCTCCAACAAGATTCAGAAAATCTGTACAATTTGTTTTGACAACACTATAATCAGTTTTCTTAAATAAGTGGATCGTCAGCATATGGCAGAACAAAGATGTTTCAATAGAAATTTGTTGGTGTTATCTGATGTTAAGAGCAGAATCATTTCAGAATATGATGAAGTTTAGAAGGTTAATTTAAATAAAGTTGAATACCAAACATTTTCAATAGTCGCACCACCTAAATTGTTTCAAAGCTTTCTAAAGACTTTTCATCAACCCCACTTTGGCGAACCCAGCTAAAATGTAATTTCTAGAGGCATTTTCCCAAACAGTTCCCTTGTCTGGTCTATGCTTCTTATTTTGTGATTAAGACCACCTATGTATGAGAGGTGAGAGAAAGAAGGCAGCAATCATTTCTGCTTGCAACGCTTCTGTGGATACAGGGAATCTTTACCTGTTTCTACACACTTTCTCACACATATGCAGATACAAGTATATTATGTGTAATAACTCCCACATGGCAGCTAACATTCTTTGTGCATATTAAAGAAAAGCAGTTTGTATTAATACAAATTATATTGAAGAGAAAGATAGAGATTCAGTGGTGGGATATCACTTCTTTGAAGGTTACCTATCAAGACAATAGACCTAGCACTTTAGATATTGAAGTAATCATTTCTTTAAGTTTTTTAAACCATGCTTATATCTCCTTTGATTTCTTTTTAAACCTTATTAATTATTTGATGGGATAGCCATTGTAGAGGTCTGATTGGAATGCTCATTTGGTTTTTGATGATATGCAGTAATCTTTTTATTCTTTAGACATTAGCTAATTGCAATAAAGATTGCTAGAAATCTTTGATATTAGTGACTTCAATCCAGTTGTGTTGCAGGTCTGTAAGGATATAGTCCATGTTATTTGATATATTTCATAGGTTTCGCAACTACTAGTATAGTGGAAACCTGTAACTAGAGTTAATGCTGGCAAAAAAATTTGTAGTATGCCATACTAAGATTCAAATCTATTGTTGTATACTGCAGAAGACATATATTGCTAAACATATAGATATGCAGACAATCATAAAAGTCAGCTACATGAGTTTTCTATGACAGGTGGTTTTGATTTGCTGGCTTACTCCACTGTCTGTGGTGGTCTTCCTCATAGGCCTCGATTCAAGGGAACAAGTCCAGGATTCTTTAATAGATTGTGGCAAGATAAACATACTGCTGCATTGGCAGCGCTCAATTCATTTTCTTAGAGTATCTACCTTGGTAAAATTCATAAAAGTCAGCTACATGAGTTTTCTATGACAGGTGGTTTTGATTTGCTGGCTTACTCCACTGTCTGTGGTGGTCTTCCTCATAGGCCTCGATTCAAGGGAACAAGTCCAGGATTCTTTGGCAGACAATCATAAAAGTCAGCTACAAGAGTTTTCTATGACAGGTGGTTTTGATTTGCTGGCTTACTCCACTGTCTGTGGTGGTCTTCCTCATAGGCCTCGATTCAAGGGAACAAGTCCAGGATTCTTTAATAGATTGTGGCAAGATAAACATACTGCTGCATTGGCAGCGCTCAATTCATTTTCTTAGAGTATCTACCTTGGTAAAATTCTTATAGAACTTCTCATTTTATGTGTCTTTGATGGGACATCATTTGTTCCTTTATGGAGCAGCATATCTTGAAGTTATAAACTAACAGTGCTTTTTTTCATAGGTTGAGTCACCTATATGCAAGATTATTTTGGAGATAAAAGCACAGAAAGAAGGAAATCCTTTGCCAGTGTACAATACAACTTTATCCAGCGTATCATGTAGGCCTACTTTCACAAGCACCATGAAGTTTAATGGGATGGAATTTGAAGGTAGAGCTGCCAATAATAAGAAGCAAGCAGAAAACAATGCAACTAAAAGAATGCGAGTTTTTTTAATTTTATTCTTTTTTATGAGGTGATTTTTCCTAGGTCAACACTAAACATATGCATTTTGCTAGAAATAAAATTTGATCTTCACACAAACTTAATTAGGTTTTTAATCTTTGTTTAAGTTTAAATGTGAGTAACACCATACTTTATTGGCAGTTGCTTTCAATCTAAACAACCAATAGTTATGTAATAAGAATGGTTTGTTACTTTCAATCTAAACAACCAATAGTTATGTAAGAAGAATGGTTTGTTAGTAGGAAGTTTTATGGTAGGTTTAATGAAATTAAATTGGGTGTATAGAAGATAAAAATGATACTATTATAATGATCAGACATATATGATTCAATCACTATCAATGTTAGATCTGTTTATTTGGGGTCAAAATCAACTATAGATGTTACATTAATAACAATTATTTCAAGCATTTTTTGTATCGATATACAATTTTTTCCAGTTCTATCTTCCTTCATTCTCTCCCAAATATGTCTTCCTTGTTCTTTTATGGACTCTTGTTGCTAAACAGGTAGAGGGGTTACTGTCTTTTAGTTTTCAGGTTGGTTGCTTCACCTTTTAAAACACTACACAAGCATGCTAAGCCCATTTTCTTTGGGGTTTTATAACCTAGTTTAGATAACCCTAATCATAGACATAATTTAAACTATAATTGTAATCTTAAACCTAATTCTAACCCTAACAATAACTATCACCCAAAACATAATCTTAAACCTATTTCTAGCCCTAACCATTCACCTTTTTCTCTCAACCAATTACATGCTCCACATTCACCGGCGGGAACTTGACGTCATGTGTCACTTGTTTAAATTATCACACCCTTCCAAGTTTAAGTGCTGCAGCTGTGACAAGTTGCCAATTGTATTAGGAAGTTTATTTAAACTCTTACACCTTTCCAAGTTTAAGTGTTGCAGCTGTGAAAGGTTGCCAATTGTATCAGGGAGTTTATTTAAACTCCAACACATTGTCAAGTTGAAGTGTTGCAGCTGTAACAGGTTGCCAATTGTATCAGGGAGTTTATTTAAACTCTTACACCATGTCAAGTTTAAGTGTTGTAGCTGTGACAGGTTGCCAATTGTATCAGGGAATTTATTTAGACTCTCACACCCTTCCAAGTTGAAGTACTGCAGCTGTGACAGGTTGCCAATTGTGTCAGGGAGTTTATTTAAACTCTCACACCCTTTCAAGTTGAAGTGTTGCAGCTGTGACAGGTTGCTAATTGTATTAGGGAGTTTATTTAAACTCTCACACCCTTTCAAGTTGAAGTGCTGCAGCTGTGACAAATTGCCAATTGTATCAGGGAGTTTATTTAAACTCACACCATTTCAAGTTGAGGTGTTGTAGCTGTGACAGATTGGCAATTGTATCAGGGAGTTTATTTAAACTTTCACACCCTTTCAAGTTGAAGTGTTGTAGCTGTGACAGGTTGCCAATTGTATCAGGGAGTTTATTTATACTCCAACACTTTGCCAAGTTAAAGTGTTGCAGCTATAACAGGTTGCCAATTGTATCAGGGAACTTATTTAAATTCCAACACCTTGCCAAGTTTAAGTGGTACAGCTGTTGCAGGTTGCCAATTGTATCATGGAGTTTATTTAAACTCTCACACCATCCCAAGTTTAAATGCTACAACTGTGACAGGTTGCCAATTGTATCAGGGAGTTTATTTAAACTCTCGCACCCTTCCAAGTTGAAGTGTTGCAGCTGTGATAGGTTGCCACTTGTGTCAGGGAGTTTATTTAAACTCTCACACCCTTTCAAGTTTTAGTGTTGCAGCTGTGACAGGTTGCCAATAGTATGAGGGAGTTTATTAAATCTTGTAAAGTAGCTCAAATCCAAATTTTGCAGCTGTGACAGGTTGTTGAAATAATATAAGGGGGTTTCTTCAATTGGTCAATGTTAAACAAAATCTTCTTTAGTGCATTTTTCTTTTTAATTTTAATGTCACAACCTGTCAACCTTAACCATATTAAGCTTGGAGGAAGCATGGCTAGCATGTCTTCTGTCATACCTTCAATAAGCAGATTCTGCAAATGAAGATAGTGAAGACCAGGTGTGTACAACATTTCTAGCCTTTGTGGAGTGCCTCCATTGAGCCAAAGGCGAGATAAATTGATGTCATTGGATACGGTGCTTAAATGAGTAGCCTCCCATAATCGGGTATCCTGTTTTTCTTTTTCAGCGATGGTCTGCCCCATATCTTGCAAATGGTCATGCATCTCAAATACACCTTTATCATTAATCTTTATCAGTAATTTCATTGAAAGATTACATACAACAGTATCCACTATCTTATACAAGGATTTCCAGAAAACTATGGGAAGTCTTGTGTGTTGTCTGACAAAGAAGCAAGCAATGTCGACAAATATTTCTTTTTCATCATCAGTAAGACCACTATAACTGATGTAGATTCATTTGTGAATGTCTGGGTTGAGAGTAATGTTGTGAAGAGCTTCTATCCAGCAACCTATGTCATTCTGCTTATCATATAAGGAAGATCCAATCACTTCCAATGAAAGAGGATGCCCCTTGCAAGCTTCCACTATATTTTCGGGAAAATCTTGGTATCTGGGACTTGGAGATGCTCTGAGGAAAGCATGCCAACTGAATAACTAGAGGCCTTCACTTTTCTCTAATCCAGTTATCTCATGGATGCATTGAGCAACATTGAGAATGTGTCGGTCTCTAGAAGTTATAACAACTTTGCTACCAGGGGCCAGCCAATTCCCAACTAAAGCATTCAATTGTACAACAGCGTCCACATCATCTAAAATAAGAAGCACACATTTTCCTTCCAAATTGATCTCTAAACAAAGATATGCCTTTGTCAACAGAGTCCACTTTTCCATCAAATTTGATTAAATCTTCAAGAATTTGTTTTTGCAAAATTGTAAGGCCTGCAGGGTCTGTGACAGTGGCGTGGACAGTAAATACAAAGCAAGCAGCTTCAAAGTTAGCATAAACTTGATTGTACACAGTCTTGGCAACTGTGGTCTTGCCAATACCACCAATACCCCATATTCCAACTTTAACTACCTCATCCACTAAATTGAGATTTAATTTCTGAACAAGAGAATTCTTGACGGTGTGCAATCCCACTGGATGATTTAGCTCATGTTGCAGGTCCGTAAGGATATAGTCCATCTTATTTGATATATTTCATAGGTTTCACAACTACGAGTATAGTGGAAACCTGTAACTGGAGTTGATGCTAGCAAATCTTTTTTGTAGTATGCCATACTAAGATTCAAATCTATTGATGTATACTGCAGAAGACATATATATCTTTTTTGAGAAACATTTTGAGAATCTTATACATTGTGATCATCAGTTAAACTTGCTAAGCAAGGAAGGAATCTGAACTAAGAGTTCACCGTATTTTGATACCACATATAGATAATTTAAATTGCCTACCACCTTTCCCAAGTCTTTCAGATACAACAACTACGATTCCAATCTCGGGAGTTTATAATTGGGAACGTATCATCTGATTCCAATATCAAAGAATTGAATATCTAAATTCTACACTTGATTTGAAAGCAAAGAAATAATGACATCTTAAATAAGAATCACAGGATACTTACTAACTTCATAGTGTAAATGTATATTAACTGATAAGCTTGCTAGAGTAGTCGTCAGAGAGCTTTGGAAAGGGGTACATGCCAGCATCCATAGAAGCTTGAACTACACCTTGTGTAAAATCTTTCGTGTAATGCTGTCAAGTTGACTGGGAAAATAATGGCTGGTCCATTCATAGAGATATAATGAATACTGCTTATTATCATCTTCCTCCTTTGGTTAGCCGATGTTGTAGTTTATGTATCTTAATATTGGAATAAGCAAAATTCTTTGATTCTTTTAAACATTGGACATATACTTAACTTTGGTATTTGTATAATGATTGGTTAGTGATTTTTTGAAAGGTGTCTCAATTGGGAGTTTTGAATCCAAGAGTGAAGAATGAACCATGAAATAGAATGAACTATATTTTATTTATACAACATTCATTTTTCCTGAACACTATCATTGGTTCCAACATTGCAATTTAAAACTTCTAACTATATAAACTTTTTCAATTTAAAACTACCATCAATGTAGTTTTGTGCAAGCACTTTTGTCCTAATATAAGCAGAAACCCCCAAGCAGAACCAAAGCTCACTGTCCCCTAGCCACTGTGAAATCAGAAAGGGGTTTCACAAAGTTTCTCTATTACCATCTTCCAAGAAAAGTCTTTCCATTCCAAATGCAGGTGATACAAGAATCAAAGATCATGTGTAGCCTTTCCTTTCAGCCCAATCTTCTTATCAAGTTGTGATATTAACATGTGTTTGTTTTGACAATTGATTCTACAAATTGTTCATTCAATTTGTTAAGCAGGTGATATTTCTCTTTGTAACAGGGCATTGTAATTTGGTGACTGAAGGGTATTTAATCTATGTGTATTTAATACATTGTAACATTCTTAAAGTTTGCTTGAGGACGATTTGACAATTTAACTGTAAGATGTTATTTTCTCATGAATTTTCCTATGTTTATTATTGGAAAAGTGTATAGGAAATACAGGGCAAATTCAAAACTCACAGCAACAAGCCACTAAATATCAGTCACATCCTGAATCACTTGAAGATGCCATTCTTGACAGTGCAAAAAAAATGTTTAAAACATAACAAACCGCTATACCATACCTGAGCATACGCGGTTAAAAGACTTGCCAAGCTCATAAAAATCACCAAAACAAAGGCACGTCACAGGTGAGCTTTGCAACGGCTGGCCACCATAAGTAAAAATTCAGAGCTTCACAAAACAGATCGAGCCCCAACATACATGATTTGCAGCTTTGTACAAAACAAAATTTAAAAACGCAAATATGACAAAATTATTCAGATCACTAAAACCTTTTCAGCGTTGAAACCCTAAAACAAATCATAAATTTTCCATCGCCAGCTCCATAAATTAAAATTTCAATTTTTCAATACCAAAATAAAAGTTTTTATAATGACCATAGTCCTGCAACCCTGAGTTTTCACTAACCACTGAAATCCTTAAATTTTTACCACATTGAAAAAGTTAAATAAAAATTCAAATCTAGGGTTGCAAAATTCAAAATTTATAATAAAATTACGAACAAGGATACAATGGATTCATACCTTTTGAACCCAAATATATCTAGAAATGCAAGGCCGTTGTGCACCCCAGATTTTGAAAGAACTTATGATCTGCGAAAGTATGATATAAATAGTGACGAGAAAGTAGTGATTTGAAGAGACGTCCAGGCCTGAAAGGCATTTTCCAACTACACACTACCCATGATATGTTCTTATGTTGGACGCCAAACACCAAAACCCTTAGGCGGGACCAAAAATTATCATTACGTGGTGTGTTACTAAATCTTGGGTAAGAGATCATGGACGCGGGGCTTTCATTGCATGAATTGTAAAACCGCCTGGGTTGTATGCCATTTTGGGGTGGTGACGGAGCTGTGAATTGGATTGTTGTGACCAAGTATTAAATCTTGGGCCTCGCAACATGGGCAAGGGACTTCCATTGTTAGAATTGAAGAAGCCCCTATGTTGGGGACTACTCTGATTCTGTTGTTGTTGCCGCAATAATGGAGGTGATGAATGATTGAACCTTGGAACAGGGGACATGGGCAGAGGGCTTTCATTGCTTGAAGTAGAAAGCCCACAAGGTCTACTATAGTACTGAGGACCAGCACAAAAGTTGTTTATAGAAATAGAAGACCCAGAAGGCACTCGAGCTGGAGGACTTAATGGACTCCCTTCCATTTTTCCTAGTAGCAGAGAAAGCAACAAAAGGATCAATGTAATAATCAAACCTGGAAGAGTTGTGAGATGTGGGTCTAACCAAGGAGTCGATTACAGGATTGGAGAGAAGCCCTGGAGCAGACTGCGAGCTTTTCTTTGTCCTTTTTTCTGTCTAAGTTGCTCAGCACTGCATACGTATTTTAGGAGTTCGAGAGGACATGTCATTCATTTCATTATAATTAAATTTCTATGTTTGGCTTCGGCGTAATTATAATTTTAGAATAAATTTTTTCTTTGCATTCAAATTATTTTATTTTCTAAAATTACATTAAATTTTAACTTCAAAAAAATCAAAAATTATTTTGCATCTCTATTTTTGTATTTTTGAGTTCAATTATTTCATGTCCCATGTCACTGTTTAGCTTATTTTGGCTAGCAGCCACTGCTCAATTTATTTAAGAGTTATTTGTGGAGCTGATGGCCCCATGAATGTTTAATTTTTTTGCTTATTTTTTAACAGCCAACTTAAATTTATATTAAGAGTATTAATAATAATTTTTAACAATATGCAGAGCTTATTTTCAGCCCCCTTTTTTTCCCATAGCTTATTTTCAATTCCTAAACAGTAGCTGCTCCATTAAAATAGAAAAAGATTCCAAATTATCCTTTCGCTTAGCAGATAATGGAGTTAAGCAGCCATGGGGACATGAGGTTAGATATATTGTTCTTTAAATTTGAATAACCAATCATTTTGTAAATTAATAATTAAATCACCACAATGTATGTATATATATATTACAAAAATAAGTATTTAAATCTAGAATTCTTAAGGTAAGAATTATTAATCATATAAAAAATTAAATCAACAAAATATTTTTAAAGCTTAAAATTATTTTTAAAATTAAATTAAATTTTAATTTTAAAAATTTATAAAGCATTTATTATCTATTTTTAAAAATAATAAGTTAAATTATATTAATTATTCAATACATATAAATTAGATAAAACTACATCCTATCTAGTGTATATATTGATACATTTGTAAAGGTCTGATTTGGTGTATGCAGGGATTATTTGCAATGCATTTAATGTAAAAAGTGAAGTGGTATATCTATAATTAAATAAAAATAAATATTATTTTCAAAATAATTCAACAATAATTAATTATAATTTGAAAATAAATTAAGAAATGAAAAAATATATAAAAGCAACCTTTTTTATTTATTTGCAATGATTTCATTTTCTAAAATCATATTAAATTCTAACTTCAAACAATCATAAAATATTTTATATGCTTATTTTTATATTTTTGAGTTGAATTGTGTTGTTCTTAATTTGAATAACCAAATCATAAATCAAATAAATAATCAAATCAACACAATATTTATAAAACTTAAATTTCATTTTAATATTAAACTAAATTCTATTTTCTAAAATTCATAGAATATTTATTATTAAATTATTAAATTCATAATTAATTAAATTATACTAATATAAATGAATTAAATATTAAATAGAAGTACATGTTCCTTTTTAAATAATTCAACAATCAAGAATTTAAATTTAAATTTAAAAGTATTTTTTATATTGTATTTTTTTCATTTTTACATACCATGAAAGTTGCATGAAATTTTATTTGAATATCTATGAATCTTTTGACTTATATCTAATTATACTTTATAGGTAATTGAAAAATAATAGTTTAGATTATATATTTTGCTAATAATTTAATGATATTTGTATTGTGAGATTAAAATAATAATTTAAGAGTAAATGTTCAAAACAATCATTTATTCATTTTTTTATATTTTATCTATATATATAGCAAAAAAAAACTTATAAATACCAATATTAGAGTAAAAATTAAAAAATATAGCAAGTCCTAGATAAATCATGGGAGAACCAAAAAAAGCCAGTGAGGCTGCGAAGGAGGGCGTGTTAGGGCAAACGACAAATCGCAAACCAGCAAAGGAGGAAGACCAGATCAGTGGGTTCCAGGTGTCGAGGCAGGAGCAAAAGCAGCGTCATGATACGCCAAAGACAACCAGCTACCAACGGCTAGATTCAACATCGATCAAGGGAGGAAACATCAAGGAAAGGTGGAGTGAAGAAACGGATAGGTTAATCCCCTTTGATGCATTCAGAGACAAAATAAACAAGGGTTGGTCAACGTATGGAAACCCCAACCATTACCCGAACTCAGAAAAACATAGACCCCAATGGGTAAGGGAAAACGGTGTGTGGGTAGATAAATGTCATCCCTATTACCAATAACAGGAGCAGGCGGTGTTGCGTCAAAGACATAGAAGGAACAAACCCTGGTTAGGTCAAGGACCTCCATGGGTGCGACCTAATAGATACGTGTAAGGAAGGATTCCGGAATTCAACACTGGCAGGGGGAGGAAAGCATCAAATCTGAAGGGGTGGTTCAAGGAAAAAGGAGTAAAAAGAGACCTGAACAAAACTTGGCGTCAAATAGAACCAATCAAAGCCCAACTGCCCAAAGATGCAGCGATGAAGGCAAGTGCATGTTGGGGCCCAACAATAAAAGGTAATTCCACCCCTATCTCCATTCTGTTTTTTAATGCCAACATCGAAGTAGTTAACTTAGCGCGCAACAACTTAAGAAGCATTGGTGTGTTAGCAAAATGGGGGGGAATAGGTCAAAAAAATTGGATCGCTATGAATGACTAGTGTAAGGATATTTGGGGGGAGGAGGCTTCGGTAGACACCTTGGGGTATAACTGGTTTCTGATCAAATTTCATAGCCAGGAACAAAAGAACAAGGCTTTTGAATCAAGACCCTATTTCTTAGAAGGTGCCCAAGTTCACCTGGTAAATTGGAAGCCAAACTTTGACCCAAGGAAAGAATGGGTGGGGGAAAGTGTTGTCTGGATCAGGCTTTATAACCTTCCCTCAGAATATTGGTCTGAGAAAACTTTAGAAGGTATTGGAAATCATCTCAGGAAATTTCAAAGTCTTGACAATATTCAACTGGCTAGTAAGCAAGGAGCCTACTTTCGGATTTGTGTAACAATTGCTCAAGAGGTGGAGTTTCCTGGAGTGATAAAGCTCTTATCAGACTCAGGTTCATGGGCTCAGGAGGTGTGCAGAGAGGATAATATGTATGAGTGCCCTAACTTTGAAGTATCCAAGCAAGATAAGGTAGTTAGCCCAGAAAATTTGGAAACCTGCAGCATAAGTACTGCAGATCAAGGGAAAAATTTGGAAAAAAGTAGTAAAGAAGTAGAGGCCGAAAAAGCTACTATTTTTAGTGAAAAATAATTGGCGGATTCAATGTATTTGGATCAGTTGGTGAATGTGCCTGGGAGGAAATCTATCTTGGATATCAGTCAGGGGACAAGCCAACCGACCCGATGGTTAATTCAGGACAACTATGGAATTAGCTCGGAACCAGGATTCTAGGGGGAAGCTCCACCACAACTCTCTGTCATTTGCCAGGATAATCAGGTGAAATCAACAAAGTAAGATGTTTCGGTAGCTCAGAAGGTGGCGTCGTGTGAGCAGGTTGCAGGAATTTATCTAGGTAATCATAAAACCCCGGAGGTCGGAATAGAGGAAAATTTGGAGATAGGGAGTATGGACTCAAAATCGGACTGTGATGAAAGCTTTGAAGAATATCAAGAAGGGATAATGGCCGAAAGAGGTATTGAGCAAACACCTTTGACAAGAAAAACCCCAAGAATCAAATCAAATTGCCAAAGAGGCTATAAGCTGGAACTGTAGAAAAACTAAATAGGTTCTTAGTGTTGGGGGAATGGAACCAAGTGTTGGAGGCTTCAATTCTCCCTTGGAGTGGCTCATACCACTTTCCAATTCAACTAGTGATACAGTCAAATATGCTTAAAGGAGGCTCTCCCTTTAGGTTTGAAAGAATGTGGATGAGAGACCCAAGCCTCTATGATCAAATATTGGTTTGGTGGAATGAGGTATGGATAGGTAACCACTCCCACCTGTTTTCCTTCCATAGGAAGCTTGCACATATCAAAACAAAATTAAGAATTTGGAATAAGAAACATTTTAAAAATATATTCGAAGAAAGTGAAAAGATAGAAAGCAAGCTAAAAATCTTAAACGAAAAAATAATCAAGGATGGAATGGGGTAGGCGGAGTTCAAGAAAGAAAAGGTTCTATTAGAAGCTTAGTCTGAATATCTAGCAAGGATGAAATTTCACTGGAAACAAAAATCTCAAGAACAGTGGCTTCATGAAGGAGACAAAAATACAAAATTCTTTCATTGCTCAACCTTGGCTAAAAGAAATGTGAATAGAATTTCAGATTTGGTGTGAAATGATGGGTCTATTGCTAGATCAGATCAGGAAATCAACCAAGAAGTCATGGGGTTCTTCAAAGTACTCTTTAAAAAAGAAGATAAAATGGATTATGGATCAAGGGAGGAATTCATCAGGTGTATTATGAAACTGATCTCAAACAATGAAAATTCAAAACTCTCAAAACCTATAAGTATGGAAGAAACCAAGAAGGCAACTTTCCAATTAGGTGCAGACAAGTCTCCAGGCCCAGATGGTTTCCCGACCTCTTTCTACCAAGCTTATTGGGAAATAATCAAGGAAGATCTTGTCAAAGCAGCAGATGAGTCAAGGAGGAAAAAAGTAATGCTAGGTACAATTAATCATACATTCATTGCACTTATCCCAAAAACGAAGGAGGCAAGCAACATGGGGGAGTTCAGATCCATTTCCCTCTGCAACTCACTATACAAAATAATCTTGAAAATCAAAGCCAATAGGCTTAAATTGGTAATAAAAAAAATCATTTTAGAAGAACAAAGTGGATTCATTTCGGGTAGGTCAATTGTAGAAGGGAGAATCGTGACTCACAAAACTTTGCATTTTGCAAGAAAGATAAGATTGCCAAGTATGATCCTGAAATGGATATATTAAAGGCTTATGATCGAGTGGATAGGCAGTTCTTGCTAGATGTGCTAGCTAGATTTGGCTTTGAAAAGGAAATAGTAAGTTGGATCAAGTATTGTATAAATGGGCCTAGATTTTTAATACTAATAAATGGTGTGGCTCAGGGATTTATAGATTCTACTCGGGGATTAAGACAAGGCGACCCTCTTTCCCCATTTCTTTTTATAATTATGGTTGAAGCCTTGGGCACGAAAATAAGTCAAGCCAGAGAGGAAGGTTTGTGGAAAGGCATTGAGGCCGCTCGTGGAGTAGGAGCATGTACTCATCAACAATTTTTGGATGACACTATCCTCTTTGGACTTGCCACAAGAGTGGAGGCAAGATCAATCAAGGAAATATTGTCCAAGTATAGAAAAGCTTCCGGCCAAGCTATCAATTGGAGGAAATCGGAAGTCTTTTTGCTTAACACCCAACCAAGTCTCCAATGCGACCTTACAAGAATCTTGGGCATCAATGACTAGTCTTCCAGGGAGGTTTCTTGGTATGCCACTTTTTACTGGTGGTAATCGACTATCCTTTTGGGACAGAGTAATAGGCAATTGTTTTAAAAAAAATGGAATTGTGGAAAGGTAAATGGTTAACTTCAGTTGGGAGGCTCATCATGGTTAAAACAATCTTGGCAGCTATCCCCATCTATTCAATGTCTTGCCTAAAAATCTTGGATGGGGTAATGGACCAACTTAACAAAATAATGAGAAAGTTCTTTTGGAATGGCCCGGAAGATCTAAATAAAATTCCCTTACTGGCTTGGGATAAGGTCTGCAAACCTCAGGCCTCGGGTGGTGCAGGAGTTAGGCAATTGAAATTAATGAATTTGGCCATAGGGGCCAAACTAGTCTGGCAAATGTACACTAGCAACCAAAAATGGATCAGAATCTTGAGGAGGAAATATCTGGATTCAAACAAACCCATAAGCATAATCAGAGCTCTCAACCCTCCAAAAGGATCGGCAATCTGAAATTTTATTTGTGACTCTAGAGACATTATCCATAAACATGTTACATGGGAAGTTCATGATGGTCGAATGGCCTCTTTCTTGGAAGATTTGTGGGATGGCTTCACCAAACTAAACAATATGCAAGGCTTGGAGGACATCAAGGAAAAAACTATTAGAGTTTGGGGCCAAAAGATAAACAATTATGGAGGATACATTTGGGAGCATGGAGTCAAGAAGTGGAATTGGAAAAATTTAGATTCACTTAATGCCCCAAAAGCTCAGAAAAAGGCCTTGAAAAGGGTAATGGAAGCAAGTTCCTTCCCGGTCAGTGAGGGGGAGGATGTTCTGCGGTGGAGTGCCTTAGCAAATGGGGATTATAAAGTCAAATTGGGCTACAAAATCAAGGAAAAAAGGATGCCAAGAAAAACATGGCCTACCTCTTTATGTTGGGGGGGAGACGTCTTGCCAAAAGTAGGGGTTTTCTTATGGCTAGCATCTCAAGGGAGGATTCTTACCCAGGACAAAATTTCTAAGTTAGGGTTCAAAGGCCCCGATAAGTGTGTTATGTGCAAACATTAGGAAAAATCTACATCCCATCTCCTACTCTCATGCCCCTATGCGGAATACTGTTGGAAACACATCCTTCGTACTCTAAATTTCCCCACCCCTTTTGCGTCAAATCTATGGGATTGGCTAGCACCATGGCCATCGAAGCAACATAAAAGGGTCTTCATCAACATTTGGCGAATTATTCCTTCCACAATTTGTTGGGAACTTTGGAAGGAACATAAAAAATTTATCTTCCAAGGACAAGCATTGGGGAGAGAACTTCTTGCAGGGCTTATTACTAAGGCAATCGTAGAACTTACAAACAACACTGCAAGAAACATTCCCTTCCATAAAAAAAATTTCTCCAACAAGGACATCAATCTCTCAAAAAAAATTGTCGAGCTTCATATTCCTTCTGTTTCAAGTAATCTAAAGGCCCCTCAGAAGGCAGAAACCAGGCGTGGTATAGTATGGAAACATCCACAACCCGGGTGGATAAAGATAAATTTTGATGGCGCCTCTTTGGGTAACCCAAGAGCTGCTAGTATTGGTTGTCTGGCTCGGGATTGTGGGGGTAAGGTGTTAGCTCAAGAAGCAAAAAGTATAGGTCAAGCTTCAAATAATCTGGCAAAAATTAGAGCGGCTATGTGTGGCATCGAACTAGGTAAAAAGCTTGAAGCATCAAAAGTACATCTCGAGGGTGACTCACTAAATATAGTGAATGCTATAAGAAGCAACTTTACCCCAAATTGGATACTAAGAAGATGGCTATGCCCAATTCGGGCTTTGTCTTCATCATTCGAGGAATTTTGTGTCAGCCACATATACCGCGAAGGTAACTCTGTGGCTGATTCACTGGCTAAGCAGGTGGCCTCGAAGTCGCAGTTCGGTTTGGCAGGAGCCAACTAAGTTCCCATGTGGGAAAGGTCTCATCTCCAATAATGATAATTTAAGGTGGCGTTTTCAATAACCATTGTGGCAAGCTAAGCTCGCCTGGGGAGATGCGCGATCATCAGAATCGTCAGCAAAATCGTCCCTTCAAATATGGCAGCTCTTCTCAAGGCGCATATTAGTCACTTCAGGTGGATGGCCTCGAGAAAGTAGGACATGATATGGCTTTTCCGTGTGTAGCCTGGTAACCTCGATGGCAGGCTGATAAATGTTATCAGTTGGCTATAAGTAGTGTGAGCTGGAAGATAAAATGTACTACGAGGATTGCGCTCGGAGAAGTTGGAAACAAGGTTGGCAAGAAGCTATGGATACCCCGGTGTGTCTAGAAACTACAACTACCATGGTTCCCTTCCAAGGAGAAGTAATGGATATTAGGCTTCGAGGCATCCTTACAGTGAAGGATAAGTATGTAATTCATGCTGTGAAAGCCGTTCTGGGGTGTGAGTTCATTTGGTCGTACCACAAACACCACTTCAACTCGGATATATCAAAAATATTTCTGGCTATTGCTATCTATCGGGGATTGCCGAAGGCCAGGGTTAAAAATCTTTGTCAGCGTGTCTTCAAGCATTCCTACTTGGGGGAAATTGACGCGGTGTTAGACAATATCAATGAGCATGGTCAAATTCCAATGCCTCAACACTACTACCTGCTTAAGCGGAGTGGTGAAAGGCCTGCTCCAAATTTCCCTATTCCGAGTACGGTGGAACCTAAGGCTTTGGCTGAGCGTGGCGAAGACATTGACAGGAATCTTCAATTCCTCCTGATGGCGGCAGGACTCATGGAGCCGATGGCAAAAGAGGAGATGGGTATTTATCTAGCTAGAGAAGGCTTTGATGTGGACACTGACGACGAGGAGCTCTCTGGTCCTGTTCTCTCATCTCTTCCAGAGTTTGGGGAATATTAGGTTGAGGATGACGGTAGGGACATGGAGGATATAGCTAATGGCCCGGCTCACAAAAAGTGCAAATTAGACTGCCCAATAAAGAATCAAGTAGCACACGCCAAAAAAATGTGTAAGGAAGCTTCTGGCCAGGGTCCTGGTTATGATGCTAACAACCCTCTATTCACTGTAATTTGTGGGCCTTGGAAGCCAAAAGGAAGAAGATCCAAGTAGGCATGGTTTCGGGAAGTTTAGTAGTAAATTTGTCAGCTTCTAGTATATAAGTTAGGTGGTAGGTTAGGAGCAGCATAGTATTGCTCCTAGTATGTAAGTAGTGATGAAGTATGTATGGTTATGTAAACTTTCGATGTAAACCTTTTTTGGAAATAAATATATATGGTGTTGGCCTTACTAGTTATTAATCTATCAAAAAAACAATTAAAACGACAATTGAAAGAAAATGTTAAAAGATTGTATATGTTATGAATATTTTAATAATTATTATCTTGAAAATTTTAAAATTAATTTCAAAAAAATATCCATTAAAAATATTGTACTTTATTGAATGTGGTCATATAAACAAATAAATAAATGAATAGAATGAAAAATATAACAAGCATACAAATTTTGAAGAGTTTATAAAAATGATCTCATTCCTTCAAAACATACTTATTAATCACTAGTTCCTTGTGCAAGAACTAATAATCGATAAAGTGAGTTGTGAACTGTGATTGGACCCCATACACCATAAATTAAAAATATAACTATTTTATATTCACAATTTTAATAATATGTTAAAAACTGTTAAAATATATTTGTTAAAATTTTAATTTTAAAAATATGATTTAATTTACTCTTAAAGAATTTGATAAATTTTAATTTCAAATTAAATTTTAAAATGTATAACAAAATTTATAAATATAAAATTATATTTAAAAGTCATGGTTGATTTTATTTTATAATACATTAATTTTTAAAATATATATCTTTAAAATATAATTTTAAATTATTTTAAATTAGGGTAAAAAATAGTTTTGAGGGATGTTTATTTTAAATTATATTAAGATATAGTAAATGGGAAGACAAAATATAGTTTAAGGTTGTCTTGAGTCACATTAAAAGATAAATTTTAAAAATTGAGTTCAATCTCATATGTGAAGAGATTAAAAAAGATAAATAGTACAAAATATTATATCATATATGTCAAGCATTTCAATTTGTCTTTACAAATATATAACCTTATAAATACATTTTTTTTTTTAAAAGATATATTTTAAATAATGGTAAAAGATATAAAATATTATAATATGTGTATTAAAAAATTTATAATAACTTTTGATTTAAATATATGCTTATAATCTATTTAAAAATATATTTATATAATTCAATTATTTTCATAACACTATGAACACAATTTTAAAAAAATTCTATATTAAAATTGCTTTAAATTGCATGAAAACTATAAAATACAAAATATTATAACCTATCATACATTCCAAAAAAAATCTATAAATAGACAATACTACAAATAAAACCATTTTGTAAAAAATCCTTAGAAATGTAAGAAAGGAAAATATAAAAGTAACAATGTAATAAAGCATTATTGATTGCCATGAAGAGAACAAAGTGAGTGGAACCCTAGATCAAGTGTATAGCTCCAAGGAAAACAAGCTCCTCTTGCAAGGATTTCCAGGGACTAACAAGCATTACAGGTTGGTATATTTGGAAAATATTTTATTTAATAGTTGTATATATTTGATGTTTGTTCATATTTCACATGATTTTCTTACATTTTCATATAATTCATAAGGAATTATGATTTTTTCAGAGATAATTACTTATTTCATTGAATTAGAATATTAGAGAATGAGAGGCAAAATAAGTAAATTTATATAATTTATAAGCAAATTACAAAGGTAAAATTATAATGTTTTTGAATTTAAGTAAAAATTTGGATGATTTCTTTTACATTTTCATATAATTTGTAGCGAAATACTATCTCGTATCTTCTTAATTCAATTAAAACAAGACTCTGTTGCTAGGAAGTTCCTGTGAAGGACAATTTTGTTCTTTGAACAACAATGTCTATTATTTCTATGTTAGGATTTAATTTGGCTAAAAAAATTAGTTCAATTATGGTTAAGGTTAAGGTTCAATTAAGATTATGATTTAATTAGGGTTGTGAATCAAGGTTATAGTTCAATTAGATTAGGGTTCAATAAATGATCAATTAAAATTAGGGTTAGAGTTAAGAATTCATTAGGGATAGGGTTACATTTACATTAGGGTTAGGGTTCAATAACTTTTATTATATATTTTTATACTAGCTAATGGACGCTAACTTAATATACATATATAACATGATTTGTTCTATCTTGATATTTACATATCTTTTTCAGATATTAATTCAAATATGACAATCATTCAAATTCATATTTCTTACAATTAAATACACCCTTCCTCTATATTATAATTTTAAAATAATATATTACACATCTATTTATCCAACTATATTATCTAGATTAATTGTGTATTCATTAATAGTATTTATTTAATTAACCAAGTCATTATATAATACATTAATAATTTACATATCATGGCCAAAGCTTATAAGACATTATATGTCACTAGGTGATGAGTCGGTGGATGATCCTTGTCTCCAAAATCCAATCACTTTACTTATGTAACCATTAAGTATAATTAATCTAGATTAAATTAAAGTTGAGTTGATGAATTGAAATGCTATTTTTTTAAATGAGATGTAATAGTGGGGTACTTAATTTTGAGAACAATAATGAAGATTCAATGGTTATATTTCACATAATTGAATTGTCAAGGTAAAAAATGAATGCTCACAATCTAATGCATGACTTGAATTTTGTGTCTTAGTAATATTTATGACAAAAATTATAAAAATGATCACTTTTCCTGCAACTTCCTTATATATGATTATGTGAAGGTAATGTTTAGAAATATATTAGGGCACTTTGTTAGATCACTAGGATCAAGTTATCTTAAACCAACCCCTATTTGGATTGATTTAATTATTCTAAGTGAATAATTGAAGACAACATTCTCAAACAGACAAGTGATCTATGTAATTTTAGTGTAGATATCAGCATATGTTAATAAGTAGTTATGCATATGTATATCAATCCAACTCATAACAACTTTTTTTTTAACATCAAAGAGGGTAAAATTTTTATTAAATCAAAGAAACACTACAAAGCAAGGGCATTAAATGGCCCTATCAAGTTCAACCAAGCGATCCAATTGTTGAGACAAATCTAGTGGTAATTGGCCCTGATCCACCAAATTTCAATCTTGAATATGATTCGTAGCCCATTTAGCTAGGCAATGGGCCACCCCATTCCATTCACGAGGAATATGAGTGAAAGTAATATACTCCACATCATCCACACACCGCCTTTTCAATAAGTTCACCACAACCTGTGAGTCAGACTCACAGATGATCCTTCACCAACCCAGTTGACTGCACAGCTCCACAGCCAATAAAATTGCCTAAACCTCCATAAGATTATTAGTATGAAGGCCCTTATACACAAAAAAGATAAACTGAACCTCCCCATAGCTATCCCTGCCAACAACTTTTAAAAAACAATGAGAATATTCAATTTTTATTATATTTTTTTATTTTTCAAATTTAATTATCAATCCATTATTCACTGCTAAATCATTTTTATTGATTTTAGTTTTTTTATATAATAAAAGAAGATTTTTAATATAATTTACTTTGAATTTTGATCTATATTGAAATGGTTATTGAGAATAAATAGATACCTCCCAACTGACATAACTTGACATACTAGTAACGTTCACAATTCAAAAAATAAAATCTAAATTTATCATTTTTTAAATGTTTGTATCCACTATTATTGCTGATGTCACCCTCTTCGCGCCAAACATGTAAGATATTCTTTTTGAAAGCATTCACTATTATTTTCTACAACATTCTGTTCTGATTTCTTTTGATTCAGATTTGAAGAAAACCTCTGTAAATTGATATTTCAAGGAGAAGTTGATAGACCATTTGGGCTGAAATTTACAGAGATTTTATACAGTTAGATTCATATATAAATAAAACAGAGTTCACATGATAATTGTATTCTTGCGGTTTAGTTTTCAGATTATTTCCAGGCTCTAAATCTGTGGGATGATTATATTTTCTGCAGACAATTGATGCCAGAAGAACATTGCAATATGACTTCTCTAAACAAAACTCTCTGTGCTAATAAGAAGAAGAATAGCTGACAGTTTTGTTTTTATAAAAAAATTGCAGAGATAGTGTGCTGTCATGGAAGAAGAGGCTCCAGGACCTGCTGATGTTCCACCTACAGCAGAGCAAGATGAAAATATTGATACACCACCACCATCACCACCACCACCACCACAAAAAACCCTGGCCAATTCAGTCCTTGTGGGAGATGTAAATGTCCCCAAAACACGAGTTGTGATACTTGAACTTGCAGATTCAGGTTGGACTTGAACTGGGTGTTTTAGATTTGAAGTATCCATTTCATTTGTGAGTAAGAATGTATAGCTTTCCTGCTTGATTACTTAATTTTATATATTGTTTTCTTCAGTGAGCAGTGAGCGGGTTGTCCTTAAAGAAAGGGTTACTATAGTAATGTATGAACGAAAAAGTGATGGAATGGTGGAAGCATTTGTGCAGTTTCAGAATTGGGATTCTTGCCCTCATGATCCTGTACCTATAATGCCTACAGCTGTAAGTTTTGTTTCTTACAAACTAAAACAATAGAATATTTAAGTAACTTTGTATTTATTTGAGAATAACAGAAGGAAGGTGGGCTGTCTCATCAATTATTATAACCATTTTTATTTAAAGTTAAAGAGTTTCAACAATCTACTTATAAATTTTTAACTTCAGATGGGTATTGGTTGTGCAGTTGTGGTGGTGTGTTTTGGTTTGTTTGAGGGTTGAGTGTGGTTTTATTCTGGTTTGTTATTTTGGCGTTGTGAATTGTTCAGCAGTTAGATTGTAGTTGTGCTGTCATTATAATGTTGTGTTTTGTTTGTTTGTTTGAGTTTAAGATTCTCATTAGAAATTTTTCTTAAGATCTATGGTCAGTTCTTCTTCTTTTTTTGATTAGGTAAGTAAAGATTTTGAAAGAGTCCGGACCCTTTTTACAAGAGAAAAGATATGGCAATAAGAACAACAAGACAACAAAGGACAACCATGGAACAACAAAAAACTATAAAAGAGTAAAAGGATCCTTGTCTTCTAAACTATTTTTTTGGAACAATAAAAATTCAAACTATCAACTCAAAATCAAGGTGGTTTATAAAATTGTTCCAACGATTTTTGCTTAACCAGAGTGAACAGATCCTTGACTTCTAAACTTTTTTTTAAAACAGGAAAAAATCATAAGACCACAAGCAAAATCCTCTTCCAGCCCTGGAGAGTTAGAAAATGAATCCAATTTCATATTCTCAACAGGAAAGTTCCCTTTATTGTCTTCCTTCTGCACCTCTTCAAAGGAAGTAATAGACTCCTGAGTATGATTTTTTTCCTCCAAACTAAATAGTTTTTCTTGTTATTCGAACAACTCATAGTAGTATGAGCCACTTTAAAACATCAATGACAAATAATAGGAGTCTTCAAATTCAATTTGCTGCACCCAATTTTCATATGTGAAAGATAAAGTAATTTGAGTAGGAAGAATCTTGTTTTTCTCTACAAACACACAAAATCTTGAAAAAAAAATACTTTTTAAATTTTTTGATTAGATCCGTAGCACAATATTAACAATAACCATTAAAAAAAAATCATTCCAAAGCCCCAAAAACAGCCCTACAATCTAACCCAAACAAAAAACTTAAAACTATTATCGTTCATTGGATTAAAACCCAAAAATCAATTTATAAGATAAATGTCATTCTTCCCTAAAAAACAAGGACCTTCAAGAAGAATCATTGAGCAGTCTTCCCTAAAAAACAAGGACCTTCAAGAAGAATCATTGAGCAGTCTTCCAGATTGAAAAAGGAAAAGATGAAAAAATCATTCATCATAGCAATATTCAGTCTGACCTCTTAGTTTCTAATTTCAAAGCACCCATCTTCTTATGTTGATGTTTGGCTGTAACTTGATTTTAGGAACCTGTTAAAATCTATTTGCTCTTTACTAAAAATTAGTATATTTACAAATTGTAAAACTTGTTTATTATAATTAGAATGTTTAAAACACTTATATATACAAATTGAATGTGCAGTATCATGCAGATAGATATGCCGCTCAACTTTGTGCTCTGGTGAGTCTTTTCATATCATAAAAGTAAAATAATTTCATTTTATTTTATTTAAATATTAAAAATTAAATGATTTAATTATTAAAGTTATTAATAATTTTTTTTATCTTTTTTTTTTTTATGTTTTTATTAATTTGATTATACTTATGGGCAGTGTGCACTGTTTCATATGTAGATGAAAAAAGATGGATATGAAGTGGTTAAAGATGATGTTATGGGACTTTCAAATGTGGAAGATTACCTTGTTGAACATGATATTTTGCGCCATTCAAATGTGCAAGATTATCTTGTTGAACATGGATTCACCAGGGGCTCTTTTGATCCATCTAACATGCCACTGTGAGACACAAGTAAGTTTAATGAGATGATTTTGAAGAAATATTAGAGTTGTCAATTTATTTTTTTATCCCCTTTGCTGCCATTGTTTTGAAAATATTCTCAATACCTTTCTTCTAACATTATTATTATTTAATAATTTTTTAATTTATGTTTCCATATTGTTATTGCAGGAGATGAGGTCAGTCTTTGTGACTTCAATTAATTTGAATCATCTGAAAACTCTTAAAATTTATTAGGTATTAAAAAAAAAAATTCTTAATATTTTGAATATTATTATTGAATCTAAGCGTGATAGGGAGATGGTTTAGGTCAAGAATTGTAATGGTAAGTTCATTATAAAATAATATGAGTTGATGGAATCAAAGAATAAGGTGGTGGATATGATTCAAAGTTTTCTAAATTGTTTTGGCTTCAAGTCATCTTGACTTGTTGGTTCCACACCTGTTATTGGTTAGTTTGCTCTATTTGTTTCATCCAACCCATTTAGAGGTTGTTAGTTTGATGTTATTTTGCTGGATATGCATGGTTTGTTTTGTGTTGTTATTTTATGTTGATCTCTAAGCAAGTATAATATATCTTTATTGGTCTTTTTAAAAGGGCATGGCCCTTTCAAAATCCTTTTTTTGGTTTATATCTTTGGTCAAAAGTGCTTATCCATAATAAATATAATTTATTATTGAATCACTATTATAATCAAATATAAATTTGTATTTGCTTTAATCAATGTTGTTTGGTGTGTGGCCTATTTTGTATAACTTAGGATAGTATTTTATCAATGTCTTGGGTATAATTAAAAAATAAATTATAATTTATTTTCATGAGATTAAATTGTAAATTCTCTAGTTTCCAACTAGTTTAAATAAAGAGTTTTAGTTAGTCTATTTTATATTGTGATGGTGGAATTTATATATAATTTTCATGTTATTTTCTTACTTATTTTTGCATGTAGTTAGTCTATTTTATATTGTGATGGTGAAATTTACATATTTAATTTTCATGTTATTTTCTTATTTATTTTTGTATTTAGTTTGAGAGCATGGCTTAATACATTTACAATAAATGATGCAATCTTATGTAAAGTTGGTATCTCTCTCGTATGTTTTTAACTCGTCTATTTACACACATCTTGGTACATTAATCTTATGCCTTATCCCTATATGCACATATTCTAACATGTTCCCCCAAATTACACATTAATTATTCTTATACATGTGCACCACATTTGTTGTCCAAAGGAACCTAAGGAAAGAGATGAAAGATTCCAAAAAGAAGGACAAGTTGATATTGAGACCAAGGTGACTAGTAACTCCAAAGTAGAAGATTGAGCTTACATAGAAGCGGGTAATAAAGCAATAGTAGTGACAAGATAAGGGGAAAATACCACAAATGAAAGAAACATAACAACATAAAAAATAAGAGTCTACAAAGGAGGGATAATTCCACCCAACCAAGGAACAACATGACCAGATAATAGAAGAAATGAAGAAAACTATTGCAAGAAAACAATACAAAGAGGCAAAACATAATGAATACTTTTTTGAAAAAGAATTAGGAATACTAAAAAAATGATAAAAATGTATAAACACTCTAACTTACTGGATAAACTAAATAAATTTTGTAAGTATTCAAACAAACATAGTAAACCACTGCAAATAAGAACAATAAGGGTAAATGATCTAGATAGTGGAAGAAATGACCTATCATGATTACAATTAGCATTGACCATAAGAAAATAACCAATGTGATGGTGGACCTAGGAGTTGACATAAATATGCTCCCAAAAAGAGTGGGAATAAATAGATAAACCTAAGATCGAACAAGCACCTTACAATATTTGTCTAGTGGATGGAACATGGATGAAAACCTTGGGAACTTAGAAACAAGTCGAAGTAAGTTGCATGAAAGGAGCCAAACAGATGGTAGATTTTGAAGTAGTTTTCATCAAGGAAACATTTGATTCATTTAACACATTGCTAGGACTATGGTGATTTTTAAATACAAACAATATTATTGACTCAAGAAAGAAAGAGATCATTTTCTAACACCAACAAAATCATCCACATTCCACTAGGGAAAAAGCCAAATGAATCATGTATAGATGAACTACACTTGGAATAATAACGAATCTAAAAATAAATTTACCTTTACACAATCTCATGGTTACCACTAAATGACACTTTGGAAGAACCTAATTCGGAAGGAGAAGTTGAAGTAGAAAGCATTGTATATAACGCAACTAGTGAGGAAGTATTAGATGTATGAACTCCATTCCTACAGGATTATCATAAATCTCATAGAGAATTTATGATCAAAACACTAAAGGATGCTCCACATTCTATTGTAGATATAAATAAAGTACCACTCAATAATTTTCGCAAGTTAGAAGATTATAAAGATGAAATATCTAAAATATCTTGTTGAAACATTGAAAAATAGGGTTTAACCAAAATAGATGGGAAATGGTGTGTGTGTGTGTACCTATATTTCTATTAGTTTTGTTATGAAATGAGATCCCCAAAGGTAGGATTGACTTTCAACCCTAGGTGAGTCAACCCTATCGGAGATCTTGCAAATTTCCTTATGATAGAGGATGGAGTAAAATCTGTCTGAACAACACTTTGGGGGGATAAACTAAAAATAGTAAATAAACTCAACCATGCAATGTAAGGTTGGAATCATGTATTTAAAGCATAACTCTAATAGAAACAAAAAACTTCTAGCAGATTTGAGAAAGGTAAGACATTGTGTACCTGTCACCAAAATGTAAGGAAAGCTTAAGGTGTGAAAAAAACTCTGCTAATGTCAAAACTCAGAGAAGAATGCAGATATGTCTTTAAATTTTGCAATTGCAATTCATTAAGATGCACATGAAAGGAATAATAGAATAGAGAAATAAACACATACACAATTAGACACCAGATTTACGTGGGAAAACCCTTACGAGAGAAAAACCCCACACCAAGTAAAGCCTCTTTGTATTACAGTAATTGAATTACATACAGAGATCAAACTTCACTTTCAGAAGACAATTTTACAGCAACATTTCCCTTATCAACCTTGTACAAAACAAATTTTGATCACACTTCGTTATGTCTTACTGTTCCAATGCTCATACAATTTATAGTTCAAAACATTAACTACTCAAACCCCTGACTAGCTGCAATACACTTCAACTTATCCCACAGTCATGGTTGATTCGTTCTCTCAACCAATAGTTTGGTTTATCTTCCTTCAACTACATCGTGTATTGGTGAGACACTAGACCGTGTCTCACCGATGCCAAAAATGCCCATTTGGCAATCACACACTACATAGTCTTCAAACGGTCCATCGCTCGGACTTGGTGAAGTCTCCCCGACCAAAATACCATCAGGTTGAGATCCTGCCTCGGAGGGAGTCTCCAAAGCTCCTCCGACAATTCATGTCATATCGAAGGTTTATATTTTCTCATCTCCCATCGAGAAGAATTACCCCAATCGATTCCATCGGGCAAACCAATATAGTCAAGACAATAATCCAAAGCTAGGCTGAAGACCTAGGTTACTTTGATGTCACTCAGGAATAGTCCATCGATAAGACTTCAACCATTGGACAGAGATCTTAAGGCTAGGCCGAAGTCATATTTCACACTGATGAAGAACCATTGGCAAGACTCACGCTAACCATACCCCATCGACCAGACTTCTACTGTTGGTCTAATCTTCCCAGGTCTAATGAAGACCAAAGTTACCTTGATAGAGTATCGTCAGCAAGATTCTCGCTAATCATCACCTGTCAGTCAGACTAGCACTGTTGATATGATACATATCGAAGACTGATATCACACCGACCTAGTATCTTCGAAAAGACTCTCCCCAATCACAACTAATCGGTCAGACTAGTACTGTCAATATAATACATACTGAAGTCCAGTGTCAACCTGAGTGCTTTCATCAACAAGACAAATCACTAGTCACAAGGACCTAATCGATTCCATTGTTCAAAGCTAAGCTTCTTGTCGGCAAGACATTCCAAGAGTCTCGCCTATTTTTCTCTTTCAAGAGTTTCATGTCAGTAAGTTTGAGGCACATTTTCCAAAATCTCCCACTTGACGAAGATCTTACTAAAACCTCCAAAGCATTCAAGAACTACTGAGATTCATGGGCATCAAGGCCCATCTAACTAGAACACCACCTATACTTGTATGTTCTCATTGGTTTTGTCAATGCATTTGCAACATTTTCCAGAATATCCACTTTTTCTAAACAAACATTTCCATCCTCCACCATATCTCGTACAAAGTGATACTGCACATCAATATATTTCGTCCTGGCATGGAAAGTAGGATTTTTTTCTGGAAAAATAGCACTCTGACTCTCACAATAAATTTTAATCTACCCTGCATCAAACCCAATGTTAGAACACAAACGTTTTAACCAGATTGCTTCTTTGTAGGTGTGTGTAGCTGCCATGTATTTTTCCTCCGTAGTGGACAAAGCAACTATAGCCTACCGCTTGCTCATCCAACTAACTGCACCACCATTCACCATGCAAATATATCCACTGGTGGATCTTCGATTGTCAATGTCCCCTACCCAATCAGAATCCACATACCCACAAATGTTGAGAGTCTTCTATGATCCAAGAAAATTGCCATGGTAACACAAAGCATATTTTGAAGTGCCCTTCAGATATCTAAACACTCTTTTCACAACATCCCAATGTGTCATTCTTAGATTCACCATAAAACGACTAAGTACTCCCACTACTTGGGCAATGTTTGGCCTTGTACAAACCATTACATACATTAAAATTCCAACTACACTTGCATAAGGCACCTTGGTCATGTCCTATATCTCAGTAGGAGATTTTGAACAATCTTCAACAGATATCTTTGTTCCTTACAAAACTCAAACAACTAGTTGCTTGTAATCAGTCATACAAAATCTCTCCAGAATAGTGTTAATATACTTACTCTGGCTGAGCCAAAGTTTTCTACTCTTTTTGTCCCTGGTTATTTCCATCCCCAGAATATACCTTGCTGCACCAAGATCATTCATTTCGAATTTTGCAGACAAGTGATATTTTAGATCAAAAATCATAAACTTATTATTCCCAATGAATAACATATCATCCACATATAGGGCAATAATTAAAATATGATCAATCTCAACTTTGTAATACACACAATGATCATATTTTGATCTTACAAATCCCAATGACAAAACAAATGTGTCAAACTTCTGGTACCACATTCGAGGAGATTGTTTTAATCCGTGCAGAGATTTATTCAACTTGCAAACCAAATTTTCTTTACCTTTTTTCACAAAGTGCTCTGGCTGGGACATATAAATTTCTTCTTCAAGATCAGGTCATGAATAAATATTGTCTTCACATCCATATGTTTGATCTCTAAATCATATTTAGTTGCAAGTGACAAAATAAATCTGATAGATGTCAGCTTTGCTACTAGAGAGAAAAATTCCCCATAATCAATTCCCTCTACCTGGGAATATCCCTTTGCAACCAACCTCACTTTATACTTTTCAACACAACTACCCAGACCAATTTTCTTTTTAAATACCCATTTTCAGCCCACAAGCTTTATACCTTCAGGCAATGGAACTAGATCCCAAGTATCATTTTTCCTTAATGATGTCATTTCTTCATTCATTTCTTCCAACCAAGAATCTGAATCAGACATTTTAGTTGCCTCTTTTAAAGTCCTAGGCTCATCAGTATTAGTAATCAAAGCATAGGCACAACTAGAATTCATCATAGAGAATCCATACCTATCTAGTTGTCACCTTTCACATGTAGACCTCCTCATAGGTTGAGGTTGAGGACATTGTTCATCATTTTTCTCAAAAATTTCAGAGCTGTTTGAGCTCTCCTCAAATTCAAGAACATTTTTAATTTTTAATTCCTCTTTATCTGGTGCGGGAGGAAATTCAACTACATCCTTTTTGTTTTATGATTTTGTCTCTGACTGTAGATCCAAAGTAGAAGGCTTCAGGTCACGAAAAATAACACTTCTATTGTACAAGACCTTCTCAGTCTCAGGATTCCAAAGCTTGTATCCTTTTAAGCTAGCGCTGTAGCCAATAAAAATACATTTAACAACCTTGTTCTCCATTTTAGATCTTTTTTCATTTGGCACATATGCATATGCCTCACAACCAAAGACTGGAATGTCTTAAAGAGGACTTATTTCCAAACCATGCTTCAAAAGGTGTTTTAGCAACAAGAGCAGAGTTAGGGGAATGATTTATTAAGTTACATGCTATTGCAACTACCTCAGCCCAGAATTTCTCCTCCAAGCCAGCACTTCTCAACATACTTCTTGCCCTTTCCATAACCATCCTGCTGAACCTCACAGCAACTTTGTTTTGCTACGGAGTGTAGGGTGTAGTTTTATATCTTTTAATTCCATGATCTTTGCAATACCTTTTGAACTCATTAGAACAAAACTCACTACCATTGTCAGTCCTTAAGCACTTTATTTTTCTTCCAGTCTGATTTTCCACAAGGTTTTTAAATTCCTTAAAGTGACTGAACACTTCTGATTTGCTTTTTTTTTAAATACACAAATGCCCTTCTCAAATAATCATCAATAAAAGAAACATAATATTTAGATTGTGATAATGAAGGAACATTCATTGAACCACACACATCAGAGTGAATGTAATCAAGTATACCAGAAGATTTATGAGGACTGGAATAAAATGAAACACGATGTTGTTTGCCATATATACAATGTTCACAAAATTTAAATTCAAGGTTACAGTCATCAAGCCCTTCAACCAAGGTTTTATGTTTCAATGTTTTTAAACCTGTTTCACCAATGTGGCCAACCCTATGATGCTAGAGCATAGCCTTTTTTGCTGGAAGTTTAACTTCCATAGAGTTTTCACTATTAGGGACATTCTCCTTCTTCTCTTTACGAACAACATTTTGTGACTTTGCAGAGACATTGTTGCATTAAATATCAAGTGTGTCCAGCTTGTATAGAGTACCAATTCAAGAACCCCTAGCCAGCACCATTGAGCCTCTAGTCATTTTTCAACCATTGCCACAGAATGAGACTTGCACTCCAACATCATTCATCTTACTAACAAAGAGTAAATTTTGAGTCAAGCCCGGTATATGCATTACATCATTGATTCCCTTCACTCTTCCATCAGGGAATTGAATTCTGACTCTTCCACAACCAACTATTTCCAGAGATGAATTACTTGCCAAATACACCTTTCCACCATCATATTTTTTATACTTTGTGAACTAGTCTCTATGAGATGTCATGTGGAAAGATGCTCCAGAATCAATAACTAGACATCATATGATGCCTGAGTTGCCATAGTTGCAATGAAGGCATTTGCATTGCTTTGAGAAGAATCATTATCGGAAGATTTCTTCTTCTTCCTCTTTTTCTCCTCTTTGCAATCCTTTCAAACATGACCAAGCTGCCCACAGTTCTAGCACTTCACCTTGGACTTCTTTCCAGGAGACTTTGATCTCCCTTCTGATTTCGATTTGGACTTCTTGTCCTTCTTCTTTCACTTTTCTTTTGATCTACCTCAAATAGAAAGAGCCTCCTTCACCATCTCAAAAGATTTCCTTCTCATCTCTTCTGATAATAGAGAAGCAACAATGTCTTCCATCTTAAAATTGGATGTCATACTCCCAATAGCCATCACCAAGTGATCCCAAGAATCCAGCAAAGAACATAACAATAGCATTCAACGATCTTCTTCATCAATATTCACATCCACATATTCTAACTGATCAATTAGCATGTTAAAGGTATTTAAATGATCAGCAACAAATGCTCCTTCCTATACTTTCAAAGAGTATAACTTCTTCCTTAAGAACAACTTATTCACCAAGGACTTACCCTGATAAATATCTCCCATTCTCTTCCATAAAGAAGATGCAGCCTTTTCTTCATGAACATTTAGAAGTACAGAGTCTACCAAATAGAGCCTTATCAATCCCTTTGATTTTCGATCTTGATCCAATTCCCCTTCTTCTTGCTTCATGCCTAAAGGTTTCGTTCTAGACATAGCAACCGAAAGATCACGATCAACCAACAGATCTTCCATTTTGAGTTTCCACAACTCAAAATTGCTACCATTGAATTTCTCAATTTCAATATTTCTTGATGTACTTTCCATTGCCATCACAATCTATAATTTCAATTACCAGACTTCTACAAGACTCCCACTGAATAGAATTGCACAAAAAACCCAACCTACCCACAAGGATAACACAACTGGCCAGGCTCTGATACCACTTGTAAGGAAAGCATAAGGTGTGGAACAAAATCTCCTAATGTCAAAACTCAGAGAAGAATGTGGATATCTCTTTAAATTTTGCAATTACAGTTCATTAAGATGCACATGAAAGGAATAACAGAATAGAGAAATAAACACATAAACAATTGGACACCAGATTTACGTGGGAAAACCCTTACGAGAGAAAAACCCACCACACCAAGTAAAGCCTCTTTGTATTACAGTAATTGAATTACATACAGAGATCAAACTTCACTTTCAGATGTCAATTTTACAACAACATTTCCCTTATCAACCTTGTATAGAACAAATTCTGATCACACTTTGTTATGTCTTAATGTTCCAATGCTCATACAACATACAGTTCAAAACATTAACTACTCAAACCCCTGATCAGTTGAAATACACTTCAATTTATCCCACAGCCATAGTCGATTCATTCTCTCAACCAACAGTTTAGTTTAGCTTCCTTCAACTATATCGTGTATCGGTGAGACACCAGACCGTGTCTCACCAATGCCAAAAATGCCCATTTGACAATCGCACACTACATAGTCTTCAAATGGTCCATCGCTCAAACTTGGTGAAGTCTCCCCGACCAAAAGACCATCGGGCTAAGATCCTACCTTAGAGGGAGTCTCCAAAGCTCCTCCAACAATTCATGTCATATCGAATTTTTTTGTTTGTTCATCTCTCATTGAGAAGACTTACCCCAATCAATTCCATCAGGCAGACCAATACAGTTGGAATGATAATCTAAAGCTAGGTCGAAGACTCAGGTTACTCTGATGTCACTTAGGAATGGTCCATCGGTAGGACTTCAACCATCAAATGGAGATCTTAAGGTTGAGCCAAAGTCATATTTCACACCAATGAAGAACCATCGGCAAGACTCACACCAACCATACTGCATCGAATGGACTTCTATTGTCGGTCTGATCTTCACAGGTCTAACCGAAGACCAAAGTTGCCCTGACGGAGTACCTCCGGCAAGACTCTCGTCGATCATCACTTGTCGGTCAGATTGGCACTACCAATATGATACATACCAAAGACTGATATCATACCAACCTAGTATACTTGGCAAGACTATCCCCAATCACAACCAATCGGTCAAACTAGCACTACCGATATGATACATACTAAAGTCCAGTGTCAGCCCGAGTGCTTTCATTAGCAGACCAATCACTAGTCACACTGACCTGATCAAGTCCATTGTTCAAAGCTTAGCTGCTTTTCGGCAAGACATTCCAAGAGTCTCACCAGTTTTTCTCTTTCAGGAGTATAATGTCAGTAAGTTTGAGGCACATTTTCCAACACAAAAGTGGTTACTAAGTGTCCAAAAATGGCGAATGAGTCCTTACATACAATTTTTTTTTTTCAATTTTTGGGGTCCTCTAGAGATAGATCTAAGATGCCCTTTCTCACATGTTTTACTTCTAAAAAGTCGAAAATGAATTTGAGATATGAGTTTTTGTGGCCTTGACAACTATTTGTGACAACTTTGCAACTTTAACAAATTTTCACTTTTGAGATCTTCAATTTCAATCCTTCTTCATCTATGAGCCTACGCATACACAAAGAGAGGAGAATGTTTTTTTTTTTTTGGTAGATAAGGGTTTTCCTTGGTCAAACCCTAGCTTGTTAATTAAACCTTGAAATCAAAGAATAATAAAATGTAAGGAATGATGAATGAACAATGTTATATTGCAAATCACGAAACCCTTGAATGGATATCCTTATAGGACTAAAGTCTAACACATATCTCTAAGGTCTTGATTTTTCATGCAATGGCTTGATTGGATTTTGATCTTGATGCTTAAATTGATGCTTGAATGCTTGAAACCTACTTCACAATGTTAGCTCCAAAAACATGCATAGATGCAAATAACTTTGACATGATGCTTGAGATCTTGAATGTTGATGTAGAAGATTGATAAATCTACTCTTGAATTTTCTCTTGACAATAATCTTTTCTCTTGTGAAGTTCACTTCTAGTTTGTTCTATAATTTGAATTTATAAAAAGACCTTGTATTTATAGGTAATTTTCTAATTTCCTCACAATTAAACATCAAAGGCTGACAATTGCAATTTGAATTTGAATCACAAATAATTCTGCCAAAAACATATTAAAAATTGAGATCCTCAACTTAAGGGTCCTAGGACCTAAATCCAAGACACTCAATTTCCAAGGCAATTTAATTAATGTTTGCAATTGTTTAATACAGGTTCCCCTTTCAGAAAACATGATTAGTTAGGCCTTTAAATGCATAATTGGTTCGATTAGAAGCTTAGTTAAGTCCAATTAATTAAGGAGAGGAAAACAAAGTGAGAAAATGTAAAGTATATTTTTTGTCACTACATTTAGTCCCCACTTTAGTGAGAGGATGAGCCCTACGACAAAACTCACACTAAAGTGAACAAATAAGCATCAAGAGGGGTCCAAGTGTACAAATGTAAGTGAGATAGGATGAAAAATATCAAGGAGGTGTTCAAGCCCCTAGGATCAAGATCCCATGGAAAACCAACATAAGTACAAAGTAACACACATATATGTATGATACACATCAACAAGACAAGATACACAAGCATACAATTCCAAAATCAATGCAAAACGAAAAATAAAAGGTCGGATCAAGCCTTGATCATTTGTCCAATAGGTATGGATCAAGCCTTAGCTATTTGTCCAAAAATATGTTCACAAGTGGAAACCCATTGTCCGCTATGCAAACAAAATATACTCACATTTGCTAGTGAAATTTGTTGTCCACTAGGTGATCCCCAAAAAGGTGACTGATGGGAAAGTCATGTCAGGTCTATAGGCTCCCATATGTCAACCATATCAAAAGTTATACCTCCTGATAACTTTGATAAGGCGCCACAAAAATGATACTAGGCTAGCAAGTTGCATTATGCTACACTCATGAAAAACAAAAAGGCTCCACTAGCAAGCAAGTTGTGTTATGCTTGGTGGCCATGAAAAAGTTTTAAATACAATAGGATAGGATAGTCAAAGTTTTTTTTCTTATTTTATGAAAGGTATCACCTTAGGGAACATCATGCTCAATGTTACCAAGAGAGGACTAGTTAAGGATAAAATATTTGCAACTTAGGGAATACAAGTCATAGCATTACCACTAAGAGGAATTCCATATGCCAATAAAGTTCACACTCTTGAGGAACATCAAACCCAATGTCACTACTAAGAAGACCGCACTTTGAAGAAAACAATGAGTGGGAACATGTATGCCCCCACTTTAAATAAATTGCTAAACACCATGCTATGAGGAATTACTTTAAAGTAGAACACAATAAATACCAATACATGAGAGCTTTATTCAAAAATCCTTATGCCAAATGTATGTCTCTAGAGCTACGTCATGAAAGGAGGTTGCCCCCCATATCCAATCCTAAGATAACACATAAGGGATCTATAGATTCAGGGTCATTGTATGCCTTTGCTACAGTGATATAATCAAGCTCAAAATCATCATCATTCCCCAAATAACTCATGGAACAATGAGCACAAAGGAAGAATGACACATAGAGAGTGAAAACAAAGAAAATCTTTTGGGTCAACACGAAAGAGACCTAAATGTCTCGATGCCTTGCATCATCCCCAAAAGGAAAAATCAAGACAAAATATAAAGGTAAATGGTTATGATATATAGAAGAATGTAGATACAAATAGAATAATATCACGACAAATTCACTTCCTTTGTATCCTTGCGCCAAAGTGGGTTGTCTCATTAATTATTATAACCTTTTTTTATCTGAAGTTAAGAGTTCCAACAATAGCTGATGTTGACATGGTGTGATGGTTTAAATGTGGTGTTGTTGTTCTTTCCACCAAGGTTTGAACCCCCGTTGGGGTGGTATTGTTGAGTAGTTATGTTAGGAATGAGGTCCCCCATTTGTGGCCTCACCGGTTCATAGCTCTGGGTCAAAAGTGTTTTCCCCTTTAAAAAAAAAGAGTTCCAACAATATATTTATAAATTTTTAACTTTATATGGGTATTGGTTGTGTGGTTGTGGTTGTTTTCTCTGCCTTGTTCGAGGGTTGAGTGTGGCTTTATTCTAGTCTGTTATTTTGGCATTGTCTATTGTTCAATAGTTGGATTGTAGTTGTGTTGGCATTATAATGTTGTGTTTTGTTTGTTTGTTTGAGTTTAAGGTTATCATTAGAAATTTTTCTTTGTTCTATTGTCAGCTCTTCTATTTTTTATTAGGTGAGCAGGGATTTTGAAAGGGTCCAAACTCTTTTAAAAGAGAAAATACATAGCAATAAGAGAAGCAAGACAACAAAGGACAACCATGGAACAACAAAACCATTCAAACTATCAACTCAAAATCAAGGTGGTTTATAAAATTGTTTCAACAATTTTTTCTTAACTAGAGTGAAAGGATCCCTATCTTCTAAATTTTTTTCGTGAGAAGGAAAAATTCATAAGACCATAGGCAGAATCCTCTTACAGACCTGAAGTGTTAGAAAATGAATCCAACTTCATATTCTCCACAAGAAATTTCCCTTTATTGTCTTCCTTTTGCACCTCCTTAAAGGAAGTAATAGACTCCTCAATAGTAGGAGGAGTATTATTTTTTTCCTCCAAACTAAATAGTTTTTCTTGTTATTCAAACAACTCATAGTAGTATTACCCACTTTAAAACATCAATGACAAATAATAGGAGAGTCCTCAAATTCAATTTTCTACACCCAATATTTATATTTGAAAGATAAAGTAATTCGAGTAGGGAGCACCTTGTTTTTCTCCACAAACACACAAAATCTTGCAAAAAAAAAATGCTTTTTAAAATCATTCCAAAACTCCAAAGTCAGCCTTGATAATCTAACCCAAACAAGAAATTTAAATCTATTATCATTCATTGAATTAAAACCCAAGATCAATTTAGAAGACAAATGTCATTCTTCCCTAAAAGTCAAGGACCTTCGAGAAGAATCATTGAGCATTCTTCCAAATTGGAAAATGAAAAGAGGAAAAAATCATTCATCAACACTCGAGTTTTACCTCTTAGTTTCCAATTTCAAAGCACCCATCTTCTTATGTCGGTGTTTGGTTGTAACTTTGTTTTAGGAACCTTATAAAATCTATTTGCTCTTTACTAAAATTTAGTATATTTATAAATTGTAAAGCTTTTCTTTATTAAAAATAAGAATGTTTTTAACTTAAATTTTTTGTCTATTAATGAAGTTGAATGATTCATAAAAAACTTTTAAATATTCAAACACATATATATTCAAATTGAATGTGATGTATATTGCGCAGTATCATGCAGATAGATATGTTGCTCAACTTTGTGCTTTGGTGAGTCTTTTCATATCATTTTATATTATAACAATGTTATTATCATAATATTTTATTTTAAAAGTAAAAATAATTTGATTTCATTCTATTTAAATAATAAAAATTAAATGATTTAATTATTAAAGAGTTAATAATAATTTTATTTATCCTTTCCTTTTTTATGTTTTTATTAATCTACTTACACTTATCCAGGCAGTGTGCAATGTTCTATATGCATATGGAAAGAGATGGATATAAAGTGGATAAAGATGATGTTATGCGTCATTCAAATGTGCAAGATTACCTTGTTGACCATAGATTCACCAAGCGCTCCTCTGATCCATCTGACACACCACTCTCCTCTAATCCATTTGACATCCCACTATGAGACATATGTAAGCTCTATGAGACAATTTTAAGATTAATTAGAGGTGTCCATTTATTTTCTTATCCCCTTTGTTGTCATGGTTTTGAAAATATTTTCAATACATTTCTTTGATTATTATTATTTTTTAATAATTTTTGAACTTTATTTTTTTGGTATTGTTATTACAGGAGATGAGATCTTTCTTTGTGACTTCAATTAATTTGAATCAATCTGAAAACTCTTATTTTAAATATTATTATTGAATCTAAGGGTGATGGGGATGGTTTAGGTGAAGTGTAATGGGAAGTTCATTAGAAAATAATTTAAGGTGGAGTCAAAGAATAAGGTGGTGAGGGTAGGATTCAAAGTTTTCTAAATTATTTTGGTTTCAAGTCATCTTGATTTTTTTGTTCCACACTTGTTATTGGGTGGTTTTTCCTATTTGTTTCATCCATACCCCTCTCAGTGGGGGCTATTGGTTTGATGTTATTTTGTTGATTGTGCATGGTTTGTTATGTGTTGTTGATGTTTGAGAAACTATGATATATCTTTATTGGTCTTTGTAAAAAGGCATGGCCCTTTCAAAATCTCTCTTTTTAGTTTATATCTTTGGTCAAAAGTACTTATCCATAATAAATAAAATTTATTATTGAGTCACTATTATAATCAAATAGAAATATGTATTTACTTTAATCAATGTTTTTTGGTGCCTCACCTATTTTGTATAACTTAGGGTAGTACTTTATTAGTGTCTTGGATATAATTAATACACACACACATATTAAATTATAAATTCCCTAGTTTGCAACAATTTAAATAGAGTTTTAGTTAGTCTATTTTATATTGTGATGGTGAAATTTGCATATTCATGTTAATTTTCTTATTTATTTTTATATTTATTTTGAGAGAATGGCTTAATGCATTTATAACAAATGATGCACATTTATCTAAAGTCGGTCTCTCTCTCCTATACTTTTAACTCATCTATTTACAAACATTTGTATACATTAATATATGTCTTATCCATGCATGCACATATTATAACATGTTCTCCCAAATTACACATTAATTTTTTGCATTCATGCAACACATCTGTTTTTCACTTTTTTCTAACCATCTTCATGTCCTAGTTTATTTTAATACATATGGGGTTGACTCTACAACCATTGACTTGACCCCTAAAATTTAAAGTTGAAATTTTGTTAACTACCACCAATTTCTTTCTCACCAAGGACCAATTTAACACATATCTGTGTGATTTATTACTATGTCCTTTTATTTAAATACATTCATTTATCGTGTTATCTCATCTAATATTATTCAATCATATCATATGTATTTAATGGAGGAGCACTTTAGTTTAGTGCACTAAATTATTGACATACTGACCCTCAAATATATTTATAAATATTACAAAATTAAGACAGTAGAGAAATAGAGATAAATTATGTGTAACAAGAATCAAGACTGCATATTTCTAGGTTAGATCTACATTTATGGAAGTTTCCTAAACCTATAGACTTGAAACCCTTGGTAAAGTAAATGAAATGTTAAAATCTCAAGGTGAATCTATGATCATTCACTTTTTATCTCAAACCATCTAGAACCCAACACATTGACAATTATTTCGTCTCCTTCAAATATAGAGCTAAGAGCCTTATCTTTAATATTTACTTTTGTAGCTTAGCATTTAATTTAGAATTATATTAGTCTACAATATTGTTATTAATTAATTTAGGTCAATTTTTGCTAATGTGTACATGCACACACTTTTTAATTAGCCTAGATTAAGCTTAAGGAAAATATATTTTCCTTAACATTTTGGTGAACCCAATCAATCTTAAAGACCACTCTACTTCTAGGATTTCTCCTCAAAATTATAATTTTTAAATTATATATATCTCTAACTGATCATCTCTTTCTATATTTTCTTGTCTTTTGTCTCACCCTCCCTCCCTAGGTTATTTTATCCTTATGGCACCTCTTAGGGCTTGTTCCTTGGTTGATTTACATATATTCATTTCAAATTTAGCATGTTCTTATCATTCATTCATATTGTGTACATCCATCCTTGATATGCTTTTCAAATTTTATATAGAGGTTTTCTCTTACCAAATCTTTTCTTTTTCATCCTTCACTAAGTTGATTAGTAACTACCTTCTTATTTTATAAATTCTTTTGAATTTTATTTATATCTCTCATGATGAACTTATGCATTGTAATAACAATGAACATCTACTTAGTAAGGATTTATCATGTGATAATACACTTTATTGTACCCACACATGATACAATTATACATTTTGGTGATATATCTTCTACATGCCATGTTAACCCTATGTTCGTAGACTTAAATGTATTGAATGAAATTCCTTCTTTTTTACATCATGATGAGTATAGGATGGTTATTTCTCCACACCTCATGTTGAATCAATAGAGAATTTCCTTCACATAATTATATGTTATTCCTTCATGATATCCCATTATCTTCTCATGTATACTTCATCAATGTTTCATTTCATTATCTTACATTACACAAAGACAATAGAATCTTTAGAGAATAAATTTTACATGAAAATTATGATGGATCTACTAAAAAATTCTTACATGTTAAATCATTTTTAATAGATAATTATCAACACTTAGATGATTTCATATTATTGGTTAACAAATTTAGATTAGACTTTAGTAATAGAGATCTACAATGTCTTGATTCATTTTTTCCCTATAATTATAATATGAATTTGGAACTTTCATTACACATTTTCTATCCCTAGATCAAATAAGGATGGACTTAGAAATCACCTATCATGACCTATAGTTCAATCATAAGTATATCCACATGGATTATGTGTCTCATATAGCTTACTTCCTTGTGGATCTTGATTCGCATGATTATAATTTAGTGGGGCACACATAAAAGGTTAGGAGGGGAAAAAATTGTAAATCTGCCACCACCTAACCTACTAACCAATTGACTTAAATTTCCTCTTTCACATAAGTAAAATAGTAGAGCATTGTGAGAATCTCTTTCTATCACCCTTGGGATGATGTTGATCTTCAAATTATGTGGTGACATTGGAGGGTCACTTCCAGGCCATCAATACCTACCATTTTACCTTGCTAAGTCACTTGCACCGTAGGTTCTTGGTGAGTTTCCCTTTCTTCCTAGATTTTCTTTATTGGAGTATTCAATTTTTTAGTTCAAAAGTGGCATTAGGGTGGCTCTATTGCACTAGTACCTCATATTATTTTTATTAAGCATGATTTTTCCACAATATTCCAACCAACTATTAATGAAAACATGCCACGTAACTCTTCTTCCTCTTTTTTTCATCCTCACAAGAATTTTTCAACTCATCTTCCTTTGTCCCCCTTCAATGTAAGAATTTTTTTTTTTTTGTTCCTCCCCCTCTACAAATTTAATCCCTTCATCTTCTCCTTATATAGCTTCACTTTCTTTTGTTATCTCTACCCTAACTACTTCAAAGAATTATGGTTGTAGTATGAATGTCCATGATTGAACCAAGAAAACCAAAAGAAAGAGGAAGGATTGAGTTCTTGAGTTAGAGGATTTATATAAAAAAGTGGAGTGAAACAAGAATTATATCAAGGGAAAGAGTAAGGTCATTAGGGAGGAAAAATTAAATGTGTAAGAGGATATGTCAGGGGTATAGGCCTTTTCTCTAGTGCCCTAAAAAACCTTTTAGGGTGTTGTGCTCCTCCTCATCTCTTTAAGTGATGACCTCCATCATCAACCTACAAATTAATAAAACAAATGAAATGTGTAAGGAGATCAAAATACACCATAAATCCTTAAGTGGTTTTTAATTGACAGCACAAAGACCAAGTTGAAATCCTCACTTATGGAATATTGGAATGTAATAGATTAAATTGGGACCTTGGAATGAGATATGTCTAAGAAGGATGTAATAGATAAATCTATTGAGTAAGAAATAGGTGAAATTAAAATGAACCAAAGGAATGTGGATGATCTCTTTTCTTGAAGATCACCAATTTGATAGTATTTACTTATCATGAGTAATAATGGATGGGGATGAGTGATAGAGTGCCTAAATTTATAGATTTTATGAATGCCCGAGATGGATGGTTAAGATTGGATTGTATTATCACGGGTAGGGAATGGTTGAGAGGAATTCCATAGGATATATGAGAGGGTGAAGGGTGGAGATGAAGGTAGTTAGAATGTGAATAGATAGTATTAACTTACCAAATTTAGTGAGTATTTGTGAGGATGAGGTAAATTAGGGACATGTGCACCTAAGAAGGCTATAACTTTGGGATGTGTTGAGAAAATAATGTGAACATAAGGATAAGTGTTCCTAGGTGACCAATATCCTTGGAATGTGTTGAGAGAATAATCAGACCATAAGAACAAGTTGAACTATAGGTTCCTATTATTCTTAGAAAGTGGTGAGTGAATATAGGCTTTATTAAATAATAAATTTAATTATTTCAGCCACATGGGTGAGGTGGATAATAGGTGGAAATATGTAATTATTTGTATGCAAGATTTTTGGATTCAACTGTGTATGTTTTTCAATCAACGTTTCAGATCACACTCAGTGATCCATCATCAGTGATCCTAATGATGGATCACTGAGTGTGATCTGAAACGTTGATTGAAAAACACACATAGTTGAATCCAAAAATCATGCATACAATTTCATGGACTGTGGAAAACTCATACCAGGTAATTATTTATTTATTTATTTTGAGGAGATGTAAATGGCGGTGAATTAAATAATATGATTATTTAATTTAAGTGCAAGAATTTAGGTGAAAGGGATATTTCCTAGTTTAATTAGGACTAGGTGATGGAATGTAGGCCTAGGTGATGAAATTGGTTGATTAGGGATTAGGTGATAAGTTTAGTGATGATGAATATACCTAGGGAATATTTTAGGTGTCTAAATTTTACCCTTCTTTGACACAATACAAATAAGTGACATTATGTCAAAGAAGAAAAAAAATAAAGATGGGATGGAATGAAGATTCAGTGGTAATTTGCCTTGATCACTTAGGGATGATGATGGAAGTGATGCCCCCTCAAGAGAATAGTTGGGTGAAATAGAGCCCAATAGGTATCTTGAAAATACAAAGGGTGATAAAAATACGTGTCATAAAGGATAAAAATGAAATTGAGAGAATTCATGTTAGGAGGATGTACATGCCATGAATATAGGGTTGCTTATGAACTAAGGATTCAAGGTAATGTTGATTGATGTTGCTACCTAATTATTGGATTTTATTGCATGGATGTACATGTTGGTTGATAAAATATCACAAGAATGTATTGCAATAAAATGGCACATGATTGGGATTATGAATAAATGATGAGATGTAACGGATGATAAATACACATGTTGTCATAGTAACTTCATTTGTAAGGAGCAACCCTTATTTTATTGTAGAACTTATTATTATGCACCATGATATAAGACTATGATGGCAATGTTTCATATGCATATGAACGAACACACAAACAAATAATTTGTAAATAGAATAGTGATCCAATAGACATGTTTTCATTCGCTCCCCATCATATGAATGATGAAGGTGGCCATGAAAGTGTGATTAGTGGAGCACTAAGACTAGAAGCAATTACATTAAACATAAACTAAAAATGAAAGACAAAGAAAATTAAATAAAATGCAAATAGTGTAGTGAGCTGAAAGGAACACATTGTTATAAGCATGCCATCATATGAATGATGAAGGAGACCGAGACAATGTGAGATATGAAACACTAGAACTAGATGTAACAAACAAGAAAAAATTCAAAAATAAAAATAAATATACACAAATTGCATAGTCAAAGACAAAGATAAAGACAAAAAATAAATTAATTAAATAGCATGCAAAAAACATGAGTTGGTATCCAATGAAATGTTGAAGCCATGGGTGGTTGGAATGGGTGGTCTAATAGGTAGATTACAAATAATTATTGAACCATGAATTGATGGGATGATAAATGGGGTTGAAATTTTAATTCCCTAGTGGCTATATACAAGTGGATTGTTCCCTAAGAAATTTCAGCAAGGGGATACCCCCAATTAAGCATAAAACAAAGGAAATGGAATGAAATTATGGGGAAGGAGAATGGATGGATGAGAGGTTGGAGGGATGAAAGTGGTGGGAAGTGTTGGTAATTTGAGAAATTTAATGGAGGATAATCATGAGTAGGTAATGTATGTAGAAATATATGGAATATGATGGATGGATAAGGGACTTGAGTGAACAATTCAAGGTAAGAGATATATAATTTGAGATGAATAAAATGTTATGGTGGGAATAATATGGATGGATGTATTCTCATAGACTAGTATTTATTACTACACATGATTCATATTTACCAATTTTTCATCATGGTACTTGCCCAAGATACCATAAAGACTAGTTTTCACTAGTGGATGAATTCATTTCTCTTTACTATTTTTATTTTTTTCTTTTTATTTTTCTTTTCTTTATTTGAAAGGTTGATGTTAAATGGATTAATAATATAAGTGCTTTAGATGGATAATGTTTATAGGATCTTCTATCTCATGACCATCATGAGTAGCTAGCTTGTAGGCTTTAGATCCGAACATGGTAGAAATGGCATATGGACCCAACCATTTTGGCTCAAATTTCTCTTTCTTTTCTCTATCTTGGGAGGTGTTTTTTTCTTTCCTTAAGAAAAAGGTCTCCAATCTCAAATTATCGAATGTGGAGGAATTTTTTATATCCACGACACAATCAATGTTGATATTCTTTAAGGTGATTGAAAGAAATGAGATAATTTTCCTCGAGGATTTCTAGCTCATGTAAGCATGATGTTTGGTAATCCTCTTATAAGATGAGGTTAATCAAAGAGACACAAAAGTACGAGGATGCTCAACCTCTATTGGAAATATTTCTTTGACACCATAGACAATTGAATATGGAGTGGTGCTAGTGGGAGTGTGAAAAGAAGTGTGGTAAGCCCAAAGGGTGGGATTAAGCTGAAGGTGGCAATCATGACCAATGGTATTGACGATTTCCTTAAGGATCTTGATGATGGTTTTTCTAGATGCCTTGGCTTGACCACGTAATTTAACTACAATATTTTTTTTTATCCTTCTTTTCCAACCCTACCTAAGTTTCTAATTGAGGTTGTCGAAGAATTATTTATTTTTTTATTGTAGATTATTACTATAATTATTTATATGCACCACATAAGATAAGTTCACTTAGTTACTTATGTCGATTATTTATGTTCACATGGCATATGCACTTCATTTCCTCTTATATATTTAATAATTCAATTAGTTAAATATTCATTATTTGCATACTTGATTGTCACTTATCTAGCCCTAGATGATTTATAATCCTATCACTAGAAATAGCTCCACCTATTAGACATAAATAGATTTAGTTAGCTCCATATATTATGGGTGTTGAATCTTAATCAACTAAAACTATTTATGTATTTCCTTTCCCAATATAAGCATAGGCATATTATATGTACTGGTACTCTCTTGATCAAAAAATAGTTTATTGTGTCACATTAAATTTGTGTCATTATTTTTCCCTTTAACATTATTGTTCTTGTAATAACATTCTTAACCAAATAAGTACTCTAAATTCCTATAGATCGAGAAAGTAAAAATAAGGAGATAACTAAGTCTATTTGGATTCTATATTTTTACAAATTAATACATTATTTTTATTAGGTAAATAGGGTTTTGAAAGGGCCTTGACCCTTGTACAAGGAGAAAGATAGAGAAATAAGAACATACCAACAACAAAGAACAACCACATAGAATGACAGGACTACAGAAAATAAAGCATTACAACAACATTATAAAGCATAAAAAACACCCGACCAACACTAAGTCATGGTGATTTAAAAAATTGTTCCATGGATTTTTTATGTATCGTAATACAAGTATTCTTCTCCACAAAAAATTTCTTTTTAATTGGGAGAAGACACCATATCACTTATAAAACCAACTTTCAACCTCAAAGTTACAATAGAGGAGTCCAAAGAGGAAATTCCATTAAAATCTTCATTTTGAAATTTCATGGAGTGAGTAGTGTAAACCTCCACAATGGTATGAATCTTATCTTTTTTCTTCCAAACAAAGTTTTGTTTCTTATTTCCCAAACAAGTAGTGGAGGCATGACCCACTTTACCACAAATTAATACATTGTTGACTCTATTTAATTGCTAGGTTTTTCTAAAATTCTTCCTAGGTCAAACATTATATCTCATGTACTCTATGGATATTTAATTAAACTTTTTTTTCTTAGTTTTATTTCTTAGTGAATTGATATAACAAAATAAATCCTTTTTTAATCACAATTTAAGACTATTATAATTATTGACAAAAACTTTCTTTATTTGGTATAAAACCTATATAATAAGGAACACCTTTTCTTGATGTTTATTTTTCCAAATATAGAGGGATATTTGTTTAGTTTATGAGAATGTAGGAATATATGTTGTAGAAGTCATGACTAGCACTCTGTACACTATATGCCTATAGATTGAGAAAGGTTAAATAAGTAGTTTGTTTGGATTTTATATTTTTATCAATTTATATACATTGTTAACTCTCTTTTAGTGTCAAGTTTTTTTTTCAAAATGTTTTCTTAGAGTAAACCAATTGTCTCATATGCTCTATGTATATTTTTTAAATATGTTTTCCTCGGTTTTATTTTTAAACGAATTGATACAATAAAATAAATCTTTATTTCAATGGATGATGAAAATTTAAATCATGTAAAATAGGAACAAAACAATGAAAGTATCAAATTCACACTTAAAAATAACTCAATAAAGCTTAAGGTCTATGAAATGAAACAAATAATGAGCAATTATACCATTGTAAAGACCTCGATTTTCTCTTTTGTTTCTTTGATATTTTCTTGAATGCTTGGTAGGTAGTTTTCTCTTCAAAATATCATAACCATGATAGCACAATGATAGTATGATACCATGATACCATGAATTTGCAATGATAACTATATATGCTCAAAGATAATAGATAGATAGGAGAGCTAGATAGATATATTGATATGAACTTGCTTGATACTCACAATGCTTAATAATGATAATGATTGGTAGTTCTTGATAATCCTTGCTTGTTATACCCTAGGGAATCATGTGTAAATGAAGAGCTTTATTTATATGCTTTACTTGATATTTGATCAACAGTAGAGATTAATTAGAAGAATCAATGGATAAGAAAAGTTGAGATAGGGAGAGATAAAATTATTAAATGGATTGGATTGATGAGGTGGAACAATTGAAAGAATTAAATAAATTTATTTATTTAATTCATAAGCATGGATGAGAAAACAAATAAAATGTTAATTTTATTTATTTTGGAGGGAAAAGGATGAATAAATAAATTATTTTAACTTATTTAATTATGGGAGAAAGTGTAATTATTTAATTATAGTGGACCAAAAGAAGTAAATGAAATTAATATTGGAGGAAAAATGATAAATTAATTAAATAATAAAAAATTATTTAATTAATATAGATATAAGGAAATTTTGAGATAATTAAGTATTTTAATTATTATAGATGTAAAGAGGAAATATTAGCTTAATTAAATAATTAAAAATAATTTCATTAATATAGATAGTAGAATTGATGAGAAAATGATAAAATGGAAAGATGAAATGCATTATTCATTTTTTTGTCTACTTTTTGCCCTTTTTTGAGACAATGTGTTTTATGGTGATGTTTCAAAGAAATAAGTTGATATGAAAAAAATTGTTGGTGACTTACCTTAGTATGCCCCAGTGGACCGAGGGATGGAGGTAAGATTCCCCCTTGAGAGATTGACTCGGAAAATAAATTTCCAATCAAATCTTTGACGAGAAGGAAAGTTAGATCTATGATAATGATGATGACATGAGATGATGCATATGTTTATGTTTCAATTTTCCTTGTATATGACATATGTTATAGATGTTTATCAAATATCATATGAATTCTATAAATTGGAAGTGATATGGATGGAAATGTGCAAGATGGATGGACATGAAAATGGAAGGATACTTTATGTTTTGGTTATGCTAAAGAAAATGTGAAGAGAAACCCTTATTTTGATATAGAAAGTGGGTATTATGCGCTAAGGTATGAGGAACCAGGATGACGTTGTATCCCTTACATGTACTTTGAATTTGCAAACAAAAAAGGTTTTTCTTATTCATACCAACCTACTAAACCTTGTTGTATTATGTGAGGAAGTAAGACTTAGAGCATGATAATACTAGTGCACAAAAGGTATGAATGACCTTATATGAAAAAGATATTTTTTATGCAAGAATCTACCCCAATCACACACAAGGTAAGTACTTTCCTTGGTAGTATTGCAAGAATTTCCCATAAACATGAGATAAAATAATTAGTGGCCATGCCCCATTTCAAGCTTCTTTAAACATTCCAAGATATTGAAATATCAAAGTGGCTTCGAGCAAGCTTAAGAATGAGACAAAAATATTAATCAATAAAGAAAAAGATCAACTAAAAAGACAAGTCAATACTCATCATATCTCTTGCCAAAAGATAAGCTTGAGTTTAGATTGGTCATATTGTAGAAAATATACATCTATTAAGGCTTGGATTGATTAGATAATAAATGGATAAAGATAGTTTAGGCAAAAATATATGTAGACAAGAAACTTAATTTCAGCAATATTCCCTTGCTTATGATTTTCATGAAAGCTTGATATTTCATGTAATGTGTAGTTTACTTTTGTTTGAGTGTTAAGTATAGATAGTGTATGTGTAAATTATACTCTCAAGATAGTGAGACAGATCCAATTCAATGACTAAGTCAAGGAAGAGTTCCCCTATTTAGGTATCAGATCATTTATTATGAGATGATGGGATAGGTGAAACAATAGATACTAATAATTTATGAAGCCATGACATGTAGATAAGTGAAACAATAGATACTGAGAATTTGTTATGATAGGTAGATAGGTGAAACAATAGATACTTATAACTTATGAAGTAATGATAGGTGTATAGGTGGAGGATAGGAGAAGGAATCTCCAAAGATTATGTTGCAAAGGAACAAGATGCCCCATACTAGAGGTAGTGCAATCATGGATAGAATATAGTAAAGGATTCTTGAGATGAGAGGTTGGTGTATAAAGGATATAGATTTTGGAGGAAGTAAGGGTTTGCATTGTCCAAAGCATACATGGATAATTTTTTCCCCTAGTTTTATCAAGATAAAATATGAAAGGGTAGGGGGTGGATTAGATACAATGAAGGATATGGATATGATAATTAATATCAAAGGAAATAAGGAAGAATGTATTTGGATAGGATAATTAAGATCAAAGGGAAGGAAGAATGTATTTGGATAGGATGATGGATATGGATAGGATAATCAAGATCAAATGAAGGAAAGAAGAATGTATTTGGATAGGATGAGGAATATCTGATGGAATGGATGAATTAGAGGTAGATGAAGCTTTTGGATGAGCCAGTTTGGATGCCAATTTAGTTTGTGCTTTGATATGCATTGCTTGGATAGAGATGGTGGGATCTTGTGGAGGATTAGTATCATGAGGGGGATTAAGAGGGATGTTGGGATCTTGAGATAGATATGGAGATTTTTTACTTGAACTAGACTTATGAGTCCAAGAAAATGATATAGATTAAGATATAGATCGTTTACTTGAACTAGAATTGTGAGTCCAAGCAAGTGATACATATTAAGATAGAGATTTCTTACTAGAAATAGATTTAAGAGTTTAAGAAAGTCATACAAATTAAGATAGAGATTGCTTACTTGAACTATACATGATTCTAAGAAAGTGATACAAATTAAGATAAATATTTCTTACTTGAACTAGACTTATGAGTCCAAGAAGTTGATACAAAGTAAGATAAATATTCCTTATTTGAACTAGACTTATGAGTCCAATAAATTGATACAAATTAAGATAGTTATTGCATACTTGAACTAGACTTATGATTCCAAGAAATTAATACAAATTTTGATAAAGATTGATTACTTGAACTATACTTATGAGTCCAAGCAAGTGATACAAATTAAGATAGAGATTATTTACTTGAACTAGACTTATGAGCCCAAGAAAATGGATTAAAATAGACTTTTTTTACTTGAACTAGACTTATGATTCCAAGAAAAAGTATCAAAATACATATTTTTTACTTGAACTAGACTTATAAGTCTAAGAAAATGGATCAAAATACATATTTTTTACTTGAACTAGACTTATGAGTCCAAAAAAATGAATATGGAGTGGAAATTTCCAACTCGAGAGTGGCCAAATCTCTTAAGCCAGTATATCCACTAATGATATTGGCTAACTTAACACCTTAATTGACAAAGACAAGTTTTCAAGAAAAGAGACAAGTTAGAGATAAAATATAAGATCTAGATTAAGCTTTAATAGATTTTGATGATATTTTTGGTAATGATATGTTGCTTTTGTGAATTAAGACAAGCTCCCAAAATATTTTTATTTTGCAATCATTACCAAAGATAATAGTTTAAAGTCTAATGATATAGTGTGAGATATTTTACCAACAAGATATGTTGCAGATCTATATCAATTCTTGTTGTCCAAAAAATTGAAAGTGTGATTCTTAGTTACAATTTAGAAATCCCAATGGATATTGATATTCAGTCAAAAGTGACCCAAGATTGATCAAAAGTGCTATAATTCAAATTAAAAGTGGCCTAGAAATAATCAAAAGTGTGGAGAAATGACTCAAAAGCACATTGCTATCAAATGCAGTGTAAAATAGCTCAAAAGTAAAATAGAATTAATCAAATGCGTACAATGATAATTCAAAAGTGCATATAAATGATTCAAAATCACCACAAAATAGACCAAAATTTGTGTTGTTTCAATTGAAAAGGGTAGTTAAGGTTATATGCAATATTTTTTGTTTTAGGACACTTTTATTTTAACTAGACTTTACTTACTTGAACTAGACTTTGTTTACTTGAACTAGACTGGTGAATTTTTCAAGATATAAAATATTTAAAATATATATACTCTAAATAAATTAATAGATCTAAATATAAGAGTAAAGAAAAAAAATTTATTGTTTTTTTTGTTTAGAATATTTTTATTTTTTTTGTGGTTTTTGAGTTTTCTTCAAGCAATTTAAAAACACACAAAGAAATAATGCCAAAGACAATTCCTATGGCTCAATTTGGATGATGTGTCCCTTTTTGGTTTCAAGTTGGGAAGGTTTTTTTAAACATCCAAACATGGAAGACACATGAATGAGTCTACTCAAGTGAGTTTATCAATCCTTGTATGCATAAGGCACCACAAGAAAATATATCCAATAAGTTTCAACTGAGCTTAACAGGCTCAACTAGGGGTATCCTCTATATACCACAAGAGTAAGTGAGGCCTAATATGTAGATGAAAGGGAATAATTCCAAACAACTAGGAGAAGGTAACTCACTCTCTACCTTCACTTCTCTAAGGTATAAAAATTTTAAATTCTTAGCCCAGGTTGATATGATTCGACTTCCAAGAGGTATGTCTTTCGATTCACCCCTCACTTTTTATACTTTGTCAAAACACGGGAGTTGAGGTCATCCCCTAGGGTGATGAAATTCCCAAGGAAGCATCCTAAAAAAGAAAAAAAGATCACACTAAGATGCAAGAGGAGAGCATACGTAAGTAGGACTTAGGGGTTAAAACATATTGATTTATTTTAGATCCCAAATCCAAATGTGAAATATTGAGTTTAAACTGAATTTTAGATGTAAAAAGAAAATCCAAATATGAATGCCCAATGTAAAGTGAACTATAGTCACTTTGAAATTTAAAAGAGAAAGGGTAATTTGAATGAAGGTACTCGATTTCCAACATTAAATTTGGAAAGAATACTTGGTCCAATGCACACACAAAATCCAATCCTTGCACACAAAGATCAACAAAAAAATCCTATAAAATAGTAATAGCTCGGATCAAGGGGTTAGGTACGTCGTGTAGAAAATTGTACACCTTCACAATTTCATATTGTGTTTGCAGCCCCTTAATTAATTGGAGTTAATTAAGCTTCTAATTGACCAAATTAAATATTTCAAAGCCTTACTATTCTCGCTTTTCGAAAGGGAAACCTATATTAAACAATTGCCAACATTAATTTAAACACCTTGGAAACTGTGTGTCATGGACTTAGGTCCCCTTTAAGTGCTAGGACCCAATTTTTTATATGTTTTTGGCAGAATTTTAATGATTCAAATTCAAGTTTCAAAATTTCAGCTTTTGAAATCTAATTTTCAGTAAATTAGATAAACACCTATAAATACAAGGTATTTTTATCAATTCAAACCTAAGAAACATTAAGAGATCAATACCAAGAGAAAATATTATTTTCAAGAGCATTGAAGAGAAGATTATCAGTCATCTACAACAGCATTCAAGATCATAGCATCATGCCAAAGTCTATTCATATTCATGTCATGTTTTGGAGATAACATTGTGATGTAGGTTTCAAGCATTCAAGTAAGCGTTCAAGCATCAAATAAATCAACCAATCAAGCCAATTCATACAAGATCCAAGCCTTAGAGAGATGTGTTAGACTTCAGTCCTCTAAGGGAAGCCATTAAGGGCTTGGTGAGTTGTAGCATAGCTTTGTTCATTCGTCAATTCCTTCCATTCATCATTATTTCACTATTAAGATTTAATTACCAACATGGGGTTTGACTAAGGAAAACCCTTATTCACCCAAAAACAAACATTTTCTCTTTCTCTCTTTGTATGTGCAATTTTACAGGTGAAGAAGGACTAAAATTTTATCAAAGGAGAAATTTTGCAAAGTTGTTAAAGTTTTCAACATTGTTGTCAAGCTACAGAAACTCATCTACATATTTTATTTTCAACTTTCTGATAGTCAAACTTAGGGAAAATTAGATAAACACCTATAAATACAAAGAGAGAAGCAAAATAGAAGCTCAGATCTTGCACTAGAGTACCCCCAAAGTTGAGGAAAATCCTTGTGCAAAGACCCATTCACCCTTGGTCGAATGAGTCCTACTACAAATCTTGAAACCCACTTTTTTGGGCAAGTTTACCATTTTCTACACTTCCCAGATCTATCTACAAACTATTGATTTTGTTTTTATTATTATAGATTTGTATTTCAAGTGTTAGGTCATTCAATTCACTTAGTTAATGCATTTTAAATCATCTCACAAATAGCCAATCAGTCATTTATGTCATAAGAAAGCTGAGAACCAAGATCCCAAAATACGATTGGCTCACCTCAAGGTTGAAATTCAATCCTATCCCTTTGAGATCTTCTCTCTTTCAAATAGAATTTTAGAGAAAGGAACCTAGATCCTATTATTCTAAACAAAAGGGACATAGGACCCTTTTTCTTCATTTCAAGATATAAATCAAATTTGTCAAAAATGTCAAAAATTTAAATATTTATAGATTGGCAATCAATTAAAATGAATTCCCAATTTCTCGCTATCCACTAATCAAATGTGCAGTAACATATATCATATGAATGCTAGTATATATTAGATACACATTAGGATCTATTAGATGCACATCAAGATCTATCAATTATGAGTCAAGATCTATCATATGTGTGCCAGGATCTATCAGATATGTGTCAAGATCTATCAAATGTGTCGATATCTATCAAATATATGTCAAGATCTATCAAATATTCATCAAGATCTATCATATGTGTGTCAAGATCTATCAAATTTGTGTTAGGATATATCAGATACAAAAAAGAAACCATCAAATGTGCAAATCTAAAACTTGATTGTGAAAACCTATCATTGATGATTCTCAATATATATGCATTGGGCATGTGTTGTATGTCAGCTCATATGCACCATATATTTGGTTAGAAGTGTTTCAAGTCAACTCAGATGTAACACAAAATGAATCAAATGCACCAATATGAGCCTATAACCTTCAAAAGCTGAATTTCTTGTAAAAAAATTATTAAAAATCAAAGAGGTGAGTCTCATCAAGCGTGCCAAAATGTGAATCATGTAAAATAGGAAAAATACAATAAAAGTACCAAATTCACACTCAAAGATCATGTTTACACCTATAAATTTGATGAATTTCCAATGCATTATCATCCTTGAATTGGCAACAAAGCATAGTTTCAGCCTTTATGGCGACAAGCTGACCTAGACCTATTGGTATTAAAATCTCCTTATATATGGCTCATCATGAAGATTTGGTTGGTAGACAGTTTAGACAACTCATTAAGAGTATGCATGCTCAATTTTATGGCTCTCAAATGAATTTTTATAGCAATTTTAATGTCGCCATTTTTGAGCAGATTCATAAGGTCTCGTAAAAGTTTCTATTTTCTATTTTCTACTACAACCCAGTTGTTCAGTTTTTATCAATGGCCTCCAATTCTGTTGAACCAAAAATTTATTAAATTGCCTATTGGAGAACCCAAATTACAAAGGAAGTCTCAAAGCATAATTTGATGTAAATGTGTAAATGAAAGAACAAGGATCTACAAAACTAATTATGGCCATTAGCTATTTTTCTTGACTCCTAGAGGTTATATGCACCCATGGCATCGATTTCATCGTTTGGGTGGTGGAAAAATTAAGCTATCGATTTCGTAATTTTTTATTTTAAAAAGATATTTAAATTATTTAAATATTGTTTGAGGGTAGAAATAATAGTTTTAAATATTGATCATGCTTCCTCAATGAGTAAAATACATGAAGCGGGCAAAAAATAAAAAAATTCAGTCTCTTACTTGCCAAAGGTGCGAGAGTATGGATTGAAGTATCATGAGGCCTTCCACATGGCTAGAATGTGTTGCATCACAGCTTTTAGCATTGCCAATAATGGAATTGTTATAATATGAAACTTAGTGATGGGCATGATATTGGATGGTTTGATGTTCACTAATCAAACCATTGATAAACTTAAACCATAGTGCTGAAAATGAAATCTTCACATGAAAGATGCATGTGGGTGATTTTTGGTGTCTCAATCTCCATGTTTTTGTTGCTTCAACCTTTCAAAACTTACCTGCATCCAGTTCTAATGCTCAGGAAATATATTGGTGGTGTTTTGAATATTTTAAATGTTTAAACAAATGCAAAATAGCATTGGAATTGAATATGCTCATGCGCAAGATTTTTGAGAAGATTTATATGGTCATCTAAGTCATGGATCTTGTTGTTTTGACCTCCCAAAACTTCCCTGTAGTTGTTCTAACAATTGGGCAATTGTTTTATCAATGTTTCAATGGTTTTTGAGATCCAATCAATGACAAAAATGCCTCTGGAACTTTTCTCACAACCTGTAAGTTCTAAAAATTTGAAGTAATTGTTACCTTCCCCTCTACCACAATTTGAATGTTATTTTTTATGTTTTTAAATGTTCATCACTGTGAGAAACAAATCAGATATGATAAAAAAAAAAATCCAATTTATTTTAAATCTTGTTCCAACTGTTAAAATTTCAAATGTGATGAAAAATTATTCACAAGGTTTTTACAATGCCAATAGTGATCTTCCACAACCTATGCAATCACAAATTCTTCACCTCTATCAAGGAATAATGCACATTACTGACTATTTTATTATAGTTCATTGGCATCTTCATGTGTTTTCTTCATGGGCAATGGAAGGAAAACTTTAGATAAAAGCAATGAAAGTAAATGAGAGGTAAAGTGAAGATTAGGGTGAAGTGGTATATTCTAGATAGTCAATTTCTTGTTGATTAAAGGGGCTCAGTCTGTCAAGTGTCACTATGAGTTTTAATATGTGTTTTCTCATCTTCTTTAAAATGCAATCTCTCTTTCATTTGTGGGGATTTTGAGGTTCTAGAAAGAAAAATAGGGCATAGGGGTGAATGTACAAAGGTCATAGGTGAAATTCCATGTTTGCAAGTCATTTCATGACTAGAATCTTTGTATTTTGAATAAGGAATATATGAATATTATACTGAAAATGGAAATCATCTTCACCTTTGAAATGTAATATTCTTTGACTAAAATAATCAAGGATTGTTAAAGTCTTCATTCACATTTGTTGTTCTGAGTTTATTTCATGACTTGCTAATTGTTCAAAGAGTTGTGTAAATGCTTGCCTAGAATAAATGGGAATGTTATATTTCCAAGCAGATTATTAAGAATGATGTCATTTTAGGCTATTACAGGTCATTTTATCATAATGTGACAAAATCTAGGTGATCATCAAAATATATTTGAATGTTGTTATGAAAAATGCATTACATAGACTCTATAGCCCATGACAGGAACCAATGACTGATTTGTGCTTCTATCATTCTTAGAAACTTCTAAATTCAAATTAAAAGCCAGTTTCTATGATTTATTTTAATTATTTTATATTTCATATCATGGTTTCAAAGGTAACAAGGATGTGTTTTTATGCTTGCACACTATGAATTATTGTCTATCTATATGAAGAAACTACTAGGCACTATGATATAGTATATAATATTCATGTTTGGTGTCATTAAGGGTGACCCCCTAGGTTCTAGAGAGCTTGAAGTGCAAAGAAAATTTATTGTTGTGGTGAGTTCTATGTCTGTTGGCCACTTATATGATATTGTTGTATGCCTAAATTTTAGAGAAGATCGAACAAGCAGTTGAAATAACCAACAAATCGCTCAATAAAGCTTAATATTTATGCAATGAATCAATTAATGAATAGTTATACCATAGCAATTACCTTGATTTACTTCATTATTTTTTTGATATTTTCTTAATGCTTGATAAATGAGCTTTTCAAAATAGCATAACCATGATAGCATAGTGATAGTATGATAACATGAATTTGTAATGATAATAATATATGCTCAAAGATAATAGATAGATAGGAGAGCTAGATAAAAGCTATTGATATGAACTTGATTGATAATGATAATGATAGGTAGCTCTTTATAATCCTTTCTTGCTAATGATATGAAATTCTTCTCTAGGGAATCATACATGAATGAAGGATTTTATTTATATGTTTCACTTAATATTTGATTAACAATGGAGATTAATTAAAAGATTCAATGGATAAAAATATTGAGATAGGGTAGAAGCTAAAATTAGTAAATAGATTGGATTAATGAGGTGGAATAGTTGAAAGAATTAAATAAATCTATTTATTTAATTCATAAGCATAGTTAGAAAAAATAAATAAAATATGAATTTTATTTATTTTGGAGGAAAAAGAATTAAATAAATTATTTTAATTTATTTAATTATGGGAGGAAGTGTTGGCTAATTAAATATTTTTTTAAAATTATTTAATTATAGTGGAACAAAAGAAGTAACTAAAATTATGTTGGAGGAAAATGATAAATAATTAAATAATAAAAAAATATAAGGAAAAATTGAGATATTTATTTAACTATTTAATTATTATAGATGCAAAGAGGAAGTGGGTAAGTGCAAGAATTTGGGTCCACGAAGAGGGTAAGTTTTGGCCCAAAATAAAATCTCACACGAAATGCGTACGCGTTTTTAAAAAACGTATATGCATTATGGATTGGGTACCCGAGCCTAAATTCATAATGCGTATGGGTTGTGATTCAAGTACATAAACCTAGAACATGTACGCATATGCGGCGTACGCGTTCCGTAGAGCTATTTATTTTTAAAAATAAGCAACTGTGAAAATTATTTTCACTGTCACTTTCAGCGCGCCAGAAGGAGAAGCAGATCATGTGCATGTTTCAGAGGGCAAGATTCATTCAAATTTTCATTTCCATCTCCTCTCGTCGACACAACCGACCTCAACGACCTCCAGGTTGGTTGAATTATGCCATATTTTTGCATTATATCTTGCATTTTTGTTTTATAATTATTATTTAGTTTGTTTTAGTTTAATATTTTATAGTTTTTAAACTACATTTAATTAACTGAAAACATTAATGAAACAAACAACATAAAATTCTAAATTGAAAACCATAAAAAATAAACCTGAATTCGACACATTTAATTTAGAAATTTCAAAATCCTAAACCCTAGGTTCTACAAAACATAGGTCCTTAAAAACTAATTTACCCAGACCGTTAATCCTTGGACCTAAACCCTAAAACGTAAACTAAAACCCTACTTGTAGGTTAAAGTTAGGTTAAAGCTAGGGTACAATTAGGGTTTGGGTTAAACTTTAATATATATAGTTAGAGTTCAATTACAATTAGGGTTATGATTAGGTTTAAGTTTAATATTAGAATTCAATTACCTTGTTAGGGTTCAATTAAAGTTGGAGTTCAATTAGGGTTAAAATTCATTAGGGTTAGGGTTCTAAAATAAATATTCGGGTAAGGGTTGAGGTTAGGGTTTGTATTCAACTAGGTTTAGATTTAGGGTTATATTTATATTAGGGTTAGGGTTAGGGTTATGATTACAATTATTAATTAAAATTTAAGATTAAGGTTAGGGTTGGAGTTAGAATTAGGGTTCAATTGGTGTAGGGTTAGGGTTGGGGTCAAAATTAAATTAGGATTAGGGTTATGGTTTTAATTTTGGTGAGAGTTAAACATTCAATCAATATTTAATTAGGGTTATGATTAAGGTCTATATGCATTTAGGGTTAGGATTACAATTATGAATTAAAATTTAAGATCAAGGTTAGGGTTGGAGTTAGAATTAGGGTTCAATTGGTGTAGGGTTAGGGTTGGGGTCAAAATTAAATTAGGATTAGGGTTATGGTTGTAATTTTGGTGAGAGTTAAACATTCAATCAATATTTAATTAGGGTTATGATTAAGGTCTATATGCATTTAGGGTTAGGATTACGATTATGAATTAAAATTTAAGATCAAGGTTAGGGTTGGAGTTAGAATTAGGGTTCAATTGGTGTAGGGTTAGGGTTGGGGTCAAAATTAAATTAGGATTAGGGTTATGGTTGTAATTTTGGTGAGAGTTAAACATTCAATCAATATTTAATTAGGGTTATGATTAAGGTATATATGCATTTAGGGTTAGGATTACAATTATGAATTAAAATTTAAGATCAAGGTTAGGGTTGGAGTTAGAATTAGGGTTCAATTGGTGTAGGGTTAGGGTTGGGGTCAAAATTAAATTAGGATTAGGGTTATGGTCGTAATTTTGGTGAGAGTTAAACATTCAATCAATATTTAATTAGGGTTATGATTAAGGTTTATATGCATTTAGGGTTAGGGTTCAACTAAGGTTATGATAGGATTTAATTACAATTAGGGTTTAGGGTTAAAGTTAAAATTAGAATAAGTTAGGGTTCAAGTTATAATTAGGGTCTATGGTTCAAGTTATAATTAGTGTGAGTGTTAGGGTAAGGTTTAGAGTTAGAATTCAAGGGTTGCAATTAGAAATAGTGCTATTTATTTTAATAATCAAGTTGGGTTTATGTATATTGTTTAAAATTTATATGTTATATTCGATCTCATGGATCGAAGATTTTTGGAGCTATTAATTACAAAAATATTTTAAAAATTCTAATATATAATAAAATACTATTATAAACCCTAAAACATTCCATACTTTCACATGTATAAATATGATTTCATTGTACAACTAAATTTAAATTTAGTGAAGTCTTTGTGTACTTAAAGAAGCCATTTTCAATATGTCAATAGAGCTCAAGCTCATCTTTGTTTATTTTGTATGTATTGCAATTACCGAGTTAGCATATATCTATGTGTCCCTTTGAATGTATTTTATTAATTTTTTATTCTTATCTAAATAGTATGCTTTGAAAACAATGAATGAGATTATAAATTAATGTTAGTGTTAAACTTATAATTTATTCTTAACTATTTATTCCCACTATAGAGAACTTGTGTCTCTTATCATGAAATTTGAAAATTTAGATAAATCAATTTATGTCCTCGCATTTAATTAAATTCTATGCCATACTTGATATACACATGTAAATTCACAATCGATATACCTTAGCTCTATAGATATACTCTTGTTGGGAAACAACCACACCTATGAGTAAACATCCCCTCGCCCCAAAAGATAAAGCTCTAGAGACCCATAAAAAATTAGAAGAATAAATTACTTATTGATGAATTAGTTAATTAATGATAGGCTTGATATTTATGAGCTCCATTGAGCTCCCTTGTCGAACAATTTAATCCTTTAATATAAATAGAATTTAGTATAATTTTTACTTGAATTAAACTGCATGGTTTTCATCATTTACCCTTTTTCACTCTCATTCTTGAGTTGTTCATAACCTAAATTATCTTGGGGACCTTTCAGGTTCTCTTTTTCCACCTTTATATATGTAATAGAAGACACTCTAAACAACCCCTAACCTCCTATTAACACCCAATTTGAGAAATAAAAGTTATATATCTAGACATGTGTCTTATTTTCATTCTTTAGTCCTTTACCTATAGAAATTAAATGGTTCCTCACCTCATGTTCACAGTCTCTATTTCTAATCTTATTATTTAACTTTTCCAATAATGATTCAAAGAAGCCTCATTGTTGATATCGTAGCCTTAAATGTGAGCTCTCAATTCAAGTGATACATTTTATCCAACTCCTAGTTTAAATGTTGATGGTGATTTATTTAAATAAATCTTAAGTCAAGTTACCTTAATCCATGTGGTTTTATTTATTTTAAATAAATCAATTAATGCATGTATCATCAAATTTAGCTATAGTTTAATTATCAAGTGATATCTAGCTAAAAATAAGTTTATGGATTCAATTTAATGTGTACATGCTATGGATTTTTAATGTTATGGATTTTTTAATGTTATAAATCAAATGGTATTCAAATGAATTGTATTTTGAATTTGTGCACATTCAATGTGATTTTTAAATAACTTTCAAATTGTGTGCATTATTTAATTAGTTTGTTGATATATATTTTTTAATTGTTTAACATGTAGTTTCCATTTGGTTACATTCACATGGATCCCATATTTAACATAGAGGATTTTATGCATGAACCACAAATTCATGTAGATACCATAGATCCAAACCCACCACCACAACAAAACCCCATGCCTCCAAACTCTCCACCTCCTAACCTCCCACCAACCGTAGTAGATCAGGATCAGTTGAAAGAGAGCATTAGGGAAAATCTTATTTTGATTCAAGGAAATATAGATCTGATAAAAAATGAGCCTAGAATCCCCCCCATCTCGCATGGTTTTCATCTACGATGCAAACTATTGTCGATTATTTTCAATCTATTGATGCGGACCTAGATAGGTTCCATCAATGGAGAGAAGAGAGGATACAATTCTATGCAGATGGATTGTCTTATAAAGAAATTAATGACCTTAAAATTACCAAACAAGCCATGTGCCAGTATTTTTTTAACCCCCAAACTAACCAACCAATTCTACCCACCAAAAAATGAATTTCAATTTTATGGTGTAGGAACCCCCAGATAGCTGTACATTTTTGGGATAGATGGTGGATGGTTTTGATAGTCCACCACATGGCAATTCAGAGGTGCCCCTATACTTTTTAAGAAATTTATGGGTTGAGTTTGAGTTGGGTTTAAAACCCAACTATTTTGATATGAGGTCATTTCAGGGAGTTGGGTGTGGCATACCCCAACATAGATTAGGAGCACGTTTTGATCATCAGTGACATGCTTTGATTGCTCCTTTTGTTCCTCCTCCTTCTCCTGGTGTTCCCACTGCATTTCAGCAGCATACCATGTTATCAACATTAGGAGCATTGAGTTCTCTTTCAGGACATCTCACTCATCAGACTACACACGCAAAGTGGTCAATAGAGATCATGGAGGCTCGGTAAATAGGAATAATCAGGCATCCACTACAGGTGACCCACATGCATCTAAGACAGATTCATATATGGATTTACTATATTATGAGCATCATCCTACATAGGTATGTTCATCTTTTGAACTTAAATTTTTTTTTTTTGAAATGTGCAAAATTCATGTAAATAATAACATCAAATTATGTATAATACAATATTAATTCAATAAGTGTTCGGTGTAGACGCATGATCACACAATGCTTGAAACTCAAAATGATCGTGTCTATATGTCGAGTGTTGTAGATTTGGGCTCACCTTTTGGTCAGGTACTTAAACCAATATATATTAAATTTAGTTTGTCTGGATAAATATAATTTATTTTGAATGTGTACACATGATGTGTGAATTGATATATTATATCTAGATGTAGGGAGGTCATACGTTACCTAGTGTTGACCAACCACAAGTTATGGTGAGCGCTCTTGAGCCATCATCAGCTCAGGTGTGTGCTTTCAAAATTTTGTTAAGTTTGAATTAAATACACATCATAGATCTAATTTAATTTTTACATTTACATACACATGCGTGAATGATCTATACAAACTATTGTACATCTATATGTAGGGATTTCATGAGATACCCATCGCAGGTGCACCTGAGACATCGTCAGCATTTATGCATGGGCAATCTTAGGTGTGTGATTATGAGGTCATATCATTTGAGGTTGTAAACTTTACTAAATCTCCTAAACAATTTTTACGAATCTTTTAAATATATATATATTCGAGGTTTTAACATATTGATTGCTTTATATGAATATGCAGGATATAGTAGATCAGGCATCTGGATCTTCTCAAGTGACAGTTATGCTACCCATTGAACAAAATGTGCCAGTAGATTCACATGATTGTATGGTAATTTATACATACTAAAAGTCATTTTTATTGTATTTACTAGATATTTAATTAAATTTATATTTTTTATCTAAAAGTTTATATTTTCAGGTTTAAATATTTTTAATTATATCAAAATTTCTAAATAAATTTAAATCTAATTTCAAGTTTCTTGTACTCTTTTACAGCATGATGCGAGTTCATCTAATCAACATGGAACAAAGAGGAGACTTGATTTGACTGATCGGCCTGATAGTTAGATGGTTTTCAATTTTAAATGGACTATAAATCTCTATTTTTATTTAAATATATGTGTTGGACTTGACATATACATATTTTTGTTTATTTATATCAGTTGACTTTAATGTGATGATTATATATGCAGTCAATTATGATCGTGTTATGTTTATTTTGATGATTATATGCACTCATGTATGTAGATCTAGATATTTTATCTAATTTTCAAGTAATACATGCACTATATAAATTCTTATCTCTATAATAAAATTTCATATATATAATTTATCACATGGTTAGGTGACAAATTAAAACATTCCTTAAATAGTTTAGATTATATTCATAATAAATTAAGGGTAGGTAATTTTAACTATTTTCCAATTCTAGCAAATATTTGAATCAATAAACAAAAATCTATCTCCTTGTATGTATAAAATGTATAATCTATACAATTGAACAATTATATAAAATGTGGTAAATACAAGACATGAAATGTATAATCTATAAAATTGGAACGAGATATTTAAAAAGTGACTAATAAGTTCATTGAATTTCATACATCGAACAAACATATATAATGTATATTGATGTTTAATACAACTATATAACATAATGAAACATATATGTGCACATGTATATATAATTATTTAGCTTATCAAATTTTAGGTGAAGACCAAAAATTGATATTTATATAGTCTCTTGATGAAATAAATTTTCAGTGACAATCACATGGTAGACCGACTTGATGAGAACCAAAAAAAATAATTAATGTAAGTAAAGTAACTATAATTTTTATGAGTCATTTAAGTAAATAACTCATTTGAGAAAAGAACAATATATAGTAAAAGCTACAAAATTGGATCTTATAAATTCCATACGAATTCAAATGATGTTTGTCATAGGATGGATTAAGGGGACCTAAGAGGATATAGCTTAAGGGTACCTAAGAGGATATAGCTTAAGGGAGTTGACAGAATGAGTTTAAAGGGTGTAAGATGGTGGATTAAGGGGATGCATGTCATGAACCCTAGGATATGGCTTAATGGGTCCTAAGAGGATGGCTTAAGGGGAGTTAAGAGGATGGATTAAGGGGATGCAAGAGGGTGGATTAAGGGGAGTTGATAGAATGACTTCAAGGGATGCAAGAGGGTGGATTAAGGGGAGTTGGTAGAATGACTTCAAGGGATGCAATAGGGTGGATTATGGGGAGTTGATAAAATGAATTCAAGGAATGCAAGAGGGTGGATTAAGGGGAGTTGATAGAATGACTTCAAGGGATGTCAAAGGGTGGATTAAGGGGACTTGATAGAATTATTTAAAGGGTGTAAGAGGGTGGATTAAGGGTATGCATGTCATGAACCCTAGGATATGGATTAATGGGTCCTAAGAGGATGGCTTAAAGGAAATTATGCAAGTGACTTAAGGGGAAGCATCTCATGAACCCTGGAAACCCTAAACCATGTGACCTAAATCCTAGGAGATGAACCCTAAACCCTAAACCCATATAGATTTGTCATTTTAAGCATCTCATGAACCCTAGAAACCCTAAACCCTAAACCCTAAACCATGTGACCTAAATTCTAGGAGATGAACCCTAAACCCTTAAAACCCATATAGATTTGTTATTCTAAGCATCTCATGAACCCTAGAAACCCTAAACCCTAAACCATGTGACCTAAATCCTAGGAGATGAACCCTAAACCCTTAAAACCCATATAGATTTGTTATTCTAAGCATATAATGAACCCTAGAAACCCTAAACCCTAAACCATGTGACCTAAATCCTAGGAGATGAACCCTAAACCCTTAAAACCCATATAGATTTTCTATTTTAAGCATCTCATGAACCCTAGAAACCCTAAACCTTAAACCATGTGACCTAAATCCTAGGAGATGAACCATAAACCATTAAAACCCATATAGATTTTTTATTCTAAGCATCTCATGAACCCTAGAAACCCTAAACCATGTGACCTAAATCTTAGGAGATGAACCCTAAACCCTAAACCCTAAACCCATATAGATTTGTTGTTCTAAGCATCTCATGAACCCTAGAAACCCTAAACCCTAAACCATGTGACCTAAATCCTAGGAGATGAACCCTAAACTCTTAAAACCCATATAGATTTATTATTATAAGCATCTCATGAACCCTAGAAACCCTAAACCCTAAACCTTTTGACCCAAATCCTAGGAGATGAACTCTAAACCATAGATTTTTTATTCTAAGCATCTCATGAACCCTAGAAACCCTAAACCATAGGACCTAAATCCTAGGAGATGAACCCTAAACCCTTAAAACCCATATAGATTAAGGGGATTCAAGAGATGAACCTAAATCTCAGGTGTGTGATCATAAGAGGATGGCTTAAGGGGATTCAAGAGGGTGCATTAAGGAGATTTGATAGAATGAATTTAAGGGATGCAAGAGGTGGATTAAGGGGATTTGATAGAATGACTTGAAGGGATGTAAGAGGGTGGAACCCTAGAAACCCTAGAAACCCTAGAAACCCTAGAAATCTAAGGGTCATAGAATGATTTGACTTAAGGGGAGTTGATAGAATGAACCCTACAAACCCTAGAACCCTAAACCTTCAACCATATGACCTAAAGACTAGGAGATGAACCCTAAACCCTTTAAACCCATATAGATTATTTATTCTAAGCATCTCATGAACCCTAGAAACCCTAAATCCTAAACCATGTGACTTAAAGACTAGGAGATCAACCCTAAACCATTAATCCATATAAATTATTTATTCTAAGCATCTCATTAACCCTAAACCATAGGACCTAAATACTAGGAGATTAACCCCAAACCCTTAAAACCCATATAGATTTGTTGAGAGTGTGACCTAAGGGGATGCAAGAGTATGGATTAAGGGGCCCTAATAGAATGTCTTAAGGGGAATTAATAAAGATACTTAAGGGGATGCAAGAGGATGGATTAATGGTACATAAGGGGACGGCTTAAGGGGTGTTGAGAGAGTGACTTAAGGAGATGCAAGAGGATGGATTAATGGTACACAAGGGGATGGCTTAAGGGGTGTTGAGAGAGTGACTTAAGGGGATGCAAGAGGATGGATTAAGGGTAGATATACAAGGATATGGATTAAGGGGCCCTAATAGAATGTCTTAAGGGGAATTAATAAAGAGACTTAAGGGGATGCAAGAGGATGGATTAATGGTACATAAGGGTATGGCTTAAGGGGTGTTGAGAGAGTGACTTAAGGTGATGCAAGAGGATGGACTAATGGTACACAAGGGGATGGATTAAGGGGTGTTGAGAGAGTGACTTAAGAGGATGAAGAGGATGGATTAAGGGTAGATATACAAGGATATGGATTAAGGTGTCCTAATAGAATGGACAATGAATTAAATTTAGTTTTATATTTATACTCTCAACTAAATGTGTCTACAACTATATATAGTTACATGTCTCTAGATTTGAATTCCATTGTAATAAGAGTGCATCTCCTCTCTTTTTTGTAAAGCATCTAGTTTCAAGGGAGACCTGAAACAAAAAATGATATAAAACTTTAATTAGGAAATGACTTTAAAGACAAATATATACATCAATTAATATATATGTACAACTAGATATACTTACCAATATTTATTTACTCTGTTGTACCATCTGCATCTACTCTTTTTTGTCATGCATCTATGATTGTCTCATGATCATCCATTAAAAGTGTCCATAAAATTTTATTATCAGGCCTCCCTTGATATCTAACTAGATTTATATTGGTTGCCAAAATCAAATTTGAATAATGTATAATCTTATTGAGTCTTTCATAATCTACAAATGCAGGCAAGCCATTCTTTCTTATCAAATATTTTTGAAGCCAGGTGCCAACAACAACCACTGAACCAATTGGATACTCAAAGTTATCATCATCCACTCTAGGATGTACCAACTTATATTTTCTCTCAACACATCTAGCCAACTAGTACTATGTCTCCTCTTCATTCCTCTCAAGTGCAACAACAACATACACATGTCCTACAAAAATAGATAAAAATTTCAATAAAGAGTGACTTATATTTAATTCACATATAAACATGCATACATATAAAATTCAACTCAATAAATAATGTTCCTTCTTGTACAAGATCAGAAACATGATCATAATCATCTGATGTGAATGCTTGATTATCTTCAATTATCGTTCCATGTTGAACATGTGTTGATGTAGGTGTTAAGGCTCTTTGTTGCCATTGTTCGATCCATTCCATATTTTCACAAGCCTCCCAATCACCTGCAATAAAAATTTGACAAAAGCATGCCAACTCCCTTGTCCATATTATCCATGTGTTTGTGTTTGAACTCTTAAACGAATGTCATTTTGCAGATCCATTAATTGTTTCACAATTTTGTCGAGAACAAATATCATTTTCTTAAACTAACCAAAAGAAGCGGCGAATTATTGAGCTCTCACTTGTTCTTGTAGATAATTTGGTATTGCACCAATCTACAATTGCACGTGCATCTCTAAATTTCACAGCATCCTCAAATTTTAGTTGCTCTCTAGCAAGAGCTCTTTTCACACATACACCTTCTCCATCGTGTTCTCCCTTACCATGACTAGCTTCAGAAAAACTCCATATGTGTTGGATATTATTTTCTTTATGAACTCTACATAACCAATAAAACATCCTAGAATTTTTGAATTGACCTGAGCAATTATCTAACCATATGAGATGTTCTATCATTTGAGTTCCTCTTTTTTAAATTTTTTTTATAAAATATTTCAAAACAATATTGAACAAACTCAAATGAATGTAATCGATTATCACTTACATTAAAATGGTACTCTCTCAAAAAAAATATTTTATCTTCTCTACTATCATTTGCATGTCTATAAACAATATGAACAAAAATAGCTACTTGCATTGAATTATAATACTGCAATTGAATTTCTTTTTGTGGAGCAAGAGTATAATTTTCAAAAAAATCAACAACTGACAATATAGTTCCAATTGGGAATGTGTTTTTACATAAATGAAATTGATTATCAAGCTGAGCATACTGAGAGTGTTGAACATATTTAGGTACAATCTTATGTTTAAATTCTTTATTAAATGCATGCACACTAAATTTTTTCATAATTAGCTCACAATGTTTTCCAGTTTTTCCATCTTTTAAAGAATACTCAAGATTTTTCAATTTTTTTACATCCACTAATTGTTGTCCAAATTCATCTAAACTACTTTCATGCATACATTCTCCTAATAATGAAAAGTTAGCATATCTATCGCATTCTATAGAAATACATGCTTTTAAATAAAATAAGTTTCCATTAGACGGTTCACAAAACAAACCTATTATAAAATCTTTGATTCTTTTAGGTGGCATATTAATACCACAAATGTCCTACATAATTTAGTTAACATGTAAAGTGCATCGTATATATCGAAAACTATCATAATAATAATAAAATTGTACATGAATCTTACAACAACAAGAGATTTGTTGCTTATTAATTGTAACATACCAAGGTTTACACTTTTCAAATGATCTTTGACTTATGTTAATATTCAATGGTAAGATTGAAGCATCTAAAAAAAAATTATGTAATTCAGTTTGAGTCATATCTAAGAGATGCTTTGGGTGAGGTACACAAATTTTGGAACCCACCCTTAATTTTAAGACATCTCTAATGTTAGGTGATACTGTTGTATTATCATGCCAAAATTTATCGATTAAAGATTTAATTTCATTAGTTAATTTCATGTCTGATCTTGGGAGTCTACCACTAAAACTCCAACATTGATTAATTCGATCTTTTTCAATACTTTCTCTTCTTTTCGCAAATCTTAACAAAGTTTTAGGATTTACTTTTATACATTTACTAATCTTACTTAACATTCTTTTATTTGAAGTTGCTTTATCAACTAAAGCAATTGTTATTGCATGACGAGCCGCATTTTTATCTTTAGATCAACTTTTCTTACCTATAAAATCAATAGCATTAGCAACACTAGATATGACTTGTTCTACTGAATCATCTTTCTTTTTTGGTTTTATAAAAATACCTAATTTTTTCATCACTTTTCTCATTTTCCACATTCTCATCAATTGCACCATGAGTTGACATTGGAATCCTAATTTCTTTCTATAAAAAAACATTTTATATATTTTATTTTCATAAGTTCTAATTTGTCTCCAAGAAACTTTACCATGAAGATTATCTAGCACATCTTTTTCAATTGTAAAAAAAACATTCTCACCTTCATCCATCCAAGGGGTTTCATTTTCATTCACACAAGGGGTTCCATTTTCATTTTCAAATGTAAAAGGGATTTCATTCTCATTTTCATCAATATGGGGGATTTGATTATCATTTGCATTCTCATAAGATATATTTTCATTTTTATTTTTTTGCATCCTTTCAGCCCTAGAATTATTGACATCATCAATGGTGTATCCAGCTTCATCTAAACAAGCAAAATCAATATTATCAAAACTTGGGTTTGAAAAAAAACCTGGAGAGATTTTTTTAATAGGTCCATTTTCCATATCATTGGGAGGTGGATTTGAAGACATACCTAAAGTTTTTTGCATAGGTACTATTTCCATATCATTCAAAGTTGAAGTTGAAGGCATAGTTGAGTTTGTCTCCATAATTACATTTTCTTCCATATTCACCATCTCCATATTTGCATCATCTACATTCATTTCATCATTCATGGCTTCCTCTTCAACATTCATGGAACTAGATGCTTCCAAATTTTTCATTTGACGAATCATTTCTCTTCTATCCCTTTGTCTTTTTACCTCCATATCTTGATTTGCTTGAATTTCTTCGGGTGTTATTGACTTTCTAAACTTTTTTCTTTGTCTTTTTTCTTATCCCATGGTTACCAAACCCTCTTTCATGACAAAACAAATGATTTACTTGTAACCAATTTTCAAATTTCCATCTCCTTCAAATATTCAAATAAAACTATGTACTATGAAGATCCTTTCTTCTATAAACTTTGAAGCACAAAAACATAATGAATACATCCAAAAACTCTTTTTTTTAAAATCTTCTTGTAAATTATTCTTGTACTTGATTCCACTTCAAAAAATTCAACCTGCGCTTGTCTCTTCCAACAATTTGCAATAGAATATGTAATACCCCTCCGTTTTGCCTTCTAGCATGACAATGTGTCCTTGTGTTGTGTTGTGTTGTGTTGATGTGTTTCTAGATATTCAGATGCCTTGTTATGTGTGCCTTATGTTAGTACCTTGACTATGGTACTCGACTGCTTTTGATCGCTATTTATAAAGCAACGTTAATGTTATAGTTTGTTGTGATGGTATTTGATCTTGATGTTATCTTTATGGCATGTTCTGGATAAGCATAAATGGATATTCGAATTAATGATGTTTTATGTTTTGGATTATATTAGTATGCTAGATTTGTCAGTTAGTTACATTGTATTGGTGAAGGGTATGATATCACATCACTCGCTTGTGAGCGCCCTGCGATCCCGTGATTTCCTCTTCACAGTGTGTATTTTATGTTGTTCATATTATATGTTGTTGTTTACTTGATTTTCAAGTTGACAGGTACAGGACATCGACTCCACCTGGATCCACAGGTTGAGCGTGTTCAATGCCCAATGGTATTCGATTGGGAGATAGTAGCTAGGTTTTCCATGCCAAGCCAACACCCTAGTCCTAGTATGTCGTCAGGTGTTTGTCGGGTTGTGTTGCTTTGAATATTGTTCCCTCTCTTCGTTTATTTAATTACAAGTTAGAAAAGGTAATTAAATGGTCTTTTTGTATTTAAGTTATTGATTAAATTAAATTGGTTTTTATGTTGGAAGATGTCATTTAATTAACTAATTAATTTAATTTAATTAATAAAATAAGTTAATCTTGGATTAGCTTCATTTTATTGAATTAATTAAATTAATTGAATCGAATTAAGTTACTTGTTTGAATTGATTGATATTTTTATTGGAAATTGGAATTAAAATTGAAAATGAAAGAAAATGATTTAAATTGCATTTTTAGAAGTTTGAATTCAAAATTTGGAAAAATGAGATATTTTGCAATTTCTGTTTTAGAGAATTGATGAGGGTGGTTGTAGGATTTTTAGGGTTTTTTCCTTATGATTGAATTTCTCTTCTCAATTTTGGATCATGAAAATTTTGGGAAAAAATTGGAATTGGAAAGAGGAAGGATTTTTCAATTTTGTGGGTTTTGGAGTTAAGTTATGAAAAATTGTGAAGTTGAAGTTGGAAGCTAAGCACCATTTTGGATCTTCTCAACTCAAAAAAAAAACCAAGTTCATTCTTGTAAATTTGGTTGTTTGAAAAAAATGCATTTACTTATATCTTGTTGTTGAATATCATATTTGGAAAATTCAAAATCTGATCTATAATGGAAACTCCATGTTAAATTTTGTTTCAATTTTAAACCTTTGTTGGAAATAAATTTCTTTAAAGAAAAGTTGTGTTCTTGGCTGCAATTTATTATATTTGGAAATTATTTGCTCAATTTGATTGCAAATCTAAAATAGAGATGATTATATTTGTGCATATATATTTGTATATATACTATTAAATCTATATATACATACATATATATTATTTATACTTTGATTTTGAGAAGGGTTTATGTTGTAAAATAATGTCAAAATACCCCAAGAAAGGGTGCGGTTTTCCAAAAATCCACAGGCGTTTTTGGAAGGAAAAAAAAAATTAAAAAAAATCTTTTTGTGGGGGGGACTAGGGGCTCACCCCCACCGCACCTCCCATGGGAGGTGAGTGGGGGGAGCCACGCCCAGCGCGGCCCCCACGGACCTCTCGTGTTCGGCGCTTATGCAGCCACCACCACCATCGGTGGTCGATTGTGATAAGCACAGCCGCACTGTAATGCCCCGCCTTGCAACCCTAAAGGAAGTTGTAATTAACAACTTAAGCGAACCAACTTTTTTTTTTTTAAAGTGTAATTAACATACACATTCACTTACTAATTAACAACAACCTCTAAGGCTACAAGGTTAGGATTACTTAAACCCACACATACATATTACATATAACCATAGCATTATAAACTTTATGAAATAAACATCATACATCATAAGAATGCCACATAACGTAATAAGATAATCAACCAAGATACAATCTCATAATCATTAACTTAATCCAATAGTTACATCACTCATTCCCAGAATGAGGCAATAGTACATAAGGTTACAATTACATAACTCCACCTCATAAACATAAGAGGGATGAAATAACTTATACAAATTGAAATATTATAAAGCAAGAATAACACAAGAACTCGAGCCGTCCATCTGGATGTCTCATCACCAAGTACTGAAGATCAATGGGGATCCAACGGTTTTGGTGCATGTTCCACCCAACCAAGTGGTACCCGAAGGCCCACCCCCCATGCTAGGAGATAGTAACAAAGTAACATGGACAAAGATCTACAACCACTAACCAAAGGCAAACTCATACTGACTCATACTAATATAACCAAACAAATGAACTAACAAGTACAACTCAATCACCATACAAGTACAAATCAAGTACAACTCCAACATCACTGACATAGGTCACATTGCTTCTAGACATAATATTAATCAAGTATGTTCAGAGAACCATACACATAAAACAAAACCAACTGTTGTCCTAGATAGAGTGTCATCACAAAGTTTGTCGTGAGATATCCTCTAGCATTCTTCATAGGCTCCGAAAATCCTAGTGGCCTCAACCGAATCCTGACACTCATACTCACTCAAGCGGAATCAACTACCTCTCGTAAGGACAAGATAGTTGATTTTTCCATTTCAGGCCTTCTCACTCACCCCAAGTCTAAACAAGCCCTTGCGTCTGTGAGTGAGGTTAATTTATCTTGATTAATGTGAATGCATCATAATCATATAAGTACATTAATTTAGTTATCACTTGATTAACTCACTTTTGAAGGTTACCCAATTTACCACTTTGGGCTCTAGCCCCTAACAAAAGCCACTCTTCTATTCGACAACACACATCCAAACAATCCACCAAGGGAAACACAAGTGCATACCAACCAGGCATCAAAACCACTCCAACACAAGGAGGATACAAATAATAGAACCCAGTCCAAACATTTTGGAGGCAACAAACACATAGTCCACTCCTTTCATAGGAGGTACAAAACATCCTTGTTCATGGAAATCGGGTAAAATTGAAAAGACGTCATGCACTACCCAAGGGAAAACACTGGATGGCATAAAGATTCAACAACCCTCATCCTCTAAGTTTTTCTGGAAGACTTATAATTTAGGACTAACACTAAATCCCAACACCCACAATACAACTTGACGACATAGCAATAAAAGCATTCAAGTCAATAATCAAATCTAATATTTGGATTTCCTAAATCCATACTCATTCAATAGGTAGTGTTGACAAAGTCAAATACACGATAACTAGATCATCTAAAATAATCATAACCCCTATTTCCCCTTTCATTATTGGAAATCTAAAACAATTAAACTTACTTCCCTTTACTGAATATAGAGAATTAAATCCTTTAAGATAATCATGAGGAAGATACTACTTTTGGATATACTAAATCCATATCACTTTCATAATCCAATAACAATGATTCAATTAATCTAATTAGAAATTAATAAATAAAATAATTGATTGTCTCATCAATAAAACAACTTCTTAATTTACTTTTAAATCGACACAAATCCATGCAAGTAAACTCTTTCCATTTCCTAACCAAATCTTACATTTCATTCAATTTCCTATTTAGAACATGCAATCACTTTAATATAATAAAACCTCGTTTCTTTACCCATTTACCCATATACACTAATCAATCCATTTTAAATCTCTATTCAATAATATATTGCATGCTTCTTAATAAAATACAATACGATAATGAATTTACACTTAATATATATATACATGCTCCATATTATATAGACATCAAATATATATATTAATAAATTTAATTATATATATTCTTTAATATTCCATTCACAATGATTAATTTACTCTATGGGAATAAATAAAACATAATAACTATTTTCCTTTTTCAATATATTCATCTCCTAAAAATTTACTTCTAATACAACATAAACTATTGCAAATACTATATTCAATTTTCTAACCAAAATCTAGATCTTTTCAATTCTCTCTTTAAAAACATGAATATCTTCAGTGTATAAAAATATATTTTGGCTTAACTATTTAACCATGCATTCATATTGTTTCCAATTAAATCTCATTAATTAAACAAACATTCAAATATAGATATTTCTACAATTCTTCAATATATTTAAATATCTTTTCCCCTATCTAATTGCCCTTGTATTCAAAACTTATCCTTTAAAATCCCCTTTCTCAATAATATTAAACTTTTGCCCTTTCAAGATAATTGAGATAACTAAACAAGTGCATTTAATTTTCAACATAAGAAATACTAATTTAGATAATTTAAATTAAATTCAATGTTTTCTCTAAAAAACCAACTTGAATCCTCTACAAGTAAATCTTTTCAATTTTACCATCCAAACATATAACCATTTAAAAATTAGATACATTTGAATAATTGTCTATTCCAATATATTAATCCAAATATTCTAATTAACACATTTAAATCATTTCAATTTAAACTAACTTATACACCAAATCCAATACCTATATTAAAACATATAAATATATATTCATTATATATTTATATAAACAATAATTATACATTATATAAATTAATTCTAACATATTTTAACTCTTATAAACAAATCTATATATAAAATGTATTTAAAACATAATACACATTAAAACCTATACACCAATCAAAATCCACCAGAATATAAAAACAAACAACGAAAATCCCCAAAGGTTTGGGATGCGGCTGTGTTATGCACAGCCGAACCCCAAAACTTTGGGCAGCCGAATGCAAAGAGGGGGGGGGGGACGGCGTTGCCAATGGCAGCGACACGTCCCACAAGGCAACTACAATATAGGGAGAGGGGAGGGGGCTGCGAAGGCCCTTCCTCCACAGTCATCCCCTCATGGGGGCGGTGGTGGAGGCAACGCCTCCCATGCCTCCCCCAACCATTCCTCAAAACCCTAAAACTAAAAAACGCGATTTTATAAATAAAAAACTCCAAAATTTTCCATGCCTTTTCTTTTAATGGACGACGTACGGACGGCGACACAAGTAATTAAAAATCAATATTTTATTAAAATCAAAAATTGTATATGTATATATTATATATATATGAATTTATATATATATATATATATATATATATATAAACAAATGGATTTAATCCAATAATGAATTAGAGAAATTTTCTGAAAAACTCACCTACAGATGATATTGTAAAACTTTTTCCAGAAAAATCCAAATTCCATAGAGATCTTAAGAATTAATTCTTTTAAACTATTTTCTCAAATTCCTGAACAATTAGAAGAAAAATCAAATGGATCTAAATTAAAATCAGAAGTTTCAAACAAACCTCAAAGTTTTTCCACCTAATTTCTATAGAGGGTTTTCAAATTAAAATTTGATTTTCTACAAAGGGTTTCATTTTCTAAAAACATTCTAAATGTATTGTTCAATCTCTATGTTTGATTCCAATAACAAAATAATCGATTTCCTCAAATAATTTAAATTCAACTGAGGTTTTCACAATTTTCACTCAAGAATTTTCACAAAGCAAAAGCTGTAAATTTATTTAATTCTTTTCTTCTAATAACAAATTTATTTTCTAAAACAAATTTAACAAACAAATCTTTAATCACTACTATTTTAAAAACAGTCAAGAACAATAAAACACAAAGAGGAAAACTTAGATCAAGAAGCTACAGGAAAAGATTAATTTTTGATGCAAGCCTCCTCCAAAGATTTCTTGAATTTTCTTCAATCCTCCAGCGAATCCAATCCAAAACCTAACAAATGCAAACAATCTTTTATCCAATCAATTCTACAATCAAAACTCTCTTCAAACCCTTCTTGATGCAAATTTTTCAAAATTTCTTCTCTGTTGTAAAAATGAATTTTTTTCCTAAAATCTTCTCTCTCTCCCAAAATTAAAACATACATTCCTTATAAATCAAAAATACCTAATTCACATTGCATGCAAATTAGATATTAATTTCAATTTTTACAACCCTAATTCACATTGCATGCAAATTAGATATTAATTTCAATTTCAATTTTCGAAACCCACTTTCAATTTAAAATGCAATTTCAAATAAAATTAATTTCTAAAGTTGCAACTAATTTCCCAAATAAAGATTTAATTACAATTTCTAATTTAATTCCCACACGTTGAAATTAAATTCCAAAATTAATTTTAATTCTTTTATTTCTTTTCATTTTCTTGCATCACGTTTAATTAATTAATTTAATTATTTAATAACTAAATTCAACCCCTTGGATTAAATTTAATTAATTAAATAAATTAAATATAATTAATTAATTTAAATATAATTTTTATCCACATTGCATTATTTAAATTAAATAACCATCAACATGATTTAAATGCAATTATTCTAAATATCTATTTCCAAATCAAGAATCTTTCAGAATTAAATAACATTAAAGCAAGACAGACAATGACTCGACACACACGACTGACGACACACTAAGGCTAGGGTGTAAACTTGACACTTGTTACCTAGCTACTATCTCTCGTTCAACTTAACCATTGGATTGACATGCTCGAACTTGTGAAACCAGGTGGAGTCGATGTCATGTACCTATAATCCTACAACCAAGTAAACAACATCATATAATATATCCAGCATATAATACACACCGTGAAGAAGGAATTACAGATTCGCAGGGCGCTTGCAAGCGAGTGATGCGAACCCATCCCCTTCACCCATAAACTCATCAAAACTAACACTTCCATCATAATTCCAATAATCTCATAATAGCATCTTATGCTAACTCTACAACAACATTAATCCATAATGCAAGTGAAACAATAATCAGATAACTACATCCCACAATAATAGTTGTCGCTCAATAGTAGCAATCAAAACATCATAGAAAAATGTATCCAATATCAAAGTGACTGCAACCAAACATAGCATAAAACAAACTGAACAAGAAGCAAAACAGAGGGGTATTACATGTGCCACCCGCAAGGGTGGACAGTTGTGCTTGGCACAGTCACCGCCGCTAGGGTCAGCTGGTAAGCCGCTGCCTGGTTAAAACGCCGCGTCGCTACTGTCAAACCCGTGCCTTGGTAGAAACCACGGCCAAAGGAAAACATGCGGCCACCCAGCCCTAATCCGACCGCCTCGAATTTTGCACGGTCGCCCCACTCAAACAAGCACACAGTCTGAGGATTCCTCTTTTTTATATATAAAATAAGAATATATATATATTAATATTTTATATATTATTTTTATAATATTAAAATATTATTTAATAATATTTTATATTATAATTTATAATATTAAAATATTGTTTAATAATATTTTATATTATAATTTATAATATTAAAATATTATATATATATATATATATATATATATATATATATATTATATTTTATTTATAATTGTATATTTAGAGTGGTGGGTTTAAATTAAATATGCATAGGAAATTATTGATTTTCAAACGGCATGAATTAAGTTTAATTGAGGGAATTAAATTGTTGGTTCAGAAAATGCATGATTTAAATGTAATTGTGAATTTAAATTTATGTGCAAAATTCCAATTATTGATTTGGTTTAAAGATAATTGAAAATTTTAAAATATTGGGTTATTATTCAAATTATTGTTTTTATTTTAAACAATAGTTTTGAAAAGGGAAAATATTAGATCTATAAGTAAAGTGTGATAACGAAATTAATTGATTTATTTTAAAATGATGTAGTATGCAAAGACGTAGGGTTATTTATTTTAAGGTGATATGTTCTTAGTTATAGATAAAAATGCTTATTTTATTATTTAAAGGTAATTAGAAAATTAAATGTTTGATTTTAATTTCGTCCTTTGTCTTGGCAAGACATTGTTAAATTAAGTGCTATTGAGGCAATAAATTACTGAATGAAGTGAGGAAATAGATTTAGAATATCCAAAGGTAGTTTATTTCATGTGCCTTCAGTGAATATTCCCTTCGTGTTCTTGTTTCAGAAATGGGTTAAATGATTGTTTAGTTCGTAAGTCTTCCAAAGGATCTTAGAGGATGGGGATCTTATCTTATGTGGGTTGTCATGTCATGTTGTCAACCGTTTTGTATCCCTTGGGTAGTGCATGGTACGTATTCAATTAATAACCCAGTTTTCACGAACGGGGATGTTTTGTACCTCCTTGGTTTAGGAGTGGATTATGTGATTAGTGCCTCCTTGTCAGGAGTGACTTTGTTACCTTGTTACCTCCAAGTGTTTGGAGAGGGTTTGAACTTATGTTGCCTCCTGAAAAAGGAGAGGTTGTGGTATCTTGTTTGTGTGTACTTTGTTACCCTTGGTGATTGGGTTTGTTTGGGATGTTGTCAAGTATAAGAGTGGCTTCTATAGGGGCCAAAGCCTGGAAGAGGTAAGATTGGATAACCTTCGGAAGTGGTTTAATCAAGTGATAACTAAAATAACACTTAGAAGATTAGGACTAACTTCTCACTAATCAAGATAATTATGCCTCACTCATGGACCCAAGTGCTCGGTTAGGCTTGGGATGGGTGGGAAGGCCGGGGATGGCAAGGTCATCTATCTTGTTTGTATGAAAGGTATTTGATTCCGCATTAGTGAGTATGAGGGCCGAGGATCGGTTTGAGGCCACCATCTTGACGATCCACAGTGGGTAACTCATGACGAGCTGTGTGATGACACTATGTCTAGGACAATAGTTGTTTTTTTGATTTTGCATTAGTAGGTTTGAGGGCCGAGGATCATTTGAGGCCACCATCTTGACAATCCGCAGTGGGTAACTCATGATGGGCTATGTGATGACGCTCTGTCTGTGACCATATTTGGTACTTGTTTATTGTGGGTATGGTTTACGTAACATACCTGATCTGACCATAGTTGGTATTTGATTATTTTGTGTATGGTTCTCATAACATACTTGATCTGCTTTATTTTTGGAAGCAATGTGACCATGTAGAGTTGTACTTGTGTTGTACTAGCATGGTATCTGAGTTGTACTTGTGTTGTACTTGCATGGTATCTAATTTGTACTTGTGTTGTACATGTGTTTGGTTGTGTCAGTTCGGTTCAATTATAATTTAGCCTGTGTCTAGAGGTGTTGGTCTTGGCTAGGATTCCTTGTTACTATCTCCTAGCACGAGGGTGGGCCTTTGGGTTCCACTTGGTTGGATGGCGTGCGCCTAAATCCATTGGGTTCTTTCTTCTTGATCATGTGGACGAGACTTCCAGTTGGAGAGCTCATTGGTTTCGGTTTCAGTTCATGCTTTATTTCATTTAAGTTGATCTTGTAATATTGTACCCCTTAGTTGTTATCGAGGTGGAAGTTGTAATTGTAATTATGTTTATTGGACTTACCTTATTCGGGGAATGAGAGATGTAATCTTATTATTTAATTTGGATAAATTGAATTGAAAGTTATCTCTTATGCTTGTTCTAATTTATCTTATTTGGAATGTTTGTGTTTAATTATTATCTAAATAAATGTAATGGTTGTTATTCTTGTTTTTGGTTGAGGTTCTATATAACCTCTGTCACGTAACCTTAGAGGTTGTTGGTAATGGGTAGTGAACTTGCTTGTTAATTGTACTTAAACAAAATAAAAATTAGCCTGTTTAAGTAGTTGCTTGCAACTTCCTCTAGGGTTGCGTGGCGAGGCGTTACAAAATATGCCCTGCACAAGACAGATTTACAATAAAAAATGTAGAATATGGCACTTTCGGACCGTGCTACAGAAAAAGAATGTTGCAAAAAAAATGTGGTGTGTCAGAATTTTCAAATCAAGGAAAAATGGTCATATTATAAATGCGTACGCGTTCTGAAAATAGAACACGTATGTGTTACCTTTACCCAACGGGTAAAAGCATAACATGTATGTTTTATTTAAAAATTGGATTCCCAACCCACATGTAGCCTTGGTTTTAAGCTCGAGAAAGGCTTGGCAATCCAAGCCTTAGCCTTTGACCTGCAACTAAAAAACTAAGGCAGATTGAAGAAGAATGTCCAACTTTGGCAATATGGTTGATGGACTTTTTTTTTTTCTGAATCAATCTACAAAATTAAAACCCATTAAAGAACATGCTGTCTAGTTTCCAAATATATATTTTTTATTAATATTGGATTATTTTTTCTATTTTTTAATTAATTTCAAAGAAAACTAGTCCTTAAACTTGAAATATCAAGTTTTTTTTGTTTTTTAATAACTTTTTTTTGGTTTAGGTCAAATTATGTTGTTCGTACACGTTGATTTTTAAAAACAACAATTAAGGCCAATAAAAAAAAATCAACAAAAAATTATAAAAAAAATTTCTCATCAATCTTCATGTTGTTAGCTCTCTTTCCCCAAAAGGAACTAACAAAATACTTTTATTTGGGTCAAAATTGGTGTTCGTACACATGCATGGTATGGTAAAAAAATAGGAACTTTTAAAAAGTGGTTTTTATAGATCCCTATAAAAATGTAATTTCTACAATCTGGTATTTGAATAATTTACATATTTAGAAACTAGATTCAAAATTATAAATTTCATATTACTAAATTTTTTTAAAATTCATTGTGTAAGTGCCTCAAATTTCTAGTCCAAGTGTGACAAATTCAGAAAAACAGCAAAAACACTTCCACTTTTTAAGTTTTTTGTGGACCCAACTTCTTGCATCAGCCCAAGTATTTGCCTAATTAAATAATTATAAATTATTTAATTAATATAGATAGAAAATTGATAATTAAATGATAAATTGGAAAGATGGAAATGCATTTGTCATTTTTAGGTGTCTACAATTTCAATCACAATTTAAGTTTTTATTACAAACATTATCTAAAATTTTCTTCAATTGGTATCAAATCCATATGATGAGGTTTGTTGAGAAGAAAGGGAATACCTTTTATTGAAATTTTTGTTTCTAAGTATAGTGTGAACTTATTTTGATTTTGTGAAATTATAGAAATCTATGTTCTACATTTTATCGCTACAACCTTGAGATTTGATATTGAGAAATTCAATGTTTTGTTATTTTAAATTATGGAAGTTGAAGGTTAAAGACCTCTTAGTGGAGTGAGATCCATGGGTTGTGGTTTCTTCTTCAAAAAAATCTTTGATTATGTTAAATAAATACTAGATTAAGCTAAATAAATAATATAGGATTAGTATGTGTTCATGTCTTCTAAATATTTGTAACGCCCCGCCACACAACCCTAGAGGAAGTTGCAAACAACTACTTAAATGGACTAAGTTTTTTGTTTAAGTACAATTAATAAGCAAGTTCACTAACTAATGACAACAACCTCTAAGGTTACGAGATAGAGGTTATATAGAACCTCAACAAAAATATGAATCTAAACCATGTCAATTATTTAAATAATAACTAAACACATACATTCCAAATAAGATAAATACATCAAAGTATAAGAGCTATCTTTCAGTTTCATTATTCACAATTAAACAATAATATTACATCTCTCATTCCCCGAATGAGGCAAGTCAAATAAATAAGGTTACAATTATAACTTCTACCTCGATAACAAATGAGGGGTAATAAATCACAAGAGCAACTAAAATGATAAAAAGCAAGAACTGGAACTGAATCCAATGAGCTCTCTACTAGGAAGTCTCATCCACACAAGCATGGAGAAAGCCCAACAGATTTAGGTGCACGCCACCCAACCAAGTGGAACCCAAAGGCCCACCCCCCGTGCTAGGAGATAGTAACAAGGAATCCTAGCCAAGGACATCTACCTCCAGACAAAAGCTAACAAAAAACTAAACCAAACTGAAACAACCAATCACATGAACCACGCAAGTACAACACAAGTACAACATGAGTACAACATAAGTACAAATCGGGTACAACTCTACATGGTTACATTGCTTCCAAAAATAAAGCAAATCAAATATGTTACAAGAACCATACACACAGAATCAAACACCAACCATGGTCACATCAAGTATGTTACGAAAACCATACCCACAATAACAAAACGGTTGACAACATGACATGAAAACCCACATAAGATAAGATCCCCATCCTCTAAGATCCTCTGGAAGACTTACGAATTAAACACTCATTTAACCCATTTCCCAAACAAGAACAGGAAGGGAATATTCACTGAAGGCACATGAAATAAACTACCTTTGGATATTCTAAATCCATTTCTGATGCTAACATTCAATACTTATTTGCCTTAAGAAAATCTGAATTAAATATCGACTCTTTCAATCGAAGGATGGAATTAAACCAAAAATTCAATTTCACTAATTGTTTCAATGGTAACAAGTAATCATGTATCTTTCTACGTTTCAAAATGTAACGTTTAGAAATTACAATAGGTTTATTGCAAAATAAATTATTAAATAATTACGATGCTAAACACATTTCTTGCCAATTCTAAGTTTAACCTTTCAAAAAATGCATTTAAAATTTCAACTGATAATTTGACTAAAAACTACATATTCTAATTCTCACATGTACAATTAAAACATAATCATTGATTTAAATCAATAATTTTACAAAATACCATAGTGAAATATTTAAAATTATTTAATCCAATTACCAAAATAATTCTCTCATAAATGTGTATATCAAATAATACACATATTTAATTATTTAATTATTAATACTTTAATATTATAAAATATAATATTAAATATTAATATTTTAATATTATATAATATAATAATACATATTAATATATTATATTATAATATTAAATATAAATATTTAATATTATAAAATGATAAAAAGCAAGAACTGGAACTGAATCCAATGAGCTCTCTAGTAGGAAGTCTCATCCACACAAGCATGGAGAAAGCCCAATAGATTTAGGTGCACGCCACCCAACCAAGTGGAACCCAAAGGCCCACCCCCCGTGCTAGGAGATAGTAACAAGGAATCCTAGCCAAGGACATCTACCTCCAGACAAAAGCTAACAAAAAACTAAACCAAACTGAAACAACCAATCACATGAACCACGCAAGTACAACACAAGTACAACATGAGTACAACATAAGTACAAATCGGGTACAACTCTACATGGTTACATTGCTTCCAAAAATAAAGCAAATCAAATATGTTACAAGAACCATACACACAGAATCAAACACCAACCATGGTCACATCAAGTATGTTACGAAAACCATACCCACAATAACAAAACGGTTGACAACATGACATGACAACCCACATAAGATAAGATCCCCATCCTCTAAGATCCTCTGGAAGACTTACGAATTAAACACTCATTTAACCCATTTCCCAAACAAGAACAGGAAGGGAATATTCACTGAAGGCACATGAAATAAACTACCTTTGAATATTCTAAATCCATTTCTGATGCTAACATTCAATACTTATTTGCCTTAAGAAAATCTGAATTAAATATCGACTCTTTCAATCGAAGGATGGAATTAAACCAAAAATTCAATTTCACTAATTGTTTCAATGGTAACAAGTAATCATGTATCTTTCTACGTTTCAAAATGTAACGTTTAGAAATTACAATAGGTTTATTGCAAAATAAATTATTAAATAATTACGATGCTAAACACATTTCTTGCCAATTCTAAGTTTAACCTTTCAAAAAATGCATTTAAAATTTCAACTGATAATTTGACTAAAAACTACATATTCTAATTCTCACATGTACAATTAAAACATAATCATTGATTTAAATCAATAATTTTACAAAATACCATAGTGAAATATTTAAAATTATTTAATCCAATTACCAAAATAATTCTCTCATAAATGTGTATATCAAATAATACACATATTTAATTATTTAATTATTAATACTTTAATATTATAAAATATAATATTAAATATTAATATTTTAATATTATATAATATAATAATACATATTAATATATTATATTATAATATTAAATATAAATATTTAATATTATAAATATATAATATTAAAATATTAAATAAAATAAAATATATATATATAAAGAAAAAGCAACCCCACTTACCTCGGTCCGCGCGCGCCATACACCATGGGCAGTTGTGTTTACACACAGCCGACCCCCATTAATGGGGGCAATTGTGTGTAAACACAGTCGTCCCTTATGGGTGTGGTTGTGGAAGGGGAAAGGAGTGCGCTGGGCGCGGCTCCCCCCACTCGCCTCCCATGGGGGCGTGGTGGGGGTGAGCCCCCAGCGGCCTCCCCCAAAAAAATATATATATATATATTTAAAACCCTTACAAAAAAAAATGTAAAATTCATTTTTTCTTTCTTCGACTGCGGATTTTAAAACAAAAAATCTGCCCTTTGTAATTCGGTTTTCAACAACAAAATTTTGACAGTATGTATATATATTCCTCAATATATATGTATATGCTCATATATACATATAATATATATGTTTTCTTTTTGCAAATATATTCAAATCAAAGATCTAATTGGGCAAATATGTAACACCCGTCCGTTTTGCTTTCTGGATTGGATAGTGTGTCCTTGTTTTGTTTGATTTATATTTTTGGATATTCAGATACTTTATCTTGTGTGTGTATTGGGTCGCTATTCATAGAGCGACGAACTATATTATGTGATGTGATTTGATTTATCTGATGCTTTAGTTTACATGTTTTAATTGGTGTAAATATGTTAGTTGATATAACATGTAATTGCTTGTGAGATTATTGGAATTATGATGGAAGTGTCAGTTTTGATAAGTGTATTGGTGAAGGGGATGGGTTCGCATCACTCGCTTGCGAGTGCCCTGCGATTCCATGATTTCTTCTTCACGGTGTGTATTATATGCTGAATATATTATATGATGTTGTTTATTTGGTTTTCAGGTTGCAGGTACATGACATCGACTCCACTTGGTTTCACAGGTTTGAGCATGTCAATCCAACGGTTAAGTTGAACGGGAGATAGTAGCTAGGTAACATGTGTCAAGTCTACACCCTAGCCTTAGTGTGTCGTCAAATTCGTTTGTTGAGTCATATTTTACCTTATTTTAATGTTATTTGATTTTGTAAGGTGCATGATTATTAAATCAATTTTTAAGAATGTTTACATTGGTTAAAAGTAGTGATTATTTTATATTAAATTAAAATTATGCTTAGATGTTATATTTAAAGTTAATAATAAAATTTAATTTAATTTAATTAAATTAAATTTATTTAATTAAATTAAATTTATTTAATTAAATTAAATTTATTTAATTAATTAAATTTAATCTCAAAAGGGTTGAATTTAGTTATTAAATAATTAAAATTAATTAATTATGTTTTATTGGATTAAATTAAATAAAAGCAAAAATTGAAAAATATTTGAAATTGCATTTTAAATTTAAAGTTGGTTTTCGAAAATGGGAATTAAGTGGATATTTTAATTTTCAATATTGCATGCAAAATTAGATTTGGTTGTTTAAGATATTTTTGATTTAGGACTGAAGTGCATGTTTAATTAAGAAGGAGGGTTGATTGAAAATTCATTCATTCAAGAAGAAGATTTTGGGAAGAGAAAAATTTCTTGGAAGGCAGAGAAGAATTTTCGGAGAAAATTTGCACAAAGAAGGGTTTGAAGAAAGTTTTGATTGTAGAATTGATTTGAGGAAAATCTATTTACATTGGTTGAGCTTTTGGATTGGATTCATTGCACGGTTGAAGAGAATTCGTGAGATCTTTGGAGAAGGCTTTGCATCAGAAAATCATATTTTCCTGTAGCTTCAAACTCCAGGTTTTGTTCTATGATTTGTGTTCTTGTTTTGTTTAAAACAAATATATATTGTTTAAAAAGTTGTTTGTTGAATTCGTTGAGAATTAGGATTTATTAATGGAAATTAGATTTAAATTAATCTAAAATTTAGAAGATTGTATAAATATACTATGGGATTTAATTTTTAATTGAGGAAATTGTAGAATCATTGTTAAATTTAAATCTTAGATTGTGCCTCAAATGTAGATTGTTGAAGAAATTTTATCCCTTTAGAAAACAATTAGATCTGGTTTTGAAAACAAATCCACTGTAGAAAATTTGTAATGGAGAAGTTTAGATCCCCTATAGTTTTCCTATTTTTGTATTGGTTGTAATTTATAGGAATGATTTTAAAAGAATTCAGTTTTTATATCTCTATGAATTTAGGAAAAGATTTTGGAAAATTTTAATTATTTTCCTGTAACTGGTTATTTTATTTATTCTGCACAATTTTACCAGTCAAAAATTCTATGTAAATATATATATATATATATATATATATATATATATATATATATATATATATATATATATATATATATATATATATACATTATATGTATTATATTTTTGTAAATATATATACATATAATATATAAATTTTGTTGTGTATTATTTATTTATTTTTGGAAAAAGTTCATCGTACGGCGAAACCAGTTTCATTTTTTTTAAGGAACGAAATTGTTTGAACTTAATAAAATTCGTATGAAGGTATTGGTGGGGGAGGATTGTACTCCCCACCGCCATTGTAGTGACTGGGAGGAGCACTGCCTAGGAGGCAGTGCGCCCACCCCTTGGGGGGACGCGCTACCTCATAGGGAGCGTAGTCTCCCCAGTATGTACCGTGGCCGACTGTACTATAGGTACAGACCGACGGATCCTATGATTTCCTTGGGACGGGACAAGTGTGTCTTGAAATCCGCAGACGAACTAAACTTTGTACTTTGTTTCTTTTGTTATTTAAAATTAAATATAATATATGTATTATATATATATGTGTGTATATAAGATATATTTAATATTCTTATATATACATATATATAATATTTATATGTATATTAAATTTTTTTTAGAAATTTAATAATAAGGAATTATCATTTTGAATACAACAATTAGGTATTTTTGCAAAATAGAAGATATGATAATGAATATATATATAGTTAAATATATTAATTTATATTTAATGTATATATTGTAGGTATATATATTTGAGTGAATAATTAATATTTTATCTTATTTTAACTTAATGCATGCAATTTAGTATTGAATGGAGATTTTAAAAGAATTGATTTGCATGTATGGATGAATTGATACAAAAATGGTATTTTAGATAAATGGATTAAATTATATGATATAGTTGGAAAGTGAAAGAAATTAAGTTAGTAGAGGACTTATGTTGGCTTTAAAAGTAAACATTGAATTTGATTTAAATTATTTAAATTAATATTTCTTATATTTGTAAATTAAATTCACTTGTTTAATTATTTCAATTATTTTGAAAGGGAAATAGTATTATTTTATTGTGAATAGAATATGAAAGGGATATGGATTTAGAATATCCAAAAATAGTAATTTTCTCATGACTGCCTTAAATGATTTATTTTCTTTGTATTTCATAAATGGAAGTGAGATTAATTGTTTTAGATGTCCAGTAATGAAAGAGGAAATAGGGTTATATGATAATTTTAGTTAACCCAGTTATTGTGTCTTTGACTTTGTTAATGTTACTTATTGATCGAGGATGGATTTAAGAAATCCAAATATTAGATTTGATTAATGACTTGAATGCTTTTGTAGCTATGTCGTCAAGTTGTGTTTTGGGATATGGGATTAAGTGTTAGTCCAATATTGTAAGTCTTCCAGAGAATCTTTGAGGATGAGGGTTGTTGATTCTTTATGTCAACTAATTGTTTTTCCCTTGGGTAGTGCATGGTGTGTTTTTGGTAATTTACCTAGTTTCCACAAACGGGGATGTTTTGTACCTCCTGTGAAAGGAGTGGACTATGTGTTTTGTTGCCTCCAAGATGTTTGGAGTGAGTTCTATTATTTGTTTCCTCCTTGAAATGGAGTGGTTATGATGCCTAGTTTGTATGCACTTGTGATTCTCTTGGTGGATTGTTTGGGTGTGTGTTGTTGAATAAAAGAGTGGCTTATGTTAGGCGTCGGAGCCCAAAGAGGTAAATCGGGTAACCTTCAGAAGTGATTTAATCAAGTGATAATTAAATTAATGTACTTAGATGATTAGGATGCCTTTCACACTAATCAAGATAATTTAACCTCACTCATAGACACAAGGGCTCGTTTAGACTTGGGATGAATGGGAAGGCCTGAAATGGCATGGTCATCTATCTTGTCCTTACGAGAGGTATTTGATGCCGCATGAGTGAGCATGAGGGTCGGGGTTCAGTTGAGGTCACCAGGATATCCGGAGCCTATGAAGAATGCCCAGAGGAGATCTCATGACTAACTATGCGATGACACTCTGTCTAGGACAACAGTTGGTTTTTGTTTTATATGTATGGTTCTCTTAACATACTTGATCTATTTTATGTTTGGAAGCAATGTGACCTATGTCAGTGATGTGAGAGTTGTACTTGTGTTGTACTTGTGTCAGTATGAGTCAGCCTTTGGTTAGAGGTTGTAGATCTTTGTCCATGTTATGTTGTTACTATCTCCTAGCATGGGGGGTGGGCCTTTGGGTACTATTTGGTTGGGTGGAACATGCACCATAAACCGTTGAGTCCCCCTTGATCTTCAATACGTGGAGGCAAGACAACCAGTTGGACAGCTCGTGGATCTTGTTTTCGTTTCTAGCACTATTGTATTTCAAAATGTAATAAGTTGGTTTTACCCCTCTTGTATTTATAAGATGGATTTATGTAATTGTAACACCTATGTATTTATGACTCATTCTAGAAATGACTGTTGTTATCAGTTGTTCATGTAATGGATATATGTTATGGATGTTATCTTCTTATCTTGTTATTTATTTATGTTGAATGAATGTTTATTACTTGGGTTGTTTAATGCTATGAATTTTTAATGTTGTATGTTAATGGGGATTTAAGTAATCTCGGTTACGTAGCCTTAGGGGATGTTGTCAATTGCAGATGAACATGTATGTTTAATTCACTTTAATAAATAAATAAAATTGTACGTTTTTATTGTGAATTGAAACTTCCTCTAGGGTTGTGTGGCGGGGCATTACAAATAAATTCTGGAAAAGAATTATAAACAGATATATTTCAATTTCTTTGAAGAAATTCATTTTTTTAAACAAGGTTTTAAGATTTGATATCAAATTTAACATGAAGTTTTCTCCACAATACAGATTTTGTAATTTTCCAAATAGGATTTTCAAACAGCAAAACAATATATAAATATTTTCAAAACATCTAAATTTACAAGCATGAACCTGGTTTCCTTGAGTTTGTGAGGAGATCCAAATGATGTTCAGCTTCCAACTTCAACTTCACAGATTTTCACAGCCTCAATCCAAAACCCACAAAATGCAACAATTCTTTCTCTTCTCTAATTTCAATTTTCAAAGTTTCATAATCCAAAATTGTGAAGACCAAAATTCAATAATAGAGAAAATTCCAAAATATCAGTGCAACCACCCTCATCAATTTCAGAAAAGAGAAATAGAAAATATCTCATTTTTCCAATTTTTGAATTCAAATTTTTCTAAATTGACTTTTTTAAACATTTTCTTTTATTTTCAATTTTAATTCCAATTTCCAATTAAAATATCAATCAATTCAAACAAGTAACTTAATTCAATTTAATTAATTTAATTAGGTCAATAAAATGAAGCTAATCCAAAGATTAAATCATTTTATTAATTAAATTAAATTAATTAATTAATTAAATGACATCTTCCAACATAAAAACTAAATTAATTTAATCAATAACTTAAATACAAAAACCATTTAATTACCTTTTTCTAACTTGAAATTAAATAACGAAGAGAAGAAACAATATTCAAAGCAACACAATCCGACAACACCTGACGACACACTAGGACTAGGGTGACGACTTGGCACGGAAAACCTAGCTACTATCTCCCAATCGAATACCATTGACCATTGGACATGCTCAAACCTATGAAACCAAGTGGAGTCGATGTCCTATACCTGTCAACCTGTGAACAAAGAGTATATCCACATACATAAACATGTCATAAATAAGGCACGCCGTGAAGAGAAAATCTCGGAATCGCAGGGCGCTCGCAAGCGAGTGATGTGATACCGTCCCCTTCACCAATACAATGTAACTAACTGACAATTCTAACATACTAATATAATTCAAAGCATAAAACATCTTTAATTCAAACATCCATAGTGCTAATCCCATAACATGCCAAAATGATAACATCATAATAAAATACCATCACATCAAGAGATAACATTAACATCACTTTATAGATAGCGATCAAATAGTAGCCGAATACCATAGTCTAGGTACAAACAGAAAGTACAACATAAAATAGCAGAACACTGCTCGATCAAAAGGACAAAACAGAGGGGTATTACATCCTCCCCCCCTAGGGTTAGGCTTACTCTTGGAAACCTGCAAACCAGTAGGGATATAACTCCCTCACACATAATGCACCAAATCAAAACCTCGTCTCTCACACCAAGGTATTAAGTGAGGTACACAACTTAAAAAAACCTACACAACTAAAAGCTTAATGGCTCCATCATAATCCCATAGTACCCAGTGTTTAAACCTAGGCTCTGATACCATGTGTAACGCCCCGCCACGCAACCCTAGAGGAAGTTGCAAACAACTACTTAAATGGACTATTTTTTTTTGTTTAAGTACAATTAATAAGCAATTTCACTAACTAATGCCAACAACCTCTAAGGTTACGAGACAGAGGTTATATAGAACCTCAACAAAAATATGAATCTAAACCATGTCAATTATTTAAATAATAACTAAACACATACACTCGAATTAAGATAAATACATCAAAGCATAAGAGCTAACTTTCAGCTTCATTATTCACAATTAAACAATAAGATTACATCTCTCATTCCCCGTATGAGGCAAGTCAAATAAATAAGGTTACAATTACAACTTCCACCTTGATAACAAATGAGGGGTAATAAATCACAAGAGCAACTGAAATGATAAAAAGCAAGAACTGGAACTGAATCCAACAAGCTCTCCAACTAGAAGTCTCATCCACACGAACATGAATAAAGCCCAACGGATTTAGGTGCACGCCACCCAACTAAGTGGAACCCAAAGGCCCACCCCCCATGCTAGGAGATAATAACAAGGAATCCTAGCCAAGGACATCTACCTCCAGACACAGGCTAACACAAAACTAAACCAGATCGAAACAGCCAATCACATGAACCATGCAAGTACAACATGAATACAACTCGAGTACAACATAAGTACAAATCGGGTACAACTCTACATGGTCACAATGCTTCCAAAAATAAAGCAGATCAAGTATGTTATGAGAACCATACACATAGAATCAAACACCAACCATGGTCACATCATGTATGTTACGGAAACCATACCCACAATAAACAAGTACCAACTATTGTCCTAGACAAAGTTTCATCACACAGCTCGTCATGAGTTACCCGTTGTGGATCATCGAGATGGTGGCCTCAACTGATTCTCAGCCCTCATACTTATTAATGTGGAATCAAATACCTTTCGTACAGACAAGATAGATGACCTTTCCGTTCCCGGCCTTCCCACCCATCCCAAGCCTAACTCAGCACTTGGGTCTATGAGTGAGGTATAATTATCTTGATTAGTGAGAAGTCAATCCTAATCTTCTAAGTATTGTTTTAGTTATCACTTGATTAAACCACTTCTGAAGGTTACCCAATCTTACCTCTTCTGAGCTCTGGCCCCTACAGAAGCCACTCTTCTACTTGACAACACACATACCTTCCAATCACCAAGGGTACAAAGTACAACAAACAAGATATCACGACCACGCCTTTCTCAGGAGGCGACATAAAATGAAACTCACTCCAACACTGGAGGCAACAAACCACATAACGAGATCACTCCTTACAAGGAGACGCGGATCCCATAATCCACTCCTAAACCAAGGAGGTACAAAACATCCCCGTTCGTGAGAACCAAGTTATTAACTAGATATGTACCATGCACTACCCAAGGGATACAAAATAGTTGACAACATGACATGACAACCCACATAAGATAAGATCCCCATCCTCTAAGATCCTTTGGAAGACTTACGAATTAAACACTCATTTAACCCATTTCCCAAACAAGAACACGAAGGGAATATTCACTGAAGGCACATGAAATAAACTACCTTTGGATATTCTAAATCCATTTTTGATGCTAACATTTAGTACTTATTTGCCTTAAGAAAATTTGAATTAAATATCGACTCTTTCAATCGAAGGATGGAATTCAAACCAAAAGTTCAATTTCACTAATTGTTTCAATGGTAACAAGTAATCATGTATCTTTCTACGTTTCAAAATGTAACGTTTAGAAATTACAATACGTTTATTGCAAAACAAATTATTAAATAATTACAATGCTAAACACATTTCTTGCCAATTCTAAGTTTAACCTTTCAAAAAATACATTTAAAATTTCAATTGATAATTTGACTAAAAACTACATATTCTAATTCGCACATGTACATTTAAAACATAATCATTGATTTAAATCAATAATTTTACAAAATGCTATAGTGAAATATTTAAAATTATTTAATCCAATTACCAAAATAATTCTCTCATAAATATGTTATCAAATAATACACATATTTAATTATTAATACTTTAATATTATAAAATATAATACTAAATATTAATATATATTATATTAATATTTTAATATTATATGATATAATAATAAATATTAATATATTATATTGTACTAATATTATAATATTATATATTATAATATTAAAATATTAAATAAAATAAAATATATATATATAAATAAATAAAATAAATAAAAGCAACCCCACTTACCTCGGCCCACGCGCGCCATACACCATGGGCGGTTGTGTTTACACATAGTTGACCCTCATTAATGGGGGCGACTGTGTGTAAACATAGTCGTCCCTTATGGGTGCGGTTGTGGAGGGGAGAGGGGAGTGCGTTGGGCGTGGCTCCCCCCACTCACCACCCATGGGGGTGCGGTGGGGGTGAGCCCCTAACGGCCTCCCCCAAAAACATATATATATATTTAAAACCCTTACAAAAAAAAATGTAAAATTCATTTTTTCTTTCTTCGACTGCAGATTTTAAAACAAGAAATTTGCCCTTTGTAATCCGGTTTTCAACAACAACATTTTGACAATATGTATATATATATATATATATATATATATATATATATATATACTCATATATACATATAATATATATGTTTTCTTTTTGCAAATATATTCAAATCAGAGATTTAATTGGGCAAATAAATTCAGGAAAAGAATTATAAACAGATATATTTCAATTTCTTTGAATAAATTCATTTTTTTAAATAGGGTTTTAAGATTTGATATCAAATTTAACATGAAGTTTTATCCACAATACAGATTTTGGAATTTCCCAAATAGGATTTTCAAACAGCAAAACAATATATAAATATTTTCAAAACATCTAAATTTACAAGCATGAACCTGGTTTCCTTGAGTTTGTGAGGAGATCCAGACGATGTTCAGCTTCCAACTTCAACTCCATAGATTTTCACAACCTCAATCCAAAACCCACAAAATGCAACAATTCTTTCTCTTCTCTAGTTTCAATTTTCAAAGTTTCATAATCCAAAATTGTGAAGACCAAAATTCAATAATAGAGAAAATTCCAAAATATCAGTGCAACCACCCTCATCAATTTTAGAAAACAGAAATATAAAATATCTCATTTTTCCAATTTTTGAATTCAAATTTTTCTAAATTGATTTTTTTAAACATTTTCTTTTATTTTCAATTTTAATTCCAATTTCCAATTAAAATATCAATCAATTCAAACAAGTAACTTAATTCAATTTAATTAATTTAATTAATTCAATAAAATGAAGCTAATCGAAGATTAAATCATTTTATTAATTAAATTAAATTAATTAATTAATTAAATGACATCTTCCAACATAAAAACCAAATTATTTTAATCAATAACTTAAATACAAAAACCATTTAATTACCTTTTTCTAACTTGAAATTAAATAACGAAGAGAAGAAACAATATTCAAAGCAACACAATCCGACAACACCTGACGACACACTAGGACTAGGGTGACGACTTGGCACGGAAAACCTAGCTACTATCTCCCAATTGAATACCGTTGGGCATTGGACATGCTCAAACTTGTGAAACTAGGTGGAGTCGATGTCCTGTACCTGTCAACCTGCGAACAAAGAGTATATCCACATACATAAACATGTCATAAATAAGGCACACCGTGAAGAGAAAATCTCGGAATTGCAGAGCGCTCGCAAGCGAGTGATGCGATACCATCCCCTTCACCAATACAATGTAACTAACTGACAATTATAACATACTAATATAATTCAAAGCATAAAACATCTTTAATTCAAACATCCATAGTGCTAATCCCATAACATGCCAAAATGATAACATCATAATAAAATACCATCACATCAAGAGATAACATTAGCGTCGCTTTATAGATAGCGATCAAATAGCAGTCGAATACCATAGTCTAGGTACAAACAGAAAGTACAACATAAAAGAGCAGAACACTGCTTGATCAAAAGAACAAAACGGAGGGGTATTACAATATCATTTTGATGAATGTATTAGAAAAAAAGATACACGTGTATTCTTGAAAGGGATAGGAATGTTGTATCAATCTAATATTTCAGTGAATAAATTATCTTTTGAAATAAATTTGTATTCTTTGAAAGTAAAATAAGATGACTATAAATGATTATTCAATGCATTGGATTTGATCCTAATTCAACTAATTTTAATTGGTGTATAAGAAGATAGGAAGTGCATCATTTTACTTTATTCTTTACCAATCCATGGAAAATGTGATTACGATAATCAATGGAAACTCTTCTTCACCTAATCTTGAATATATTGTAGGTTTTTTTCTCAATGAACAAATGAGGAGAGAATCCTTGGATGATTCCTCTAAATATTCCTTATTTATGAGGGATCAATTAAAAGATAGGGGTAAAAAAAGGGTAGGAGATAAAGGTAAGTACAAGTCAAATGGTAGGTCTGAAACTCCTAGAAAATCTAAAGTAAAATATTGAAATTGTGGAAAGAGAAATCACATAAATAAGGAGTGTAACGCTAGAAAGAAAAAATATATTTACTTATTCCTCTAACAAATCCTCAAGTAAATATGAAATTAGTAATGATTATTTTATTTAGGCTAACATTGTTGGTGATGATTCTTCGCTAATTGATTCAAGTGCCTCATTTCATATGAATTCTCAATATCAATGGTATTTGAAGTATAAGAAGTGTGATGGAGGATAAGTTCTTCTTGGTAATAACAACTCACTTACAAGAGCGGGTTTGGGAAAGGTAAATTTGGCTTTTAGTGATGAGAGAGTGAAGTATCTCTCAAATGTATTTCACATCTAAACTCTTGAAAGGAATTTATATTTTTGTTTCTAAGATGAATAACTCTAGATTGCATATGACCTTTGATGAGAAGGGTTGTAATTTGGCAAGAGGGAACTTGGCATTATTGTTGTCACATGAAACTGTACCTTGATGAATATAGGCTCAACATTTTAATGAAACAATGAAAATAACCTCAAGGTGTGGGACCTTGCAATGTGAGGTCAAGTGTTATGATATTTCTTGGAAATATTTGTAAAAAGTCAGAATTATAATTTATGATATGATGATATGGGAAAAAGTTATCTTCCTTATTTATAAGCTAAACTTTGTAGAGACATACCCCTTCATCCTAATTAAGAAGTGTTAATGTATTAACTAATATTTATGTTAGGGTTAAGCTTGCCACAAGTTCTTACCCTTAGGAATATATAATATATACTTAGGAATATATCATATTAGGATCATAGCATTCCCTTCCCCTTCAAAAAATCATTGTCCTCGATGCTTAGCAACTCTAAAATATTTCATATGAATTGTTCATCATTCCATGTTGCATCTTCAATTGGTAAATTCTTCCACTAGATTAGGAATTTTGAGGTGGCTCTATTTTCCAATTTGATTTTGGAAATTTCATTAAGTTTTTGTAGATTTTGTATGAATATTTTTTCCATAATATCAGTGGAAAATGGATGAGAGAGTCTACAAAAATATTCATTCTTAATTGGTTTATCCACAACAAGCCAGATTACCTCAATATTGTTTATCTTTGACAACTCCATAATAAAGTCCATTAATATTTTTATTGAAATGCCTAATATTTGTAAGAGACCTATAATATTTTTATTTTCCTTTTATTTTGTTGGCATATCAACTTTTTACCACAAATTTTTGGATATTCACTTTAATACCTTTCCAAAAAAACAATCTTTATGGGATGATAGGTATGAACAAATATTCTATAGTATCTTGTTAGACCCAAAAATCCTCTCTTTTTAGGGTTCACCTTAATATCTTTAAGTGACACCAAATGTCTTGAGTATTCTACTTGTTTTATCTATCTTAAATACACAATTGGATTATTTTGCATAGACTTTTTTTCTTCCAATTCATTAGCAATAGGAATATGAAACTTATCTTTATGAATGATTTTGTTTACCTTCTTGTAACATGTGCACATTCTCCAAGGATCATCCTTTTTGTTAAGAATAAGCCTAGGAGATAAATATGATTTTTTGTTGGGATGAACAATTCTTTGTGGTATTAATTTAATGTCATTATTATGGTCTTCAATTAAATGTACAACCTTGGATTATTGAAACATTTGTTGATGATGTTGAATAATTTCCTGAATTTTTGGTTGATCTTGAGTTATCATATCTTGTGCTTCTATAAAATGTAATTTTTCCCCTATATTATAAGAACCCTTTTTGATTAATTTATCCATCCTATGAGAGCTAATGATTTCACTTTGTTGTGATTTTATTCCTAGAAGTTCATACTTTTTTCCATGTATCCTAAAATCCATGGATAAGTCTTAAAAATTAAAATATATTGTTCCTAATTGCTTCACCCATTGCACACCCAAAATTACATCCACTCCTGTAATAGCCTGGATAAAAACATTTTTGAATCTAGTTGATAATTTCCCATTGAGATTTTGATGGCATTTACCACCACAAGATAATTGTTTCCCATCATCTGTCATGACTTGAAAATTAGAGATTAGATAAACAAAATAATTGAGCTCATTAGCTAATCTTTTATCAATAAAGTTATGTGTACTACTAGTATCAACTAACAATTTCACATTTTTCTTTTTCATATTACTAGATACTTTGAGTGTTTGTGGTGTATTTGTTCCATTCAATACCTATAGGGAGATAATAGTGTTTTCTTTTTCCTTAGAATCTACATTCTAAGTCTTATGTTTGATTCTTTTGTAGGTACTTCTCCCTCTTCTTCAACCTTATTATTTTTCTCACTACTAGAACACTTATGACTTGTTGACCATTTGTTATCACAATTCCAACATGGGCCTTTTTCTCTTTTCTCTATCTCTTGTTCAAGAGAGGGCCTATTAATTTATCTCTTAAGTTAAAGAATTTATCCATGTTTTTGATAGTAGGATTGGTCATATTTTTATCAATTAATCTCATGGTTTCACCTTGGGTGATGCTTTGTTTATTAATTTCAATTCTTGTTGCATAGCTTTCCTAACTGAACAAGATTCCAATAAATGAACATAATGTTGAATTTCGTCCTTAAGTCCATTGAAGTACAATTGTAGCCTTTGGTAAGGTGTCACCTCGGTAACTCTAAGTGCCAATCTCAAATGCTCAACTTTATACTCATCTAAATACCTTAATTATTTTAGATTTTTTAGTTGGGTAGAATAGATTTTAGTACATGGTTGCTCATAAAAGGTTGTTAGTTCTTTACTAAATTCTTTCCAACTAAACATTTATCCCTATCTATCACTCATCTTCCATTTGTACCATTGTTAAGGTCCTAATTCTAAATATAGTAAAGCTATGTCAACCTTGGCATTATTTGGTATATTGTGAAGTTCAAATTATTTTTCTTTAAGGTGTGTCCATGAAATTACATTTCTTGTAATGCCTCGCCATGCAACCCTAGAGGAAGTTGCAATTAACTACTTAAACGGACTATTTTATTTTTTTTAAAGTATAAATAATAAGTAAGTTCACTAACTAATGCCAACAACCTCTAAGGTTACGAGACAAAGGTTACTTAGAACCTCAACAAAAAACATGACTATAAACCATGTCAATTATTTAATTAATAAAATAACACATACATTCCAAGTAAGATAATTTTACAAGAAGCATAAGAGATAACTTTCAATTTCATTAATCATAATTAAACAATAGGGTTACAACTCTCATTCCCCGAATGAGGTAAGTCCAAAAACATAATTACAATTACAATTTCCACCTCGATAACAATAGAGGGGTAATAAATTACAAGAACAACTGAAATGAAATCAAACAAGAACTGCAACTGAAACCACGAACTCTCCAACGGGAAGTCTCATCCACACGAATATGAAGGAAGCCCAATGGATAAAGGTGCACGTTCCACCCAACCAAGTGGAACCCAAAGGTCCACCCCCCATGCTAGCAAATAGTAACCAAGGTCTCTAGCCAAGAACATCTACCTCAAGACATATGCTAACACAAAACTGGACTGAAATAAATACAAATACATTACTTACTACAATGGTTACAATGCTTTTAGAATTACATAATCAGTTGCATCACTAATGTGAACATACTGTCGACCTAGGAGAAGTGTCATCACAATGTTACATAGGTTATCCTGGTAAGTCTTCCTAGGCCCCAGCCCCCAACTCGGGTTATCCTGGTAACCTCTAACGACTTATGGCCCCTCATGTAATCCAATGCGGAATCAGTTACCTTTCGTAGAGACAAGATAATGATCTTGCCATTCCAGGCCTTCTCGTCTCAACCCAAGTCTTAACAAGCCCTTGCATTCCTGAGCGAGGCATAATTATCTTATTAAGTGTTTGATACTACGTGATACTCTAGTCAGTTAATTAAGTTATCACTGGATTAACTAACTTGCAATGAGTTATCCTGGCACCACTTTGTGTGTCGGCCCTCGTTACAAGCCACTCCTCTAAGATGACACGTGGAACAACTCCACAACCCAAGGGTACATAAGTGCGACATAAGGATACCACCTCCCTAACCATGACATACAGTCAACATAATCCTATTTGTACTAACCGGGTAACAAACTGGTTACAATTTAATGCACTACCCAAGGCGATCCCAAGGGATTCTCAACAGGTTGACACATGACATGACAACCCCCAACCTCTAAGATCCTCTGGAAGACTTACGAATTAACCACTCATTTAACCCATTTCCCAAACAAGAACACGAAGGGAATATTCATTCAAGGCACATGAAATAAACTACCTTTGAATATTCTAAATCCATTTTTTATGCTAACATTCAGTACTTATTTGCCTTAAGAAAATTTGAATTAAATATCGTCTCTTTCAATCGAAGGATCAAATTCAAACCAAAATTTTAATTTCCCTAAATGTTTTCATTGATGACAAGTAATCATTTATATTTCTACAATTCAGAACATAACGTTTAGAAATTGCAAAAAGGTTATTGCAAAATAAAACATCGAATAACTACAATACTAAACACAATTCATTTAATTTCTATGTTTGACTTTACAAATATGCCTTTAAAATTTCAACTACTAACTCAACTAAAAACTTCATAATTTAATTCTCACTTTGACATTTAACACAACCCATTGATTTAAATCAATATTTAATATCCCCAAAATGGATTATTTAACATATAAACAAATTACCCAACTAACTCATCCAAATATAAGTATATCAAATAATATGCATATCTAATTATTTAATACACAAATATTTATTCAAATACATAAAATCACTTTAATATATATTATATTAATATTATAACATTATAAATATTAATATACATTATATTATATTAATATTATAATATTATGAATAATAATAATATATATAATATTATAATATTGTATATTATAATAATAAACATTAATATATACATATTAATATTTAATATTATAAATATATAATAGTAAATATTAATATAATATAAAAAACAAAAAAAAACAAAAAAAAAATTTTAAAAAAAAAAACAATAAAAAAAAGATAAACCCACGTGCTCCTTGGTCGTGCCCTAATCGCTATGGGCGGTTGTGTTTACACACAGCTGACCCCCATTAATGGGGGCAACTGTGTGTAAACACAGTCGTCCATGCGGCGGCGGCGGCGGCAGTGTGAAGGGAGTGGGGGTGCGCTAGGTGCGGCTCCCTCCACTCACCTCCCATGGGGGGCACGGTGGGGTGAGCCCCCAACGACCTCCCCCAAACTCTGTCGTTTTTTATTATAAATATTTTTTTTAAAAGACAAAAAAAACAGGGTTTCAAACCCTACGATAATTCCTCCATCTGGTGATTTAAAAAAAATCGGCCAGCATAACCTCTCCTTTAGGAACATAAAAAAGATCAAATATATATATATATATATATATATATATATATATATATATATATATATATATATATATATATATATATATATATGTATATATGTATAAATATATATATATATATATATGTATAAATATATATATACATATATAACATTTCTGGTTATTTTGAACAAAACAAATTGAGAAGCCAGAAATTATATATAAGAAACAATCATTTACACTCAAGACATCATTTCCTTTGAAGCATTTTATTTTAAAGAGGGGTTTTCTTGTTAACTTGGAGAACAACATTTCATCTTTGTTTCAATTGCATTCAAACAACAGAATTCAAAGACTCTTTCCACATGATCTTCAACCATAATATTTAAAATTCAAAAAACTCAAAAGCAAACATTTAAAAGACATGAACCTGATTTTTTTTTAAGATGATAGAAGATCCTGATGGTGCTCTTGTTTCCCTTTTCAACTCCACAGATTCTTTCAGCTTTTTCCAAAAACCCACAAACTTCAACAATTTCTTTCTCTTTTTCTTTTAATTTTCTCCAAAACTCATGAACCTCCAACTTGTGAAGCAAAATTCAATAATAATGAAATTCTCTCCAAAAAATCCTACAACCACCCTCATCAATTCTCCAAAATAGAAAATGCAAATATCTTCCCTTTTCTAATTTTTGAATTCAAAAATTTACTAAATTGAAATTTTTAACCTTTTTCTTTTATTTTCATTTTCAAACCAAATAAACATGCATTTCCAAAATGAATAATCTAATTCATTTCAACACAAATAATTTAATTAATTAATAAAATAGATCTACAACGAGATTAAATTGTTTATTAATTAAAGTAGATTAATTAATAAATTGAATCACATTTCAACCATATAACCAGATTAATTTACTCACCAACATAACTACAAAGCACATACTTTAACATTTTTCTGACTTCCAAAATAAACTGAAACAAGGCAAATTGAACAATATAAAATAACTGGACCACTCTAGGACCGACGACACACTATGACCAGGGTGACGACTTGGCACAGAAATCCTAGCTACTATCTCCCAATTGAATGTCGTTGGGCCTTGGACACACTCAAACCTGTGAAACCAGGTGGAGTCAATGTCCTATACCTGTCAACCTGTGAACAAAGAATATATCCACATGCAATAATATGTCATAAACAAGGCACACTGTGAAGAGGAAATCACGAAATCGTAGGGCGCTCGCAAGCGAGTGATGCGATACCGTCCTCTTCACCAATTTACAGTAGTACTAACTAACGCATCTAACATAACACCACAATCAAAAGCATAAAACATCATAATATTAAATATCCACTTATGCTAATTCAAAACATGACATAATAGTAACATCAAAATATAGTATCATCACATCAAGATACATCACGATAAAACAGTGATCAACTATAACCAAGTACATAGTCAAAGTACAACAGAATACTAAAACATAAAAGGGGAAACAACATTGTTCGCACAACAGAGCAAAACAGAGGGGTATTACATTTCTACCATCAAATTTATAATTTTTTATTGCTGCTAGGTATAAATTTTGATCTTGAAAAGGTTCTCTTATTCCTTCATTTGGTTTATTAGGGTTGTACCTCATTTGGTGGTTTTTTTGGGACTTTAATTCTGATAATAATTTCTTCAAAAACCTATCTAAACCTTCATTTAAGGATTTTGCAAATGGGTCAAACAATTTATCTCTAATGAAATGTATCGTTGTTTCATATCCTTGGGGAACTATTTCCTCAATTTTAGGTGGTGTAAAATAAAATGGGTCCCTAGATTTTGTATGTGCAGAAATGTCCCCTAATCGTAAAGATGACATGGATTTATTTATATTTTTATTTTAAGTTTTATGAAGGTAGGAAAGTATTTGGAGAGAGAGAATTTGATGTTTCAGTTTGGACCAAGCTTAGACCACTAAATTAAGGAATATATTTTATGTCTAAAAATAAATTTCAAAAAACTAACCCTACCTAATTTTTATAATATTTCTAAAAATACAACTTAAAAAAAATCCAAAAATTGCAACCTATAGAGAAAATTAATGAAAATTTTGACCAAAATTTGACCACTAAATTAAAGAATTTATTTTATTTTTAAGAGTAAATTACAAAGAATATTCCCTACCTAATATTTTATAAGCTTTCTAATAATTTAAAATTTTAAAAAATTACGAAAAAATTGTGGCCTATGAATCAAATTAATGAAAAACCTTAAAATAATAATAAATTTTCAAAAACTTAACTTTAAATCTTGATTTTTTCTAAGAACTTACCTATGTGATACCTTAAAACTCAAAAAAAATAGATTAAAATTTGCACTGGTTTGGAAGATATGGTGGAAACAAAAATGATTGCCCAAATCATAGCTTTGATACTGCTTGTTATGATATTTCTTGAAAATATTTGTAAAAAAATAGAATTGTAGCAAACCACTTTGAGAGGGTTACCTCTAATAATCAGAAATTATGATATGAAATGAATAGTTGATGATATGATGATATGGGAGAGAGTTCTCTTCCTTATTTATAATCTAAACTTGTTGAACACCCAAAAAATATTGACGGGGGTGAATCAATATTCTATATGGCTAGTTACTCACAAACCATCCAATTAACAAAGTATATCTAACTCCAGCAATAAATGAAAGCATGAAAGGAATCATAAGAACTCATAACACATGAGCACCAGAATTTTTACATGGAAAACCCAAAAATGGAAAAACCACGATGAGGATTAGCTCACAATATATTATAACCAGTTATAAGATATTATAGGGGCTCATTTCTAGGACACACTATCCTTATAAGGCTCACAGCCAAAGATAGATACAAATAGAAACAAAATGACTTCATAGCCAAAGTTGGAACTGATACAAAGTGCACCTTCCTAGTGTTGAATTCAGTTCCCTTTTAAGCTCTAAACACAAAACACTGCTCAGCTTAGTAGTCGCTCAATGTTCACAACAATTCTACACTTATTCTAATCTCACAAATCTAAATTGGCATGTTCACACAACATCAGATCTCTTGTACATCATATCATATCATGTCATGTCACATCTGCCTTCTACCACTCAAAAACATCTCACACATATACCCAGTTACATCTACATACATCAATTAGGTCGGCCTAATTAGTGCAGCCCTAATTTAATTCAAAATAGCTTTGTCGACCTCATACACAATTCAAAAAAATCTTTGTGTTCAACCCAAACATGCAATTACTTTATTTAGGTCAGTGGGGACCTAAAATAGGTCCTACTAACATTTGCAATATATACTTCTCCTTTACAACACATAACATGTGTTAGGTCAACTAGGAATTAGACCTAATCACAAAATAAGCTAATTGATTCAAATGATCATATAAGCACATGCCATTTGGAATATATATAGTAATGACACATGTGAGAAATCTCCCAAAGTTGCTAAGATTGATTCTTAATACAAAAGGAATGTGGACCAGATTATAACTATCCAATCACACTGTATAAGCCAAAACTGAATGCCAAACTTCTGTCATTTGTAACTTTCAACTTGCTTAACCAAAATAGCTGAAATCTTGATCATAGATGCATCTAATAGTAAGGAATAAAATATTATAACCTCTTGATCCGAACTTGTTGCATGAGTAATTTCGAACTAAAATGTTGGATTAAATTTTACTATATTAGACAAAATTGTCAACAATTAATGTTGGCATCAATGACAACACATTGAGGGGTTTCTTCTTCATTCTTTCAACAAAACTATGCAAGGACATACCCCTTCATCTAATTAAGAAATATTAATGTATTAACTAATATTAATGTTAGGGTTAAGCATGCCACAAGTATTACCCTTAGGAATATATCATATTAGGATCATGACATCAAGTCTTTGGAGAAGATCAGGTTCCTCTTCTAAACTAAGTGCACATGTGTTGGTCCAACCCAGCACATGAAATCATATGTCATGTCCCCTAAAATTGTAGTATTGAGATATAAAATAAATAAAATACATATTAAAAACATTAACTATTTAATATTATTGTAATTATAATTATCAAAGATAATATTATAATTATAAATATTAACTAGAACATTGTAATTACCGAGATATAAATACTAAATATTATGATCATTATAATATATTAACTTAAAATACATAATATATCAATATAAAAGATTGTAACATATTGAAATAAAATAATAGCATATATATTGATAATCTATTGTTATTATACTTTAATGATTAAAATACAAAATATTAAAACACAAAGAATCAATAAATAAATAAAATAAATATCAAAATACATGTTAAAAATATTAACAATTAATATGATTATAATTATCATCAGATAAATATTGTAATTATAATTATCAAATATAATAATATTAACAATGCAAAATAAATATTAATAATTTAATATTATTATAACTATTGTAATATAATAAAATTAATATAAATTAAGATGAGCAAGCAAACAATGATATTAATAATTTAATATTATTATAAAGAGGAAGAAAGGCAAACATTGGGGGGAGGGGACCTAAAAAGAGATGCGAACAGCAAATGAGGAACATATTTGCACGTGAAAACTGCAGAGATAATCACAAAGAAATCAGAATAAAGGAATGGGGAGTAACTTAAGGAAATATTTATGACGCAATAGCAGATATAAACTGAGATAAATATTAAAGTAATAATAATAATATTTGGGTGAGGAGAATATTGAAGAAGTAACTATTGCAGATATAGAAGAATAAGGGTAGCAGTAGATTTAATCTGATAAGTACATATAACATGCCCATGGAAATAAATAAATATATATATATGTTGAATATAATATGGTTATGGTATATATATTGTAATTCATACGTTGGATAAATAAATTATTGCATACATCTTACACTAAGATACTTATCTAATCAATGTGTTCCATTGATGTCATTTTGGAATGGAGAAATCATGCAATGTCTTATAGCATGGGTGATATATTGAATTGGATATCTAATTGTATTATTATAGTTATCGGGAGCAATTATACCCATTTTTTCAGGTTGTATTTATCTATCTCATCAAGCAACCATGAAGAAGAGAGTGGGATCTGGAAAGAGGAAAAGGGAAATATAAATGAAGAATAATTGTATAAAGGTTCCCAATAAGAGTAGGATATAAATGAAGAATAATTATGTAAAGGTATATATATGAGTACCAATAAATATAAGTAAGAATATAGGAGTACCAATCGATATAAGTTAATAATTATATATGAATATATCAATTTGATATAAATAAGGGAGTGATTATATGGAATATACACACACACACACACACACACACATATATATATATATATATATATATATTATGTTTGATTATCCAATAATGATGCTCACAACAATTATTGTGTTTCAATGAGCTTTTATGACTTTACCTTGAAGAATAGACTTCGGACCAAAATTCCCTTTCGCTAGTGCTTGATGAGGATAGGGAGTGTGTGGAAGGGAAAGGCAGGTAAATCCACCCAATGTTGGATGGAGCCCAAGACGGGTAACCAATCCTTGAGGGTGTCCAACTCGAGATGGTGCGCGTGCCTTTGGCATAGTAAATCTACCATCCCACAAGGTTAAGAAAGAGGAAACAAGACGAAAATCTATTCTGATCAAGCATAATAAGTCATATCATATTATATTAGTCATGCACTAGTTAACAATAATGTATTTCATTTATCTTATTCCATCAATCTTTCATTTCTCTTTATTAAACAATCTTTAAAAATCAAAATTTTAATCTGTACATTTCATGTCTCTAATCTAGGGACATTACATCATACCACTAACCTTATTCTAATAGCTCATAGAGGAAAAGGGAGAGATGGAACGTTTAAAAGGGAAAGGCAAGGTGATACACCTAGAATAGATGTTTCTTCTTGCTCAAAATTGCATAGAGAATCAATTAAAATTGCATAATGACTTACACAGTTATTTGTTCTATTTGCTTCTAGGGGTACACATGGAGATTAGGATTTCGTAAGCTATCGAAAGGATAGGAATGTTTATAAAATAACAACTATAAATAATTTTAACACAACATGCATGCATAGAATATAATAAAACAAAACTCAGACATGAAGGCAAGGGAGATTTACACAACATATTCAAGGAGAGAAGAGGTAAAAGTAGTGGTTTCATTAATGTAGAGGCATACAAGCCAATTTTACAATTGCAAAATGCAAGAGTTGTAGTGTCTGCTAGAGAAAATCTAGGGAGAACCCAAAGGAAGAACCCTTATAATGAGTATAATACTTGCCTTTCTAGCTCAAGCATAACTTAGATGATCGAGCATCAAACCCTAATCTAATTAGGGTTAACACAAGGAAAAAAATTTGATCAGGTCATGAAATATAATCTCGATCATGAATAGATAAATCTCAAGTAGAAACATTATTAGAAGGCCCTGACAACATAGTCATGCTTCCCACTCCTCTACCTGCATTTTGAGCTTCCTACGCGCATGGTGGATTCTGCCCTGGGGGTACCCCACGGTCCCCCTTTGTCCCCTCCTAACCTGAGCCTCCCCTTATCACATGCGGATTTGTGTCCCTCGGGGGCCACTCCTGATGGGTCGGTACCTTTTTCTTTGGGTCTTTTGGAGACACCCGTGATTCCAGTCGTATCTATTGAAATTGTGCTGGCATTGGAGATTCTTCCAAAAACTTTAGGTTGGAAAGATGTGCTGACCAATGGAAAACAAAACTCTTCTCCTATAACTCCTCTTTCTAAGGAAGTTATTGCTTCTGGGACAGATTTTGTTATTCCTGATTGTGTCAATGATAGGATTCTCTCCTCCATGGAGAATGCGGTTGTGGGTCATTTCATTCCTTTCATCCTTTTGTGGATATGGTTCGAAAGTGGGTCGCTTCTAAATGGCGCCTCAAGGGGAGTGTGGAGATATACGCTATGGCGGGTGACCTCTTCCTCTTCAAATTTACAGCTTCAGAGGATTTGGTGATTATCCTATCCTCTGGGCCCTGGGTGTATGGGAAGCATAGTCTAGCTTTATGTTGCTGGAAACCGAGGTTCGACCCTGTTGTGGATCTAAACAAATTGGCCCCAATCTAGGTTTGGCTGCTTGGATTACTTTTAGAATATTGGGATGAAGACATCTTCAAGAGCATTAGGGACTCTATGGGACAATTTATCACTTCATATTCCATCACCTAATCAAAATCCATGTTAGTCTTTGCTCGTTTTTGCATGAATATTTGTGTGGAAAAGACTCTTCCTAACTCGGTTAAGTTGTGTTCTAAGTTTGGCAACTGGACCCAACTAGTTTGCTACGAAAATGTTGTTGTTTATTGTCAAAAGTGTGCTAAAGTTGGCCACCTTATCTCTGACTGCAAATCCTCGTTTAATCAGGAGCCTAACATGGGTTTTACTGTTGTGAATCCCCAGCCTCCTGTGGAGAATAATGTACCGACAGATGGTGTCCCTCTGGCCAAGTCTCCAGGTGTTTTACCTTACTTTGGTGATTCCCCTATCATCCTGGTGGATCCCAGAATGAGTCTTGTCACTGTAACTCTGAATAAGATTGTTGTTAAAACCCAGGAGGTTCATGATATTGCCCCTGGCCTCGTTTCAAGATTGGATGAGGCTTTTGTTGGCCCCCTACTGGAGGTGGGTTCTGTTGGGACAAGTGAAACAATGGGTGAAGAAGGTGAGATATGGGAAGAAAAGAGTAATGGATTTGTAGATGAATCTATAGAGAATGTCGAGGGCTTGATGCTGAAGAAATTTGTAGAAGAAGAGAATTGGACAACCCCGAAGAAAAAAGGGAGGAAAAAGAAGGTGGATGTGGGAGGAGATTCCAAACCAGGCAGACCCAGCTAGAGACATACTAGGTTGAGAGAGACTACAAATGATATTTCCTTAGGTAAACAAAGGACATTAGGCGTGTCCTCTAAGAAAGGTTAGAAATGAAGGTCATGTCATGGAATTTTCATGGGATCAATAGCTCCCACAAGAAGCTTGCTCTGAAGAACTATGTACTAGAACATAAGATTGATGTGTGCCTACTACAAGAAACCAAGATGAAGAAGACAAATTTTGATAATATTTCTAAGTTTATTTGGCCTGGTGCGTCCTACTTCTATAGCGATTCTGATGGGGCGTCGGGTTGGCTTGTTGTGCTTTGGAACCCCTCTAGGTTTAATGGTTCTGAACTTTTCCACTACAAGAGTAGCATGGGAGTCTCTTTCTCCTATCTGGGTGGAACTTGGTCCCTAATCAATGTTTATGCTCCTAACCAGAGGAATGCCAGGAGTGCCTTATGGTAGGATCTTGTTGATTGGATTAAAAACAATGTTTATTCTCGTTGGATGGTGGTTGGGGATTTCAACTCTCCTCTATATCATTCAAAGAAAAGTGGCGGTCTGGTGGATTACTCGGACAGCATGTCTGACCTGGCTAACTTTCTGAGCTCTTCTAGCCTAGTTGACATTGATCTTTCTGGCCAAGCCTTTACTTGGTCCAACAAGCATTTGTGTGAAAATTTGATACAAGTTCGGTTGGAACAGTTCCTCTGTTCCTATCACTGGACTAGCCTCCTGAGTGCTAATCTTAGAGCCCTACCCAAACTAGTGCCCAACCATAATCCTCTATTGCTGACCTCTAATGACCAATTTTTCGTGGGTCTTGTCCCGTTCCGATTCGAGATGATGTGGAATTCCCATCCTAATTTCAAGAATAAAATTTTTGAATGGTGGAACATCCTTGTTCGTGGCTCCCCCATATTCAAGATCTTCTTCAAACTTAAACATATTAAATGCATGGAGAAAGGTTGGAACAAGCATTTTTTGGTGATGTTTTTCAAAAGAAAAATATTATAGAAGAAAAATTGAAAATCTTACAAAAGAAAATGGAAGAAGGGGATGACAGTCAGCAGACTCACAACCAAGAAACTGAGAATAGGAAGGAATGGGAACAAATCCTCAAGAAGGAGGAAATATTTTGGAAATAGAAATCTAGGGTCTAATGGTTGAAAGAGGGTGACAGGAATACCTCTTTCTTTCACGTGTTGGCCATCAAACACAAGAAAATGAATCAAATTGTCAAACTAACTAATATAAGGGGAGAAGTGATCTCTACGCCTGCCCAGATTGGCCTTTTGGTTGTTGATTACTTTCAGGAGGCCTACTCAACTCCTACAGAGGCACCCAACTCGGCCATGGATAATCTATTGTTAAACAATCTCCCAACCATCATCAACCAGAATGATAATCTTGGGATTCTCAGTGTTGTTACTCTAGAGGAGGTACGGTTGAAAACGTTTAGTATGGGGGCATTCAAAGCTCTGGGCCTCAATGGTTTTCCCCCTGCTTTCTTTCAGATCTTCTGGGAGATTGTGGGTGAGGACCTTTTTTTGGCTACTCGTGATTTCTTCAAAACTGGTAAAATTCTCAAACAACTAAACCACACTTTCATTGCTCTAATTCCTAAGATCGGTGATCCTCAATCCATGATTGATTTTTGACCTATTAGCCTATGCAATACCTTTTACAAAATCCTCTCTGAGATCTTGGTGAATCGAATGAAACCCCTTCTTGACAAACTCGTTAGCCCCACCCAAAAAAGGTTTGTTCCTGGTCGTCATATTCTTGATGCTACTGTGACCACCCATGAGCTTCTCCACTCCATGGACAGATGTAACTATGCAGGGATGGCCCTCAAATTGGATATTTCAAAAGCCTATGACAAGGTTATCTAGGACCATCCCTAAAGTCTTGACCAAGTCTGGGTTTAATCAGCCTGTGGTCAAACTCATAATGGAATGTTTTACTATGGTTAAGTACTTTGTTCTAGTGAATGGAGTCCCCTTTGGGTTCTTCTCTGCTGGTAGAGGGATCAGACAGGGTGATCCCCTTTCACCCTATTTATTTATCGTGATAGTGGATGTGTTGAGTAGGAACTTTGCTAGTCTATTTTCGAAGGATTTTATAAAGGGAATCAAAGCTGCCTCTTCTTTGGACCCGATTGTGATACCAAAATTTGTGGATGATACCTTCATTTTTGGGAAAACCTTTGTGATTGAAGCTAGAAAATGGAAAAATTGTTTGAACAACTATGTTGCCTGCTTTGTTCAATGCATTAACTACAACAAAAGCATGATTTACTTCTTTAATAGCACTTCTAACTTGAAAGCTAGGGTGACTACGGTTCTGGGCTGCTTGAGTGGGACTCTTCCTTCAGTTTACCTTGGGCTCCCTCTCATTGTCAAGGAGGTCACTCCTAACTTTTCAACCTCAGTGCTTGAAAGAATTCAAAGGAAACTTTTTGGATGGAAAGGTTCTATTCTTACCCACGCCGGTAAGCTCCAACTTTTTTTTTTTTCTCTTCAAGGTATACCAATTTACTTCCTCTCTATTTTTAAGATACCCAGGTATATAGCTGAGAAATTTGAAAAAAATCAAAGGAATTTCCTTTGGTCTGAAACCGAGGATAAGAAGAAATTTTCCCTAGTAAAATGGGAAAAGGTTTGTCAACCCAAACATTGTGGTGGCCTTGGGATCAAGGATATATCCAACACTAACAAGGCCTTGATGGCCAAGGTGGGTTGGGATCAAATAAGGAACACTAAAGATTGGTACTAAATCATGAATTCTAAATATCTTCAAAACAGGCCTTTGGTCAGCTACCTTTCTGAGGTTCATCCTCAAGGTTCTTTAGCCTGGAGGAGCATTTGCAGCATGTAGAGTCTTCTTAGGAGTGGGATAAAATGGAAGATAGGCAATGGTAATAAGATCAGGTTCTGGGAAGATCCTAGGTTACTTGATACCCCTCTGGAAAGTTTTGGTTTCAGGAATCTCAAGCGGTTGGCCCAGAGGTTCTTCGGTATCCACATTACGGACTATGTTCTTGGGCTTCCTGGGGCTAGGGTGTGGAAGGATTTAGCTCTTTGCTGCCCCTTTTTCTAGGATCTTTGTTGCTTGGTTGGGTCTCTTCAGGATTTACTTTCTCTTACTAGGCTTCCCTCATCCTACTTGGGAGATAATATTTTCTGGACCTTTGACAAACAAGGCGATTTGTCTATCAAATCGGTGTCTAATCTACTGACAAACCAGGGTGTTGCGGTTGATCCTTGGAAGAAGGTATGGAACCGCCATATGATCCCAAAAGTCAATTTCTTTTGGTGCACCGCCTGTCACAACAGGATCCTTACTCAGGACAATTTGAGGAAAAGAGGATTTTATATCTCCAATAGATGTTTATTATGTAAATGTTGTGAGGAAACTGTAGACCACTTACTGTTATGCTACCCGTTTGTTGCTAAAGTTTGGGGAATGTCTTTTGAAAGATTGGATATTCTTTGGACCATTTGTAAGGATATCAAATCCTTTATTTTGGGTTGGTGTGGTCCTTATATTCACCCCTTGCCTGGAGATATTTGGAACCAAGTCCCTCCCATTATCTATTGGTGTTTATGGAAGGAAAGGAACAACAGGATCTTCAGGAATATTGAGTTGATTCCTAGGGAGGTCTTTGGTATTGGTGCTCGCCTTATTGAGGAAAAAATATCCCTCTTCAATGGGAAAATTCTAGAAAAGGGACCCACTGAATGTGAAATTAAAATGGCAAGGGCTTGGCATCAGAATTTGGATGCAAGCTCCTTTGACAACTCCAAATCCCTGGCTAGGAATAACACCATTTTGGAACCTCTAAATAGAGGATGGTTTAAACTCAATTTTGATGGGGCTGCAAAAGGCAAACTGGGTAGAGCTAGTATAGGAGGTGTGATCAGAGATTCCAGAGGTAATCTTATGGCAGGTTGTGTTGGGGGAATTGGTTTCCAATCTTCTATGATTGTGGAAGCGCGTGTGTTGCTCAAGGGCCTTCAAATTGTTGCTTCTCTGGGGATAGAGAACCTTCACATTGAAGGTGACTCTAAGTCTATTATCGATGTTGTGAACTTTGGCAGACTGCTTGGATGGAGTACGAAGGATATTATTTTGGATATAAGGCTCTTTTTATCTAAGCTAAGGTTAGGGAAAATTACCCACATTTATAGGGAGGGTAATCAACTGGTGGATGCCTTAGCTAACTTTGGCAGCTTTTGGAATTGCTCTAAATGTTGGAAAAATCTAGGGAACTTACCGCCAAGAATTCAAGACCTAATCTTGAAAGAACAAAACCCTCATTTGTTATGATGACTTCAAATTTTTTTATTATGGGGGTCATTTGGGGTGTCCACGTGATTGTACTTTGGGTTTGGTGGATGGGCATAAAAGATGAGGTGGCCTACAAGTGGAAAAATTCAAATTTTTGGGCTAATCTCGTGCTAAATGAAGGTGGATTTACAAGGAAGTATGACGCGTACTTCATAATTATGAATCTAAAGGGTCATACCTTGCGATATCTCATTATGGGGATTGTGTTAAATTATCATTTCATCCTTAAGCCTTTGGATTTAAAACTTGATGTGATGGCTCATTATGAGGGAAAGCTCCCTTTTGGCTCTACCATTTCCGCTATTTTAACTCTGCGTCCCAAACCTGTTTACCTTGTTATTACTAAATTTGGCCTTGTGGCCATTCTACCTAGATTTTTGTGCAAGGACAACATGGCTAATGAACCTCGCTCTTCCATCATATCTTACTTACCTAGCCGCAATCTCTTCAAGATCCACATTTATGATATTGCTAAACTTATAATAGGTCATTTTCCTTTTCACGTGTGTGACCTGCAGACTGCCTTGATTAACCAACATTGCTTTATTCGCCCAAATATCCATTATGTGAAGAAATCCCTTTGCTTAGCCAGTATCTCTAACATTTTTCTTTTACAAGTTCTCTGGTTTTTTCCTATGCGGGTTGACATCATGGGTGACGATCATGTGGGGACTGAACCTGATAACTGCAGTGAATTCCACAAAAATCCGTCAGTTTGGCACATTTGTGTCGAGGGTGGCTTAGCTCCCCTAATGGAGAATCTCATGGGTCACGAACCTAACCTATCCACGCAATTTACCAATTCCTGAAAGGACCAGAGAGTGACTCTAGGAGGAATATCATTTGAAGTTAGTGAAGATGTGATTGTGCATGCTACTAGGATGTAGAGCATGGGTAAAAAGTATCAAAAACACACTAGGACCCAGGATAATGATAGCATGAATGCGTTCTTTGTGGGGAGTGAGGAGTCGATCCACAACCAGTCGGGTTTCAAACGGGAGGCCCTTTCGTAGCCCTAGGACCAAGTTTTTTTGGCCCTCATGAAATACGTGACGCTCAAAGGTAGATACAAAACCTACTTTTTCTACCACTTCTCTTTGTTGAATCACCTTAGGAACAAAGTTTTGTTAAGTTTTTCATTATTTCTGCTTATGAATTTGGAAAGTTCTGTGGAAAAATGCAAGGAAATTGCTAGCCTTAACCCGGAAGATATCCCTCCTTTGCCTCTCCACCAAGGGCTTATTATGAGGCTCTATCATTTTCACCTCGCTTTATGCCCACCTAAGCCCATTTTGGTTGTCTGTGTGGAGGAAGTTGAACCTCTCATTATTGCTAATGTCTCCCCTGCTAAGTCTAAAAGCCCCATTCAAAAACCCAATATGGGTGCTATTGATAATCCTAAACCCAAGCATGTTGCTAAAAAACCCAAAGGAAACGTGGGAAATGCTCAGACGAGTGTTGCGGCCAGTCTGTGTGAGCTCAAGGCTACTTTGGCCAAAACTTCTTACAAATCCACTCCGAAGAAAAAGGGAAAAGATGACAAGAAGGCTTAATGGAGCCTATGGAAAAAGAGGGTAGAGCAAAAAATATTGTGGGAAGGATTCCAAGGGTGACACGGTGGTGGAGGTGACGGTTATGACTGACAAAGAGACCACAATTTGGAGGCCTGGGAGATTGGAAAAAAATAACAAAAAAAGATAGGTGGTGGACTCGGAGGAGGAGCAGTTGGACAGTAAAGACTATAAGGAGGAGGAGATGTCCGAGGAGGAAGAGGAGGAAAATGTGAAAGGATACCACACCATCCCTAACAACAGCAAAGAGCCGAAAGAGAACTTGGCCTCCCAGTCCTCGCACCCATAGGATGTAGAGCATGTTGAGGAATTGAAGGTCACTAACGAGGGAGAGGAGCGTTGTGTGCTAAAAGAGAAAATGGACAAGCTGGACAAGAGATTCAGGGACCTAAATCGCTTCACTGTGAAGCTGGTCCACTTTGTCACCAGCACTCTGTTCGCGGTGATTAAAGATGAGCTAGAGGGGAATAATTGATCCGGTGGATATTTTTAGTGTAAATTGAAGTGTCTCCATTCTCTCCAAAATCTGCACCATCAGAAAGATCTCGGCGTCTTGATTCCAACGCAACTTGAACGGAGCAAAAAGGAGTCCATTTGTGCAAGTTATGGCCAGTCAAACATTAGGTCAAACTTGGATCAGAGGGCGTCCAGAAGGCGAAAAAAATGATCATTTCAGAAACTAATGGAACTAGTGTCATCGCAAAGAGCTCATCAAGACGATTCTGATGATGTTCGTTTCGTCGAAATCCGACATCGTAAGCTCAACTTATCAGTGGTCAAAGTTTGCAGTTGACTTTTGAGGTGGACCGTACGGATGCTGACGCCAGCATTCCGTACTGTACGGACGATGAAGTGGACGAACCAGAATCTACCATGTGGCATCCATGTCGGCAATGTACGGATACAATCAGAGGACGACACGTGGCATCCGTACGCCACGTCATCATCCAAGTTAGCGGACACGTCATTGCAGAGTCAACAGTCCAGTCAGTGACACATCATCGGCCACTCAGCACTTGTCAACATACACATCATCATCTTGGTTGGCATACACATCAACGTTGTCGGCAAATTAAATCTCACCACGTGGCACCCTCCTGGTGCGGCACATGGCCTCTCCCTCCTTTGTCGGCGTTGGTTTTTTTTGTTAGCAAAAGACTTGACTGCCCTGCATGGGACTCGAACTCCCAACCGCCCACGAGCGAAATCACCGGGCGACCATTCCACCAAACCGTCGACCGTTATCCAAGTGTAGTGGCCATTTGATTTTGTTGTTAAAATAAATGGCAAATGGCTATTAAAAGCCAGCGGCGGGGGTTGAACCCCCAACCGCCAGCTTCACAAAATAGAAAGCCACCGGTAAGCCATCGAATGGCTTATGAATAAATAGTGGCATCGGATTGTTTTGTTAATTTGTTAATGACCGAATGCCTTATTTTTAAAACCAACTCCCCTATAAATATAAAACAAACAACTTTTTATAAAAGTGTAACCTCCTAAAACCAACAAAAGCCCGAGGGAAGTATTATTGAAGGGCTTAAATAATTTTAAGAGATTTTTATGTGTAAAATTGGGGAATTGAGTTGTTTTTAGGGGGATTTGGAGAATATTGTAAAATCATATGGTTTTATACCATATTGGGATTTTTTTTGTATAAAAGGGATGTAAGGGCGAGAGTTGAGTTAAGGTTTTTTTTTTCAGGTGATGAAGTCTTGAAGCTGAGGTGATGAAAGAGAGGTCTTGTGGAGATTATTTTGAGCCATTCTTGCACGTCAGAGCGTTGTTATGCTGCCGAAGTGCTTGAAGAATGGTTGTGGTGTTTTCATAATTGATTTTTGGAGTTAATCGGATCGGTCTCTCTATTGGAGTGGACCCGGAGATGTAGTCACGTTTGTGACGAACTCCGTAATCAAACGTTGTTTGCACTTCTCTTCTTCTCTCTCTCATATTCAGTTTCTCTTTTAAATTTTTAATTCATAAATTTGTTAATGTATGCATGAATTCAAATTTCGTAAACTTGGAATAATCTTTGTAAAAGTTAAGCATTTCAATACTGCAAATAGTCTAGATCCTATACAGATCAATAATGTTGACAAGGATTAAGAGTGGGTCGAAGAAGATGTCATGGGCCTCCTGTCAAAGAACTGGGATAATGCCAGTTAGCTGTTATTTGGTCTGTGTTTTGGTGCTTTTGTTGTTAGTCTGTGGTCGGTGTACTGTTTCTTGGTTGTTTCTATTTTTTGGCTAGCTTTTTTTGATACTTGGACTTAATCTTTTTTGGCCCATGAGGCTCGATGTGTAAAGGGTATAGCACCCTATAAATGCTGCTTACTTTATCAAACACATATCCATGCTTCCAAATTGATAATTCTATGAATGCAGAATATAAAATCCCACAAAATTTGCAACAAAATCCAACCAAGAATGAACTTTTGATAGAAAGGTAGTCTACAACCATACATGCAGCATGGGAGCCAATATTTCTACCTACATTTGGCAAGAAAATCATTAAAATAATCACTCTTTTAGCCTTGAGAATCGGATCCAATAGTTGGGACACCTCTACAACATTAATGGTGGTTCTAAAATGTGAAATTTTGACAAGTGACAAGAGTAGCTGAAATCATTCCTGATAGAGTACAGTGATGAATTCACAACATCGCTTTGTTACCTCAAGCTTGAGAACGTGTTGATGGAGGTGGTGTGAAGCGTTAATTTCCACTTATAAACTCTGCAAGTTACAAACACTGCTCCAATTTGAATGTGGATCATTGATTTGTCGAGATAGGATAAGATCAATGATTAGAACTGCCTTGACCAAGTTTGAATATTGAGAAGAAATTGATATTCTTGAAAATACTCAACCAATAGGAACATTTTTTCATATTCACTTTACTTGTGATATGAGTAGGTCCATTGAGAAGAGTGCCTTCAAAAAGGTGAGTAACATCAGCTATGAGCCCATTTGGAAACATTCTACAGTTCCATGTCTTTAAATGGGACTCACCTTGAAGAGCTTGTGGATTCACAAAATTCATCAAAATCATGCCATGTGTTTCCTTTCTGCAATTCCATATTTTTTTTATCTTCAATGATATCGCTTTCGCGGACATGTGAAAACTAGTGAGAAGAAGACAGATGTCACCATTTTTGTGGTTTCACAGTTTCATTTTTCTTCATTAAAATATTATTCATGAAATTGCAGAAACCAACCAAATGAAAAAGGAACCTTGATAGTGAGAGTGAAAACAAAAATTGGATTTGCACATTTGGACCAAAAGTTCCAAAAATCTAAAAAAGAGTCCAAAGTTTCAAAGAAGGGGGCTCAATAATAGAAAGTGGACTTTGGTCATTTGGACTTTGGGTCAAAAGTCTGATTGAGACTCGAAAGTTTGAAAGGAACCAAAGAAGAAGGGATGAAATTCAGGAATGGACTTAGGCATTTGGACCTATGTCTAAATGTCCATTTGAGATCTGAAGTTCCAACAAGAACAAGAAAGGGTGGAAATGTGAATGAAAAAAGGATACAAACATTTAGACCAAAGGTGCAAATATCTAATCGGGTCCCGAAAGTCCAATGGGACTAAAGAAGAAAAGGTAAAGTAGGAACTAAAGAGGAAAATAGAATTTTTGGACTTGATCCAAAATTCCATTCTAAACCTGAAGTTTTGAAAGGATGGGATTGAAGAAAGGAAATAGGAAAGAGGAAGTCAAGAACCTAGAACAGACTTGGACCTTGGTCCAAAAGTCTGATCGAGACCCAAAGTTTTGAAAGGTTCGAAAGGGAGGAAGAAGAAAGGGAAATCGGGAATTGAGAACGGATTTGGACCTTAGTCCAAATGTTCGTTCAAGACTTGAATCCCTAAAAAGACTCTAAGAAGAAAAGGAAGATGAAGGGGATAGCCATCTTTGGATACTTTGTAATGGGTCTTTGAGTGCAACTTGGAAAATGGGTAATGCAACTACTGGAGGCACTTGAGAATGATAAATCATTTAGGATATCTCAAATCAATTATAACTGATGGGATATGCAAAAGGAGAGTGGTACAAAGTGACAATACTTATCTAAAGGGATTTAACATGGATTTATATAATTAAACCTTGTCAAACATATTGTTATGACACCATAGATTGGATCAAGTGGTGAAAATGGATTAAAAACCTTAATTAATAAATATATGGTGATTTTTTTCAAATTATTTTGTGTATTTTGAGTTTTGTGAACATTGTGTGTTTGGTAGATAAAAAAAGGTTGAGTTTTCTAGTAGCACTAGCTCAAGTGAAAATTTAGGATTGATTCACAATTATGTCTTTGGTCCTATGGATGTTCTTTCAACTAGTAAATATTGGTGCTATGTCTATTTTATTGATAATTACTCTAAACAAACATGGATTTACTTTCTTAAGGTTTTCTACAAATTTAAGGAATTTAAGGCACTTATAGAAAAATATATAAATAAGAAAAAAAAAATTAAATTTAGATAATGGAGGAGAGTAATACTCTAATCTAAGTATTTTTTAAAACATGATGAAATTGTAAAATAAAAAACTACATCTTATACACCACAATAAAACTTGGGTTGAACCTATTAGTACTGTGTTATTTGATAAATAGGTCTCCTACTACTTTTGAGCATAAAACATAATTTCAAAGGTATATAGGTAAAAAAATATATATTGCTTCACATCATAAGTTATTTTGTTAGAATTAAGAAAAACACGAGCCAGAGGATCAAACAATGAACAAAGACACCTTCCACACAAGAGAACTTAAACAATATGTCCAATATTCCTCAACAAGAAAAAGCTACAAAAGATTCTCAAGAATCTTCAAGGAAAACAAAATTCCTCAAAGATTGAGAGTTCGAGAGTAAATCTTCAGAGTGATAATACAATGAGGGTTGAGTGCTATATAGGAGAAACCCTAATAATTGCTCACTTCAGTTAACATAGAAAAGCACTTAATTAACTTAATAAAGAACTCCTAATTTAGCTTAAGTGCATGAGAATAAATTAGACTAATAATTAATTAAAGAGTAATTAATCATTAGATGATGCATGATTAATCTAACACCCCCTCTTAAGATGAACTTAGGGAGTAGCTAAAAACCCTAAAAAGAGAATGCATGATGGGTCCCAGCAAACAAGGCCTAGTGAGATACCCATGTATAAACAAAAGATCTCTCAAAACCAGAGAAAAGGAGAAAACCACTGTGGGAGAAAAATCCTCTCCAAAAGAGAGAAAGGTGAATGAAGGACTAAAAAACCTCCAAATCAAGGTGAAAGGACTAAGAAGCCTCTAATCAAAATAATGTCCTAAAAAAGAGGAACATGTAGAACATCACATAAGCATGAAGAAGTTGTATACTATTGTCAAATGATGATTGATATAGTGTTGAAATGAAGAACCTCCAGAAACAGGAATGCAAGAGTGTCCATATGGTAAATGATCCATCTCATTGCATTTGAAAGTACATATGAACAAGAACTAGATAATTATATCACTCCAACACGAAACCAAGGAAGCATTAGCACCAACAGTAGAAACTGTCCTATAATGCTAAGAAGGGAGAGCCATGATAGGTACACTGAAACTGTGTGAAACTAAGAAGTGCATGTAGGAGAAACAACCTGCAAATAAGGAACACATGCATGAGGCAAGAATCACAGGGATTCACTTCTATCATGGAAGGTTCACTCACTTGAAAAAGGTGTGATGGAAAACCAAAGGCAAACATCAACCCCCCATGGCATTTTATATCATAGTGCGAGTACAAAAGGAACAACAAGATGTGTAAAATCCCCAAAAAGTATACACCAAAATGGCACTTTATCTTAGTGCATCTATAAAAGAGAATGTACATGAAAAAGATGTTTGCAATGACTAAATAGGATAGAATACTGGAAATACATATAGAACAGCCAAAAATGAGTCATCCCATGCAAACGAAAAGTTCCCAAGAGCTAAAACGTCCAAGTAATTTACTAGATTATGAAAACACAAAAACCTAAATAAAATGTACCTGGAGAAAAATCTAGAGAAATTACATGGATGGATGTGAAGATCTCTGAAAGACCATCCCAAGATCGTGGGAATCATGAAAAATGAAGAAATAGGTCAAAAGTTATGAGCTCAAAACTGAAAACAACATCTTTGACTTCAACAGGTTGTAGAATGCATAAGTAGCAAAAACAAGTGATGAAACCCACACCACTGGAAATTTCTTGGTGCTAAATTTTCGACGATATCTTTTTTTCCCAATTTCAATACCTGAGCAAAAATTTATGCCCATTTTCCTAATTCTACCTTTATTGCAAAAAAGAGCAAAATTTTTTTTAGCCCCCCCAAGCGTTGGACACTGGTTGCCTATATAACCCTGGGGTGGCGGATATTTTTTTTGTTAATTTTTTTGCTTTAAAAAAAAGCAAAAAAACAAAAAAACAAAAAAATCAAAAACAACAAAGATTTCAAATTTGTTGTTGTAACCCTAGTTGAAGAAAAAACCTCATAAATCGAGAATGGGTTCGATGAATCCACACTTTGATACCATATTAGAATTGTGAAAAACACAAGCCACAAGATCAAACAACGAACAAAGACACCTTCCATGTAAGAGATCTGCAAACAATATGTGCAATATTCCTCAACAAGAAAAAGCTACAAAAGAACCTCAAGAATCTTCAAGGAAAAAAAAAGTTCTTAAAGGTTGATAATTTGAGAGTAAATCTCCAGAGTGATAATACAATGAGGGTTGAGTACTATATAGGATCAACCCTAATAATTGTTCACTTCAATTAACATAGAAAAGCACTTAGTTAACTTAATAAATAACTTTTAAGTTTAGCTTAAGTGCATGAGAATAAATCAGACTAATAATTAATTAAAGTAATTAATCATTAGCTAATGCATGATTACTCTAACACCCCCCTTAAGATGAACTTAGGGAGTAGCTAAAAATCCTAAAACGAAAAAGAAAAAAAAAACTCATAAATTGAGAAGGGGTTAGATGAATCCACGCTCTGATACCATGTTAGAATTTTGAAAAACACGAGCCACAAGATCAAACAACGAACAAATACACCTTCCAAGCAAGAGATCTGCAAACAACATGTGTAGTATTCCTCTACAAGAAAAAGCTACAAAAGAACCTCAAGAATCTTCCAGGAAGACAAAAGTCCTCAAAGGTTGAGAGTTTGAGAGTAAATCTTCATCTAGTGATAATACAATGAGGGTTGAGTGCTTTATTGGAGCAACCCTAATGATTTTTCACTTCAGTTAACATAGGAAAGCACTTAGTTAACTTAATAAATAACTCCTAAGTTTAGCTTAAGTGCATGAGAATAAATTAGACTAATAATTAATTAAAGAGTAATTAATCATTAGCTAATGCATGATTACTCTAACATATTTGACTAGGGAATGTGTTCATGTCTTTAAGAAAACAAAATCTAAGTTGGATTTTAAAGCTAAGAAATGTGTCTTCATATGATATGATGCAAATATAAAAGGGTGTAAGATTTGGAATCCTTGTAACTCTAAAAATTGTGTATTCAAGAGATGTTAAAATAACTTGGAGTTTTCTCCAAGGAAGAATAGTCTAAGTAATTAGAGATAAATAAGATGTATTTTAAGAATAACCACAAGAAAGAAGATACATCTACAAATGAATAGAATCATGGATAGGAAAAAAATATTGAGTATAAAGATGAAGAACCCTTGGAAGAAATATTAGAGCCAAATTTTGAAGAATATAATTCTAAAGAGGATCACACACCATCACTTGTAAAGGGATTTAGAAAATAGAAAAATAACCAAAAAGATATAGTTCACCAAATTTCCTTTTTATTTTTATTTTATCTTCTAATCATGACAAGTCAAGATTCATGAAGTATCCATTATAGAAGTAAAATATTGAAAGGACATGAAGAAAGAGATGTTAGCCTTGGGAAATGTGAGAATTGATATTTATAAGGTCTTTTTGAAGGAAGAAAAACTATTGGTTGCAAATGGGTGTATGAAAATAAATACATAATGGATGGTAAATTAGAGAGGTGCAAGGAAAAACTATTGAAAAAAATATTCTTAGATTGAGGGAATATATTTTGGTGATATTTTTCTACCTATAGCTAAATTAAACTCCATTAGATTTATGGTGTCCATTACCACTACTTTTGATCTTCAAGTAAAAAAATGGATGTCAAAAATACATTCTTGTATTGAAGTTTAGAGGGGGGAAACTATATGAGCTAGCTTGAAAGGTTTGGGGTTAAACCAGGAAACAAAATCTATTTTGTAAGTTAAAAAGGTCTTTTTTGGCTTGAACAAACACCATAAATGTGGTATCAAAATTTTGTTTCATGTCAAGGAGTTAGGGTTTTCTAGGAGTAAATTTGTTTTACAAATAGATGGGTGATCGTCAATTTAATTATTATTTTATATGTTGATGACAAAAATTTATTGTAAATAATAAGGAAATAATTAAATAATTATAAAATATATATTGGATATAGAAATCAATAGAGAGAAGGCTAACAAAAAGTTGTTGAACCAAAGGAAATATATTGAAACTATTTTATAAAGGTTTAACATGCAAGATAATAAGCATACCTTTACCTATAGGCATTAAATTATATTTGCAACAATGTCTTGATTCATAGGAGGATTTTAAGGAAATGTGGAATGTTCCTTATTGTAATGTCCCCTTCTAGGACAACCATAATTCTTGCCTTGATTTTCTGAAGATATCTTTTATGATGGTCTAGTGTTCATATTATATTCCTTTTCTCCTTTTTCCTAATCAATCATAGGATAAAGACATTCATAAATCTATTCATTTTTCTATCAAATAATCACAATTACTTATAAGGCTCAATAATTGTTGCAAGCATCTTTATTGTTTAATATTTCATATAAATATATATATAATTACATACAATAATGTCAATGGAGCAGAACATATCAGTAATGTTATAAGATAACTAGTAACATGCATGATTTATTATATCCCATGCAATCAATAAAAAATAGATAACATTAAATAAATAGTGTCATGTATGAATTACTATTAATTAGACTATTATTTAAGTCCATGATGTACTTATCAACATCATTATTTAAATGTACAAACATTTATCTAACTTATTATTTAAATTCCTAAAATACTTATCTCCTTTAAATTTGCATATACTTCTCTTTACTAATCTGCCATAAATTCATCTTTCAAAAACTGTATGTATAAACTATTGTTGTTTATTTGATATATTGCTCTTTTTAACACAACCTTTCTCTCCTACATATCTATGATTTCCCCTCTCCATCCTTCCCTTTTATCTTCACATTGTTTATTCTATTTATATCCTTGTGTCTCTATAAAGAGAGACAGCCTTCAGTGAATAGACATGACTCTTTGTTTAAATATTCCTTTAATATGATAAACTTACTCTTATTTACATAAGCACTGCCATCATAAATTTAATTGTTACCTTCTTAAGAGCAATCTCTACTTTTTAGTCTTGTTGTCTTTAATAATAATGATTGTTGTTCCCTATATCTCCTTTACTTGCTCTATTTATTTCTTTCAATATATATTATTATATCTACTTTTTAGTCTTGTTGTCTTTAATAATAATGATTGTTGTTCCCTATATCTCCTTTACTTGCTCTATTTATTTCTTTCAATATATATTATTATATCTACTTTTTAGTCTTGTTGTCTTTAATAATAATGATTGTTGTTCCCTATATCTCCTTTACTTGCTCTATTTATTTCTTTCAATATATATTATTATATTTTATATTATATACTTCTTAAAATACATTTTAAATTATTAGAATTCATATTTTAATATTTATGATATTATCTTTGATAAATTAATTATAATATTATCTTTTGATAATTATAATATTATTTTGTGCTTTTATTTATATTTGAATATTTATATATAATAGTTATAATTATAAATTTATAATATTATATTTGATATTTGTAATATCGTCTTTGATAATTTTATTGTGTATTGTCGATAAATATATTTATAATTACAATATTATCTCATGATAATTGTAATTATAAAATATTAAAACGATAATATTTCCTTTTATAATTTTAATATGTATTGTGTTATTCATTTTATTTAATCACGTGCATTCCAAAGTTTAGGGTTTTTAGCATCAAATTTCGGGGACATGACAGTCCTCCTCTCCCAATTTTTCTTGTCCCCATATCTTAGTTTCTTTTAGGATCTCTTCTTCTAATCTGTCACAACAATACCCAAGTTAGTCACGTTTATATATATAATTTAGTGTTCTATAATGATTACTCTATTTGAATGCAAATATATAAATATATCAAATGTATACTTATCTTTGTGATGGGGACATCACAAGTTTCCCCCTCTTGTTTTTGCTTGTCCTCAAGCAACATGGGGTCTTCTTCCCTTCAGGTTCTTCATCTCTTGATTCTCTTGTCTAGAATGCCTATCTTATCTTGGGAAAGGATTGTAACATTTCGTTACATCTAATCCATTCCCAGGCCTTCTGGACAACTTATTCTTAGGTCTATCTAGCCTTATAACCTTGGAAAGAGATTGTAACATTTCGTTACATCTAACCTCTTCCAAGTCTTATCCCGAGAAAGGATTGTAACATTTTGTTACATCTAATCCATTCCCGGGCCTTCTGGACACCTTAGTCTTAGGTCTATCTAGCCTTATAACCCTGAAAAGAGATTGTAACATTTCGTTACATCTAACCTCTTTCAGGTCTTATCCCGAGAAGGGATTGTAACATTTTGTTACATATAATCCATTCGCGGGCCTTCTGGACACCTTAGTCTTAGGTTTATCCAGCCTTTTAACCTTGGAAAGAGATTGTAACATTTCATTACATCTAACCTCTTCCAGGTCTTATCCCAGGAAAATATTGTAACATTTCATTACATCTAATCCATTCCCAAGCCTTCTGGACACCTTAGTCTTAGGTCTATCCAGCCTTATAATCCTGGTAAGAGATTGTAACATTTCGTTACATCTAACCTCTTCCAGGTCTTATCTCGGGAAAGGATTGTAAAATTTCGTTACATCTAATCCATTCCCAAGCCTTCTGGACTCGTTTAGGTCTATCCAAACCTTGGAAAGAGATTGTAACATTTTGTTACATCTAACCTCTTCCAAGTCTTTTGGACACCTTTATGTCTATCCAGCTTTATAACCCTAGAAAGAGATTGTAACATTCTATTACATCTAACCTCTTCCAAGTCTTCTAGACATCTTATCCTACAAGAGAAATGACTTATTAGCTTATATTGAAAACAAAAATAATTACATACAATAGTTTATTTGTTTCTTGTTCTAGTCAAGAAATCTTAGGGGTTTGCCCTTCTTGACTTTGTTTATCTCTAAATGCTTTGATGGTTTCTTCTCTTTCCCATGTAGCATCTTCTTCAAGAAGTCCCTTCCACTTGATTAGATATTTAGTAATGATCTTGTTCCTCTATTTCCTTTCTTTGGTGTCTAGGATAAATTTTGGCTCTAAGATACGTTGTACTTCATCGTCTAGGCAACTCAAGTAGGCAAACAAGCAACTCAAGCACATAGGCAAGTAGCTTAAGCACATAGGAAAGTATCTCAAGTAGACAAGCAAGTAAGCAAGTAGCTCAAGCATGCAAGCAAGTAGCTCCAACAAGTATGCAACTAGCTCAAGTAGACAGGTAGGCAGCTCAAGAACCCAAGCAACCAACTCAAGCACGCAAGCAACCAACTCAAGCAGGCAACTAATCAGCTCAAGCAAGTAGTCAAATAGCTTAAGTAGACAAGTAAGTAGCTAAAGCATGCAAGCAACCAGCTCAAGCAAGTAGGAAACTAGCTCAAGCATGTAAGCAAGTAGCTCAATCAAGTAAGCAATCAGCTCAAGCAAGTAGGAAACCAGCTCAAGTAAGTAAGCAACTAGCTCAAGCAAGCAAGCAACTAGCTCAAGCAAGTAGGCAACCAACTCAAGCACACAAGCAACCAGCTCAAGCAAGTAGACAATTAGCTCAAGTAGGCAAGCAACTAGCTCAAGCACACAAGCAACTAGCTCAAGCAAGTAGGCAACTAGCTCAAGTAGGCAAGCAACTAGCTCAAGCACACAAGCAACTAGCTCAAGCAAGTAGGCAACCAACTCAAGCACACACAGGATGGCAGAAAAAGATGCTCTAATACCACTATAATGTCCCCTTCTAGGACAACCATAATTCTTGCCTTGATTTTTTGAAGATATCTTTTATGATAGTCTAGTGTTCATATTATATTCCTTTTCTCCTTTTTCCTAATCAATCATCGGATAAAGACATTCATAAATCTATTCATTTTTCTATCAAATAATCACAATTACTTATAAGGCTCAATAATTGCTGCAAGCATCTTTATTATATAATATTTCATATAAGTATATATGTAATTAGATACAATAATGTCAATGGAGTAGAACATATCAGTAATGTTATAAGATAACTAGTAACATGCATGATTTATTATATCCCATGCAATCAATAAAAAATAGATAACATTAAATAAATAGCGTCATGTATGAATTACTATTAATTAGACTATTATTTAAGTCCATGATGTACTTATCAACATCATTATTTAAATGTACAAACATTTATCTAACTTATTATTTAAATTCCTAAAATATTTATCTCCTTTAAATTTTCCTATACTTCTCTTTACTAATCTGTCATAAATTCATCTTTCAAAAACTGCATGTATAAAATGTTGTTGTTTATTTGATATATTGTTCTTTTTAACACAACATTTTTCTCCTACATATCTCTGATTTCCCCTCTCTATGCTTCCCTTTTATCTTCACATTGTTCATTCTATTTATATCCTTATGTCTCTATAAAGAGAGACAGCCTTCGGTGAATAGACATGACTCTTTGTTTAAATATTCCTTTAATATGATAAACTTACTCTTATTTGCATAGGCGTTGCCATCATAAATTTAATTGTTGCCTTCTTAAGAGTAATCACTACTTTTTAGTCTTGTTGTCTTTAATAATAATGATCGTTGCTCCTTTTATCTGCTTTGCTTGCTCTATTTATTTCTTTCAATATATATTATTATATTTTATATTATATGCTTCTTAAAATATATTTGTTATTATTTATATTATAATAATATTTAAATTATTATAATTCATATTTTAATATTTATGATATTATCTTTGATAAATTAATTATAATATTATTTTGTGTTTTTATTTATATTTGAATCTTTATATATAATAGTTATAATTATAAATTTATAATATTATATTTGATATTTGTAATATCGTCTTTGATAATTTTATTGTGTATTGTCGATAAATATATTTATAATTACAATATTATCTCATGATAATTGTAATTATAAAATATTAAAACGATAATATTTCCTTTTATAATTTTAATATGTATTGTTTTATTCATTTTATTTAACCACGTGCATTCCAAAGTTTAGGGTTTTTAGCATCAAATTTCGGGGACATGATAGTCCTCTCCCAATTTTGCTTGTCCTCATATCTTAGTTTCTTCTAGGATCTCTTATTCTAATCTGTCACAACAGTACCCAAGTTAGTCACGTTTATATATATAATTTAATGTTTTATAATGATTACTCTATTTGAATGCAAATATATAAATATATTAAATGTATACTTATATTTGTGATGGGGACATCACACTTATGCTAGTTTTGTTTGAAGTATAATGTATGGCATAGTCAATACTAGACCAAGCATTTCCTAAACAATGGGAGTCCTTAGTAGATTTATGTTGAATCCTAACAAAGAACATTCAACCTATATGAAAAGAGTTTTCAATTAATTGAGTGGAACTAATTATTATACTTATTATTATGGTTCTAATGATATTGGAAATTTATTAAAATAAAAGGCTTTGTGGATCCAAATTGGGTAAATATCTTAATAATAGAATATCTACAAGCAATTACGGTTATACTCTATTTAGAGGAGAAGTAAGCTAGATGAGTAAAAGGAAACCCTTAGATTTTTTTCCAATATCGAATCTAAGTATATGGCAATCATACATTCTTGAAAAGAAGTGGTATAGTTATAAATACTAAGTGTTGGTTTTGGTTTTAAGACCAAGACCATGACAATCAACTATGATAGTTAGAGTATAATTTATTTAGGAGAGAACTCAATGTGTCATCCTTGTACCAAGCATATCAACATCTAGTTGCATTTTATTTAGGAAATAGTAGAGGCTAAGAAGGTTTAGATGGAAAAAATTTATACTATAGTAAATGTAGTTGCCTCTCTTAAAAAGCTAATGAGCAGTAAAAAAATTATGCATGCAATGATACAATGGATCTATATTTTACCTATGATTGGTTTCTTTCTAATTTGTACACAACTCCTACAGTAAATATCAAGTGATAGAATATTAGAATTATCATTTTTTATTCACTTATAGATATTTTCTTGTTTGTAGATACAAACAACTAGTTATATCATAAATAGCAAGATGGTTATGTAGTGTGGCTAGAAGGTGCATGATGTGATTTTAAATGACCTAGTGTGACACCAAGCCTCAAGGGTGTCACCTAGTTTTTTATTGTAACTACATCATATGATGTATAAATTATTATTTCTAAAATATAATATTACTATGAGGTGTGAATTAGCCTTTATAGTTTATCTTAGAGTTGTCTCAAACCCTTTTGAATTCATAATAGAAACCACAAAAGGTTTGGAAAAATTATGGTTACTAATGAGCATAATCTTTTGTAGATTACTTTATATCACTTGAAATGTGTGCAACATCTATAGATGGGTGGATGATCTTGGTATTAGTATGGGCATCTAGAAGGTGCTTTGGTGTACCAAAAACTATGGAAGTGTTACTACAATTACTAGTTTCCATGTGAATGGTCTTGGTGTTAGGGGTGGATCCATTGTTGCACTCCTCTTTCACATATTTTTGTTAAATGTAGTGGAAGTATGGTTAATTGTTGATGGTTTACAATAATTGTAGGATTTGTTAGATTGTTATTCTTTTGAGTTGAGAAAAAGTCATGAAAGAGGCACATGGTGGAGATGATGTCATGGAAAATTCCTTATTTATTTTTTCAAAAGTTGATAGATGATTAGAATACATATTAAATTAGAATTCTATAAAATTTCTATAACTAAGTCAAGACATAAAAGATGTATGATCAATTAAAAAGGAATGAATGTGTAGAGAAGTATATTTTAGGTCTACATGTTAAGAAAAGTGAGATAAGGCAATAACTTAGTGTATTTGGATTTTTTATTTTTGCATGTTATATGCATTATTTACTCTCTTTTTGTGTTTGGTTTTTTTCCAAAATATTTCCCAAGTTAAAAATTGTCTCATGTTCTTTGTATATAATTGTTGAAACTTTTCTTCCTCAATTTTATGCCTAAGTGAATTGATACAACAAAATAAATCTCTAATTTGAGCACATAATTTAATATTTTATTACAATAATTAACCAAAAAAAAATCCAACATAATCATTACAATTAAATGAATTCATCATAAGTGCACTATAAAAATGTGTAGCAAAAACTAAATCATCATTAAAAAAGAGTTGTCAACCATTCCTTTCAAAAATAAAGAACTATCATTGTGAACATCATTAAATAAATCATTAATTCATTATGATTCACAAGATATTGAAGAAGGGATAACAACCTCAAGTGAAGGGAAAACATATGTATCGACATCATTATGATCCTCAAGGAAATATGAAGCAAGAGAATCACAAGTAGTAGAACCCATAGGTGAACAAAGAAAATTAGCATGAGATGTATAAAGGATATGCTCACTAAGTATATCATCATGAAATGAATTAATATCCTTAGATTTATTATGAATATTTAGAGCTAAAGTATCACCAACATGAACCAAAGCATGTGAGGAAAGGTGTTCAAAGATAACACATCATCATCCGCATGCACACCATTATCACTAATCATAGGAAGAATAAAGATAAAATGAACCTCATGGACAAGTAAAGTAAGTGCGTTTAAAATAGAAGAAATAGAAAACTCTCTGAAGAAGGAGATATCATAAACATAGAAAATAACAACTCCATAGAAGATACAACCCCATCCATGGGATAAAAATACATGAAAGTGTTAAGGATGAGGGTATTAGATGAAACAAAGTGTAGGAGCACACCAAAATCTATAATAGATATATGAATAGACGCTAAGGATAATGAACTATGATAATCCATGATAAAAGATGTAAAAAATGAATAACAATCGAAGGGTGTAAGGAAGGTCATATTATTAAAAAAAAATCCTAACATAGATGGATAAATGATGTAATATTGAGGTAAGGACTTATATAAATTAGAAAACCACAAAACCCTAGAGGCACAAACAAGGGTGGATAGAGTCATTTAGGATCAAGGAAATCAAAAATTAAGGCCAAAACCCTAATATAAATAAATCAATATTACATAAATAAATGGTGGATCCAAACTCTAATCAATAAAGGATAAACAATCAAAAAATATATCTAAAATCCAAATGCAAAAGAAACCCTGAGGGGAAATATCATGTAACAAAATTTAAGTTCACCAATAATTTAAGGAAAATAAATACTTTTCCTAGAATTATCTAAGATAATTAAATAAATACAATCAATAACATAATTAGCCTATATTAATTAGACTTGGGAGTTATTATTGCATCAAGTACATAAAATTAAATGCAATACATAAGGGTACTTATCTCTAGAGTCAAGATGTTGAAACATTATTGACATCATGTTACCTATTCACTACTGTCCAAAAGTCAAAGTATTCAATCTAATGATTGTCATAAAATAGGTGTGATCTCAAAAAACAGTGATTTGAATCCAAGCACCACACAATTCATATCGATCATCACAAACTTGATCTAATATGTGAAATGAATTTGTGACGAACAAGATCAATATGTTAGAATGTCTACCTAAACATTTATTCACATTTGCCTTCCTAGTAGATAAAACTTGTCAAGGTGGTGTCTAAGGACACAAATGGGGATATTTTCAACTTGATAGGTGAATGTTTTCTTCTTAGTCAATCTCATTGGCAAGATAGATTAAAGATATTCAATTATATTTAAGACATTAACTAATGTATGTAGATCACCTTTATGCAAATGGTGTGGATCCAATTCTTCATCCCTTTAGAAATTGAAGTGTGTTCAAATTCTTCTATTATATCGAATTGAATGCATATTTAATGTTTTTAAATGTAATGGCATAGCAACATGTACATAAATGTGTGTTAAGTGAGCTCATAATAGTTAGTAGAAAGGGGTGGGGAAGTTTGAATTTGAATTTGAATTTAATGGTTGAATTTTATATTCATTCCTATGCACTATGACAATGAACCAAATCAATCCAAAGCTACTAAAAAATTAAACCTAGGTTAATGATAATTTTGAGGTGGATACACATGCATGGAAGTGTGAATGAAGAAGGTATAATAACTATCAGTAAATTGTGACTATAAAAAAGTGATGCAAATAGGGTGAAATAGAAGTGGATAGGAATCAAGCCATGAGTGAAGTTTAACTCAAGAATGTGCCACTTGTTGATAGGTTATTACATTAAACTTTTTACCATCAAGGTGGGCACATGACTGAATGGGAAATGGTATGTGCTAATTTCATCATTACAATTTATGAAATTTGATAATTTTGATACCTTAGTTTGTAAAAAAATATTAATCTGATAAATGATTGTTGGCGTTTCAATTAGCACCTCTCGAGTGCTTATTGGAAACAGACAGCTATTGCAAGTGTGTTAGTACATGCTCTTCGGATTATAGAGAGGAAGATCTCTCTTTGTTGATTTTCTACTGTAAAAAAGGGGTGTACTAAGATTCCTATCCTTTTTACTCGGCGACAGGACACAAGGGTGCATAAACCAATGCGTCGTAGCTAAGCCTTTTCTCTGGTTTCCGCAGATCTTAACTACGACTAACTAAGCTTCTAAACTATCCTACCTCCCCAAGATAAACAGAGCATGAGGGTGTAGGAGCGAAATGGATGGTTGGATCACTTGAATCCTCCGTCTCAATGGAATATGGCCGAGGCTCTGAACCTTCGGATATATACCAAGATAGGGCTCGATACAAGGAAACACTCATTACGATAAACTGGATCTGAGGCTTGCCGAGAAGGAGGAACCCCTATCCGAGGTGTAGGCTTGGAAACAGCTCATTGGAAACAACAAGGAACGATGGCCTGTCTAGCAGGATTCCCGAGGAGGTGACGACACCTGTCCAAAGTGTAGGCTACAAGACAAAACATTAAACAACATCAAACGATAATGATCGATGACAAAATATCCAAGGAGGCGACGACACCTGTCCAAGGAGGAGATTGAAACAATGCACTATTTGAAAACAAGACTTTGAAAACACTCAATTATTTAGATCAAGCAAGCATGCGCCATCTGATTTATTTCTTCAAGCTTCTCCAAAGAATTACAAAGGTTGGGACAGCAAAGGCACGAAATCATGCACAATCACGATCAACCAACGAAACTCTCATCCAAGAGTGAACAAATATAAACAACCTAACTCTGGCAACAATGGCGCAGCAATTTTGCTAGCAAATAAAGGTTAAAAATAAATAAAGAACCTAAGGCTCTTATTTATAGAAACTCAAAGAAGTAGGAAACCCTAAAATCTCCTTGAGTTAACAATCAGTTCTTGCCAATCAGCAAGATTTATTCCTATGTCTAAAAGTAGGTGAGCAAGTAGTTAACTGGAAATCTACTTTAGTTAACTCAAACTAAACAAAAGTCAAACTGGGAGTCTATCTCAGTTGACTGACACCTAACTAAAAGTGAACTTAAATTACAAAAATGTCTCCAAAATAGACATCCACCTTTAAAGGAGATCTAAGATCCACAAATCGTGGGAGTCAATTAGACATCCTAGATCAGTGGGATCTGACATGCATGATCTGTGGAGATCTGGAGTCAACTTGGAAAGGGGCATCAAGTTGACTTCATTCATATTTATTGCTACTTTGGAGGGTAGGACGTCCTTCTTGAGGTGTTTGACACCTCATCACCATTGGTCAACAGTGCTTTTGTTCATTCGTTGACTTCTTCATACGGAGACTGTTACATGTCTGTCAATCGTCAGCTTACCGCTTGTCAGCAACTTGATGTATGTATCTCCTTCATTTTGCTTCCCTTAGGAGGGTTACTCCTTTTCTTTTTGTCTGTGTTTCCACTTTGACATGGAAGGTAGTGTAGTATTAACCGATGGCGACTCTGTGTTGGGAATGACTACCTTCCGCGTTCTTTTGCAGCTTTGACGTTTTCCTTGATCTTTCTCAATGGAAGAGTGTTGTATGATGAAACCGTGAAGCCTGATGATGAAGCCACGAAGTTTGACCACAATCATTCCAACCGTGAGAAATGCACATGAACTTGCTGCATGTGTAAAATTCCAACAATTACCATCCTCTAAACTGGCCTTGGAAGGCAATCAGATATACGAGGTGAAACCATTATGGAACCTGTGGACTTGTGTCCAGATTGACCTTTGGGTGTGCCCGACGCAGATCGGTGCCAGTCGTTTTCAGAAAATCATGGAGTAAGACCAATTTGGTCTTGTATTCGTCTTGGGGGAGTTGCATTCTGAAAACCTTGAAGATTGACTGTGCACACGATGCTGCTCTGACAACTTTTTCTGGAACTGCTAAAAATAGCCTTGCCGGGGGTAATTTTTACGAAAAATTCTGAGACATGGGTTTTGTTGAGAATAATTCTCTAAACAAACCCAGATCATTAGAACTTCGAAAAAAATGTGTTTTTCTATGACATGCAAGAGCCCTTCGGTGGCAGAGGCAGCGAAGCACCAGAAAGTGATTTTTCTTGGAAAAATCCAACACATGGGTTTTGTTCGTGCTTCAAAGCTAAACAAACCCAGTTTGTTTGATTTTTAAAATTATGACTTTTTCCGAAAACACTAAAAAATAGGGGGCAGCAGGGCTACTTTTTCTGGAAAAATCCAACATGTGGGTTTTGTTGAAAAAGTTGTGCTGATCATACCCAGTTGCTCAGATCTGTGATTATCTGTCATTTCTTGTGACATGCAAAGAAATATAGACAAAAATAGAGGAAGTAAATAGAAGATGGATTGGAAGTTATAAACTGCCACTTTGGAAGAATTATGCCTTTTGATGCAAACTCTGATAAATAGTCCCTCTGTGCAACAGATCTTCAAAAATATGAAGAACGGTGAAAACCCCTCAGTCAGATCTTCAAAAATGTTGGAGAAGAAAAATATCCGTTCTTGAGCTCCTCAACCTACAAAGAAATAATGAATAATAGACGCCTAGATGCTTTGATATGTCAATTTGGAGTTGCAAGCATCAATTGGGCACCCAACTCATGATTGAGCCTGATTTGGAGTTCAAAAAGGTGATTTCCACTTATTGTGGAGTGTTTGGCCTCTTTTTGCCTCCAAAATTTGTTAACTCAAGTCAACATTTGCTTTTGACTTTCTTAGGCTTCCTTTTTGGATTTTTTTAATCATTTTTGCAAGCTGAAGTGCCTTTATTTGATCTTCGATCCCAGCTGCTCAATAGATCTTTGACAATTGTTGACAGATCCGTCGTTGAGATGGGATCAACTTGACGAGATACGCCTGGGAGAGATTAACTTAGATAAACTGAGTTCGGACCTCCAAAATGAAGGGCCCCTTTCTTCAAAAGGGGCGCTTTTGGCTGTGCCTTAGTCAATTTTCATTGACTATTCTTCGTTTTGGCCTTTTCAAACCCTCTGTGCTTTGATCTGACATTCCCATTGATGGATGAGTCAGATGACTCTGCTTGACGATGCATCAGGTAGCCAACTTGGTCTTGCTCAGGATGACTAACTTCTCAGTTGGAAAAGACAAGTTCAGGTCTTTCAAGCTTAAGGGCGCCTTTCTTGAAGAGGGGCGCTTTTAGCTATGCCTTAGCCAATTTTTGGCTTGTCTTTCCAGTTCTTCAATTCTAGCTTTTTCTGCTTGACCTCAGCGTGTGATCATTTGGCGTGTCCTATGAACCTGCTGTCAGATTGATCACATAGCTGAGAGGAAGCTGGAAAGATAACATGTATAGAGCTACAGCAGATGGATTCATCCGGTGCCTGTAACTGAGGGGCGCCCCTAGCTAGCAGGGGCGCTTTTACTATGAAGCTCTCTGATTTGGCATCTTCATTGCTAATGGATTCTCCATACTTTGCTGACAATTGGCCAATGATTCCTAAATCAGATGATTTTGCTGATTGTTTTGTTGTCGAGCCAGCATGAGAGTGAAGAGGATGACTGAGTTGAAGATGCCAAATGTTTACATTTGCCCTCTGAGATCCAAGGGCACCTTTCTTCAAGAGGGGCGCCTTTTTCAACTATAGACTGTGTTTTGCCTTGGTAGACAAAACGTCTATCTTCCAGAGTTAGCCAAATTTTGGCCTTTTCCGTTTTGAGAATCTCCTTCATTGAAACAGCATCTTTTTTACCTTTTCCGCCAGCTTCTTCGTTGAAGCTTTTGAGGTTTAGCTTTCAGCATCTGGTACTGGCCAATCTGCCATTAATGGCTGCGGAGCTCCTAACTTTGTTCCTGAAAAATAGAAATAGACCCACCAGAGTAAAACATGCATTTTGATAATTCTGACTTGATCAATGTGATCGTGAAGGCAATTAACCCTATCAGAATTATTTTCAATTGTTTCCAGGAAGGTCCTGTTTTTAAGGATTTCCTTAAAAATAGGGGCGTAAAACCCTAATTTTTATTTTTTTAGAATTTTAACCATAGGTTCCTTGACAAAAACCCACAAAGATTTCATATTTTTTTTTACCTAAAACATACTTTTGATGGCATTTTTACATTGTTTAGCTCAATTTAAGCAGAATGCCAAAAATTTCATTTTGGGTACAACAATGATATAGAAAATTATTACACATGTATCCCCTTAATTATCATCAAAAAATTATGAGGTAAACTACCTTTCATAAATGTTCTTCACATTTTTGGGTAATATTTCTTGTCAATGTCACCTTGAGTTTAATTGGATTTATTTTCTTTCATTCAATAAAAATTAGAGAATGGTCTCTATCAGATGATTTATTTTATATCCATGACATATCAATAAGGTCAAATTTGTAGTTCAATGCCCATTGACCAATGTCAAATTCATTAATAAAGAAACATGATATTTCCACTTTGATGAAAATAGAGGACTTCCACTTAAGAAAGTACATAGATTATTTCAATCTAATTAGATATTTTTACAATTCATTGTTTTCTTTCTCTTTTATGTTCTCCTAAGTTTAAACCTACAATTTTATTACTAAGAGCCCAAGCTTGTTGAAGCCCTAACAAGAATGGTGTGTCTTGACTAGGATTAGATGGAGCACTTTTTCCTGGTAATAGGTGTGATTTTCTATCTTACGGTAGTAATGAAGATAAAAATATAATTTAAAGCCCCAACGTGTAATCTTGACTTTGTAAAAATCAGTATCTCTTAACTACATGAAATTTATATTTTTCAACATTATTAAATTTATTAGAATGAATTGTCAATTATTCTTAGAAAGCATGCTATACGAGTGATTAGAGTAATTTCATGAGTACATACTATATTTTAATTTTATTAGACAAGCTAAAATTTTAATTTTATAGCTCTTTGAATTTTGTCTCCAATCCTACAATTTTCAACTATTAAGAAACAAGTGTCTTTTAAGGCAAGAATAAATACAAAAAAGATTCATCGTAACATTATTTCTAAACTTTTGTGCTTCCAAGGTCAAAAGTATAGTCCAAGTCCCTAGAGAATGTTCAATTTGTCGACATAATTGTGGTTTTTTGACAGCACAAAAGTTATTGTTTTGGTAACATTGCTGAATCTATTGGCACGAGACCCTACTTTTTCTTGATAAGCATGCTATAGGGGAAGATTAGGGGACATGTATATGAGTAATACATATGATTTTTTAGTATTATTATATGGCCAATAGTTTTCATTTTACAACTCTCTTTAAGTTTTCTTAAAAACCTATAGTTTTCTTTATGCTTATTCTCACATGAATGTATCATGTTTGTATATGAAATTAGTGATTAAATTTACTAATTTTATCTAATTTTATTATTTTAATTATTTGAAAGATTCATTTTATTCGTGGATTTAATATTTGTCTTATAGTTTATAATGATCAATTCTATGAAACATAATGAAGAGATAATAATGCAAAAAAAATTATACACTGAAGAAAAAATTATAATACACTTTGAAATATAATTATCTTCAACTACAGATCAAATTTAAACAATGACTAATTAGATTGATAGGCAAACATGTGATTGATAATTATAATAATCATATTTTGTGATCAATTATTCATAGCTTAATTGTCATCATATTTCCCTTCTAGTTTACATGAGCAAGGGATATCGCCTTAGAAAGAACCTTATGATTCTCTTACTAGAAAATTTAAGTGCACATTATTTCCAAAGGTTGGTGTCTAATTAGAGAGAAAAAATTAAATTAAATATATAGGAAAAACACCCATAAAATTCGCAAATGGAGCAAACAGTTATCCTAAATGACAATAGCCTTTGAAAGGATGGGATTCAAAATGGTTGCACTTCTTTGAAAATCTATTGAACTCTACTAGGTTATTTTATCATACGGGTTCCATGTGGTATAATTGTTTTTTTAAGTAATGAATGGCTTAGTCTCAATCCAAACTTAATAATTGTTAATATTTTCATATACTCAAAATTGCAAGATATTTGGATCACCTTAGAACTTTTTGGAATACTTTTTAGATTAATCTACATATATATTTCATTGAATGGGTCTCTTGAGAGTACTTGAAGTGTTTCAAGCTATCTTAAATCATTTTGATTAGTATGTGATATTTGTGACTCAGTTAACTTCAACATTTTTTTCATCCAACTCGAATCATACCTTCTCCATTGGGAGGCTTTCAGTCCCTGAATCAAATTTTACCCATTTCTCCTTAGAATCCCATTTGGATTTTCTTTTCAATATCACTTGCCAACTTTCTTACTCTCCTCTCCCTTATGTTCTCATTTTCTTATACAAGACATCCTTTACCAACTCCTTTTGAGCATTAAGTGCAATTTATTCAATGGAAGGAAAGAAAAGAGCTTCATTATCTAATCTAAAAATATTAATGACAAATTTCTAACAATCCAACTATAAATTCATGTGTGGAAACATATTTAACCAAATGCATTACTACCCACTTGTTCAAATATACCCATGACATTATAAATTGAATAGCAAAATCAGCATAAATAATTTTATTGCAAAACTGAATTTAGGTTGTGTTTAGCAATTCAAAGTATGATACAAGGAATGCCATAATTTTACAATTCAAAATTAGCTTTTACTTTCTTATATAGGTAACCTTGATAATTCACTCACATAAGTTCAACCGTTAGATGGTTGATGAAGTTCTACAAATATCCCCTTGGGTTACAAATTTATTGTCCTGTCGTCATTGAATTTCCCCTGTTTGCACTCTGCAACTCCATTGGCGAGCTCGTTATGCTACCAACAGACCCCAAAGTTTGTGAACTAAGCGGAGGGCTGGAAGGACCTACAACCAATGAACCAAGATTGGCAGCATTCATCTGCTGAGGATTCAACTGTGGTTGTGAGTTTAATTGCTGTTGCTGAGAATTCAATTGGGATTGTGAATTAATTTGTTGTTGTGAACCGATTTGTTGGCTCAGTTGATGTTGAACATTCAATAATGGCTGTGAACTCAAAGGCTGTTGAGATGAGGATGGTTGTGGCACATTCAGTTGTTGCTGAACATTTAACTGCTGTTGTTGATTCAGCTGTTGTGAATTAATTTGTTGGGATTGATTGTTCAGTTGTTGGTTCAGATAGAAGCTCTGTCCAGTGACTCCATGCATGCCACTTGTTTTTGGAGGATTCATACCCCTATTTTGTAAAGAACTCATGTTGCTCCTACCTTGTTGTGATCCATGTATTGCCAAATTTGCTGAACTATGAGCCTGATTACTGGCAGATAAACCTGGCATATTCTCAATGTTTCTTGGAGATGGATTTAACATTACACCTGGACGACCTCTGCCTGGACCCATGCGTGATCTATTATCCCATGCTGTCTGGGTACGTAAGTGATCAAACATATTTCCAATACCAGCGTTCTGTCCCATGCTGCCAATGCCAGAGAATGTATTGATATTGGTCAAATTAGGCATGACTCCCATCGATGCTGAAATGTTATTTATGCCTGTCATGCCCATACTCATCCCTCCACCCAGCCCAACCATATTATGACCACTCACAGGCATGCCAACACCACTCATGCTGTTGACACTTATATTCCCCAACCCAATATTACCAATGTTACTGCCCATGCTCCCCTGCAGAAAATTCTTCCTCTGTAACTGCTGCTTTTGAAGTATCTGCATCTTCATTTTTGAATTTATCTGTTGATTTGAATTATAGCTTGCAGAATTTAGTTGGGCTACGTGATTTGAATTTACAAGTTGCTGAGACCTTTGTAGCTGTTGTTGTGGATGTTGCTGCAGTTGGTGCTGTTGTTGTATCTGGTGCTGCTGATGTTGTTGTTGCACTGCTACAAACTCAGAAGCAGGATCGAGCTGCAGTGACTTTGATGTACCCATTCCACTCGGCAAGAAGCCTGAAGAAAGCTGTCGGTGGGGAACATTGCCTGGAGGAGGCATTCGGACTGCAGCTAATGCATTAGGAGATGACAATGGCAATGAGCTCAGAGGAGGCATGCCACACACAGCAGCAGAACCCGCCATGTTTTGACTTGCCATTACATGGGGCGAAGATGTCAACTGATTCATATTATTTCCCAGTGCAGAAGCACCAGAAGTCATGGATTGAGTAGTAGAAGATGCATTTGGAGGTAACATTTGTTGGCGCTGTTGAATGGGCTGAACTTGATCATCAACCAATTCATATCCATCCCTCTCCATCTGGAATCAACAAATACAAGAGATCATATATCATAGAGATAAATATTTCAAGGTTTAATCAAAGGACAGAGTCAGTCATCATACTTACCAGAGCACTAAACTGAGCAGCTAGCCTGTCTGCAAAATGCTGTACAGCACACACCATGCAGAAGAGATAAAGCAACAATTTTAAATCTTCAATGAATAAAATTTGAACCAGTTAGCTGCACAGAACCTGACTGTAAACGTTTTTAACTTACAGTGTTCGGCAAGGAAGGCAGAACATCATGTGGGCAACAATTCAAAGAGTCTTCATCTTGATCATCCCCAAACTGCACAACAGCCTCCACCATTCCATCCTTTGCACGTTCACACATTACTAATCTAACCCGAATTCTACGAGGCAAAACTGGAGCACTATTTCCTGCAGATAACAATATGCAGAAGAATATTGAGTGAGCAATCAGATTAATCATACGGCAACAGATACAAAAAGACAAAAAAGAAAAAAGCATTTAAAAATAAGTCCAACCTGGATACATATGATCTGCACGTACAAAATTCATAATACGTGTTTTTCGAACATTTACACCTCCACCAACAAGGGAATTGGACAGACTTCTTTGTCCTTCAACATCCTTCTGATCTTCATTATTTGCAGCATTATTAAGGGCCGCTACAAGCGACTGCAAAGAAGGTGGAACCTTCTTTGTTTCACGCACCTCTTCCACACTTTTCTTTCTGATAGGAAGACCATGTCTGTAATTTTGCCACCATCAATTAAAGAATCAGTGCTCCAAATAGCATGTCGCTCCATTAAGAAACAAACAAAGCCTGTACTTAAAAGGCCAGTTACAATACTTAATTATTTCTACAAGATCTGGCTGGCACTGTGACTGCTTTGCAACATGAGCCACATTCTGCTTCCCACAATTTACTACCACTAGCAAAGAGCTATCAAAGAAATCTCAAATGGAAATTGCACAAAAGCAAGCAAAGCAGAAAATACAATTAAGCTTATAAAATATAAACAATGGAGATCCTGCAGAGAAGCCACAACATCCTTTCCTATATTCCCTTAAAGAAAAAATAGATACAAGGAAACAATATACCTTTGAATTACTGACACCAATTTTGATATAGTCTCAAGTTGCTTGCTTTGATCCTGGCTGACAGTAGATTGATCTGGTTTAGTTATTGAATTGGGCAAAGGTGCTGTGCCAGTTGATGGACTGTTAACATTAGATGGTGCCATTGAATTTGTAACACTTCCTGGTGATGCAACTCCGCTTGTAGAGGGTTGCTTAGAAAGAGAATTAGATTTACGTCTGCCAAATGACACGGATTGCTGAGCCTGTTGATATTGTGAATCAATCTGAATTGAATTGACAGAAGTAGCTGCAGTCGATACAGTTGATAGTCCAAGTGATTTCTCCTTCTGTTGCCCTACAGATGCTGCCATATTGTTACATGATGGTCCAAGAGAGATACTGGTAACGGCTGTGGATATCAGAGGTTGCGACAACTCCCCTGATTTTGTCAATGGTGGAGATTGCAGTACACTTCTCCCAACTCCCCCAATTTCCCTGGGACTTTGTACCAATTTCTTTTTCAGTAACAACTCATCCCTTTTTTGATCCTTTTCACCTGGGTGACCAAGAGGCTGCCATTGGAAAGATGGCTTACCATATGGCTGTTGTGAAAAGCGTTGAGATGAAATTTGTGGTGAACCTGACAGGTCATTTTCTAGTTCCATCATATGTTGTGTCTCTTTACTTCTAACAAATTCTTGGCTTTCTCTTTCAGCACCGATCTGGCCCCGCTCAAATTCTAGGTGTTCTTCTTTCACCTTAAATACTGCTGCACTCCTTGGATCTGTGTAAGATGAAAGCTTGGAATCTTGAGCAGACATTTCACCACCTGTAACTAGTTGATCATCATCCGTTGTGACCTGTTGAGACAGCCTATGAACAGACATGTCAGAAATATACATGGATTCATTATTTTGATTTTGCTGCATGGGCATATCCTTTCTTTGTTGATCCCTGGTAGGTTTTGTATTAACATTTGGCCCCACATTCTGCTGTTGAAATTTGTCCATACAAGTCTGCTCTTGCTTTGGCTTTTTTAAATCTGGCTTGTTTGCTGGAGCTAAATCTCGATCCCTCTTACCCAGCATGGGTACATACATATTTCTAGCATCTGCAGTGTTGGTCCAATCTTGCATAGAAGCTGATGCAAGGCTCAAAGAATTGACTGGTGGAGATAGGTTTCCTGGACCAGGCAAAATTCTAGAGCGATTAAGTCCACCTTGCATTGATAATGAATTTGATGGTCCTTGTACTCCAAGCCTGGACAAGTCTTGCCCTGATTCTATATGACATTGAATTCTTGATCGAGTAGCTATACTGCTAGAAATATCAGCTGTAGTAGGAGCAGAACTCTCTTGACTGCAAGAAATGCTGGAATCTTCCAATGCAGAAGTTGCTCCATCAATTCTTGTCTGAACTATTGCCTTCTCAATGTTTCCTTCTATAGAAACTTTTTTACCATGGGAAAGATTGTTAGACATCACCTTGACCAAAGGAGAATCTCCTCTCTGTTTTCTTTCACGTCTTGTCAAAGGCAAACCCAAGTTGAGCTTCAAAACACAAACATCAACACAAGAAAAACTATTAACGATGTAATAGTCAGTATTCAACAAACCAAGGCCCATTACGAGCCACTTATGACCGGCAGTTTGTGACTACTACTACTGGAATATTTCTAGGTATATATGACTGCAGAATACACCATGGCATTAGAAGCTATAAAAATAATGGACAGAATAAATATCATAATGCTGACAACAACAAAAACAAATTTGAAACAAGATTTTACCTTGTTTGAGTTGGAATTCTCGCATAGCCTCTCCAGCATTGGAGCAGGATCCAAACAAAGTTTTGGTTGCACTGCCTTCAATATCCGTGACTCAATTTTCTACAAGCACAAAGCAAGGTTAAACAATAATAGGCTTTTCCTAAGTTCTATACCTTTCAAATTTGATCCAAATATCAAAAAAGTTTACGCACTAACCATAAGATCACTGTAGGCCCAAGACTCTGCCATAGAAGAAATATCCTTTACAATATTCTCCATAGTAGGACGCAGAAGAACTTTATGAACTACTGGAAATCCTTCTCCTGAAGAGACAGAATCACCTGAAGGTGGCAAACCTTTGCGATAATCCCGGACCTGAACAAACAGAAAAAATTTGTTTCAAAATTATGAAACTATATGGAACTCATTCAACTTTTTCTTGTAGCAGAATAATCAAATATAGCAGACATGGTAAACAAAGTCATTAACACACAACAGACATGGTACAAATGCAGTTATTGCCAAGCTGCTGCAGCACTCAAAATCTAAAACCTAGAAAATATCATTGCATGGAGATCTAATTTCAGCACTCTGAATCCAAAAGTTAGCAAAACACTAAATTACATGAGACAGCTGATCTAAGCATATTTCAATTTTAAGTCCACCTAAGCTTTGTATCTCAAAAAAAATTTATCTTGCTAGTGATTTGAACAACCAATGACAATGCAGCAAATTTAGCATAATGATTCTCCCAAAAGACAACAGTTCAATACACAGTGCTTAAAACATCTATGCATTAGACTGGTTATAGGAAGAGTTAATAACACAGCCTTCTTTTTTTCATTTAAATTTGTGGATAACAGTTCATATTTTAACATATTTGAAGCAGTTAAAATCTGACAATGTTCTTTTCATTTTACAGAGCTAGTATAGGCAGCTTAAATACAGGTGTTGGACTATTGTAGGTACATTTTCTGTAATTTAAAATACATCTTCAATCCCTTGTCACCATGTTTTAGCATGGCTCTAAGAAAAAAAATCAAAGAGTAGCCACTTCTCCATAGCAGTCTGCCAAAAAAAATACATCTATTTCCAAGGGCTTTCCAGCAGGAAAGAAATGTTTACTAAACATTCTTTCTTTTTCTGTTTTGATCATGCAGGTCTGCTGTGAGTTGAGCTCTGACCTCATGATCTTTTAAGATAGCGGGTATTTATTCTCACAGTTCTTGCAAGAACCACCAGCACAGTTCGTTTGCTTGCCTGGCATTCAAGGGCATCAAGAACATTTTGATAAATAACGACGAATTTTCTCTCTAGCATAAAAATCATTTATTCTCGAAAATGGAAGAATTCTCTTTTTTGACTTTCGCTCTAGAAATCTCTATGGACATAGGTCACAGAGAAATCAGAAATTATTAAGAGGATCTTGATTTTTGCAGGGAAAGTTTCTGGGATTTTGAGGAAGGATTTTTTGTGCAAGGCAAAAGAGTATTTTACATGCCATACCTTCTCATTCCTGTTTTTCCCAAGAAGAAACAAGTAATTTCAAGGGTTCTTTGCCAGGGTATTCACATGGGTCTCAGTCCCAATCACAGTTCTGGTCAGTACAGTTTGGGTCAATTTTTGGTAATATCTTGAAGTTTTAAGAAACTGGTGGGAAGCCACGGATGGAAGCACATTTGTTCTGATAGCCAAAACCCTCTGACACAAAGGTTGTGACACCAAAAGATCAGTACAGGAGATTTTGCAGCCTAATCTCAGACCTAGAGAATGTTACAAGGATTTTCATGATCTCATGATTCAGTTCCAGAACCAACTACAGTAAACAGACTCTTCAGAACTCAGTCCAAGAAATGAAAAATATTATTTCTGAGCCTAAACAATAACTGCAGTCACATGAATGTATATTGCTGGAGAACTTCCAAACCCCCCATCTGAAGGAATTCACCATTCAAGAGATATTCTCGAGATAAAGAAAACAAGTAATGATGACATTTGTTCTTAAATAAAAAACCGGGCTCTGCAAAATGGAGGATATTTGCTACATAGGCATAGACTCTTCTAGTCTCCAGGCTAGCATGTAGGGGTATATTAAATCTGCTATTTGAGAGAGTAATCCTAATTTTAACTTTTTTCATGAACATGATATATAAAACTGAAGACAACTAAGAAAGTGCTTTACGATCCAAAATGTATCATACAAAAAGGATAAAACTAGGAAAGAAAAAAAGGAAGAGGGGATTCTTGGAAATCCTCCTCCATGAAACATCTTTAATAGAAATTCTGTCCAACGATGTGTTGTTGAAATTTGCAACAGTGACAGAAATTAGAAAGCCCATCACATTATTTTTCATCTCAAAATCAACTTTAAAACTGAAGTCCTCCCAGAACAATTTCTCAGATGCAACAATGAAGAGGGAAGTACCAAACTGAAGATTTCTTTTAAGGTTCTCACAAATGCGATTCTCTAAAAAGAAGCCCAAACTTTGTTTTATATTTTTTAAACTGATGCTTCAGTTATCTTCTGGAAACTGTTTCAAAACCACCAACATTGAAACTGAAGTCATCCAAAAAAAATTTTCCCATATGCAACAATGAGGAGATAGGTGCCAACTTGGAGATATCTAGAAAGTTTCAGTTTCATAAATGCAACTCACTGAAGTCAAATCCCAAAAACTATTAAAAAAATAAACATTTTAATTTTCTTCTCAAAATCGCACGAAAATCAACTTTGAAATCAAGGTCCTTGTGATGACCATAGGGTTTTAATCAACTTCAAATCACTAGGTTAGGGTTTATTATGCTCAAAATAACTCTTATTTGCGGTTAATCAGCACACAGCAAGTAACAACAATGAACAGATTGAAATATCAATACCAAATCTCACTTAAAAACACTGTAACAGCAATCAGCAAACAACACAAACTGCGAATTTATGATATCAAATTCAGGTTCAGACTTTAGATTGACAGCCAAGACAAATAAGTGTACATTAGGAATAGTCTGATTGACAATTCCCTTAAGGAATTAGGGGTACACAGACCCCAGGGTGCTGTCACAACATGATCTTCATGAATGAGCTGTCAGAAGGTGATAGCAGCTAGCAGGAGGCAGCACCTAGGGCTAGATATCTCTGCTGTAGACGCCTCCAGGAAGGTGGATCTGAGCTTTAATGGCTGTTAATTCGCTGTGTCCTCTCAAGTTTGACCCCAGATCTGAGTATGCTGGAGCTGCAAAACGCCTGTGAGGCCACAGGGAGCTTGGGATGCCTCCAGATAGGTTTGCCCTGAGAAGTAATGGCTGGTCCTTCTTCCAATTTGGTGACTGCTTAGAGATATGGCTCCTCAACTAGGGTTGTTAACCTGTAAATGAAGGTGCATCTTGGGATGCCTCCAGATAGGTTTGCCCTGAGAAGTAATGTCTGCTCCTCAACTAGGGTTGTTAGCTGGATGTGACCTGCATACAACTCTCCCTTCAATCTGCACATGGACCTGAATTTTTGAGTGTGGACACCCCTGGTGCAAAGATCAATTGTTATTAGGACCTGCAGATTGCTCCCCTTCAGTGCACCAAATGCAGTTGGCTGGCTCATAGTGATAATGGTGCTGCCTGAGTATTGATTACACCCTCTACAGCTGCTGCCCTACGGCTGTTCACAAAATCCTGTCTAACTGGAAAGGTATGACACTGGCAAACTCTTGACAACCTCCTGTAAACCTGGTGCTGGAAACACAAAGAAATTTCAGAACTGGAACTGACACAACGTAGAGGAAAACTGATAAGACAAGGTTAAGGATTTCGTCCTAACCTTGAAGGCCTGCCAGGGTTTTTGTCCTGCAAACCAACTCATATCAATTCTCCCTGTCCAAAATGGCACCTGGATCTTCTTTTTATATTATCCTACAAGTTAGGTTCATAGGGCCCCAAACATTGGTGCCAGAATTTAAAATTTAAATTTTAACTTTATTTTATTTTATATTTATTATTATTATTTTATTTATATTGTATTATTAAATATTGATTAATATATTTTAAGAGGTGTTAAAAAAAACCCTTATTAATTCAGGTCTTTGCCAACCAAGCCAAGAAGGAACATGACAGTCCTTTAAGAAAATTTTCTTGAAAGCGACGATGAAAGGATGGGCCCCAAAACTGGTATTTTTTGTAAGAGTCTATTTTTGCAGAAACAATTCTATTTTAGAGCTAGGACCTAGATAGGTCCTTAAGTCTCTTGGTTGATGCTTACAAACAGAAACAGTCCACTCAGAACCTTGGATGGTGGCAAGTGGCAACCACCAGACTCTCATCTTGGACATCCTACCATTTTGGTACTGTGCCATTTTGGTATTGGCTGTGGGTTACCATGCTATCCATCTTCTGAGCCACCCTTTTTTGGCAGTCTAGCTCATGAATTTTTCTATTACCTCAACACTGCAACTGGAGGTTGTTTGCAAAAGAGATTATGTATATCTTTCAAAACCCCAAAGCTTTCCTTGAAACTAAAGACATGTTACATCAAGAATCCAGGAAGCCTGGTTGTTATTGTCCTGATCACCCAACAAATGTTTTGTCCAAGATCCTTCTTGCTTGTTTCACACCCAAGTAAAGAAAACAGATCGTCAAGTCCATCCTTGGTTGGGATCCAGTGCACATTAATATTTGAAAGATGTACACCTTACTGAATTTTTACCACAATTACACTATTGCAGGTGGTGACAGTAAATGAGAAGTCATAGAATGCAAAGGCAAATAACCCTGGTTGCATTTCTTGAACTAGATGCCTTGTGCAGAACACTAGACCATTGTTCAATAGATAAATATTTAGTGCGAAAAATAGAAAAAGAACAAATGGCTTGCAAGTGTAGTTTGAACACCAGATGGGCATTGTGAATGTAGATGGATTTCAAAGGAAAAAACGTGACAAGGTCTATAGGTGAAGAGAAGGCTGGGGAGAGGTTGGGGGTTATGGGGTTAGCTGTTGTTAGGTTTCACAACTGATGAACTAAGGAAAGAAAGGGACTGGGTGGTGTTGTCAAGGAAGCATGTGAAATAAACAACTATGGGATCCATCGAAAAGGATGAGTGGGGGATTGGTGTATTTAGAATACTAAGGGCATGGTTGAGTCATGGTGTATTTATGAGCTCATCGTTACAAGGAAATAACATCAGACGACTAGGAAGGTGGATGAAAGGGGTAGATAAAGTATAATGTGCTTTGTCAAATCTTTTTAAGAAATTGGATATTAAAGATGTAATGGTGTATGGTATGGTGGAGACCTAACAAATCTAATCATAAATGAGTGGATAGAATGACAAGGCACTTGTGACCCTTATTGTGTACATCAAACATCATCTTTTTTCCCATTAACATGTGATTTCTCACCCAAGTGAACCACTGACAAGACTTTTAATGTTATCTTTTTTTTAACCATCTTTCATTAACATGGCAAGGTTTGCATAATTGGTTTTCTGATTTCTCGAAGGAAAACATGGCATGGATTTGACTAGGGAGGAAATTTCACCTCTGAGAGTGATTGGCCCAGTGAACAAGTTCTGATCCACAGTAGCTTTCACAAGGTGATCTGCCAAAATATTTTGAATTCTAATTTCATGGTTAGGGTATACATCCTTAAGCCCATCAATGAGCCCTATAAGTCTTGCAGATTGAATGACAGAACTCACGCCCAGGGTTTAACAATCAAATAACTGAGCCATGGGCCTCTAGATGGTTTTGGTCTATGAACAGTGAAAAAAAAGAAGGTCTGTTGTTTCGAAGGCATTTTAGCAATTAGGAGATATAAGACACATCAAAACTTTTCTTTGAATTCTTTCAGTGGTGAGAACATCACCGTGGTAGCCAGCCATAGGAAGGATTAAACTCTAGGCCAGTTGCAGCTACTTATGAACAAAAAAAAAAATTCTACTCTTGTTTGTTATCACTGGTTAGAGCTTAATGAGAAATATATTTAAGTAAACATTCAAGATTAAAACCAACAAGCTTGACCTTTTGCAACAAGGGAAAATCAAGGTGTACTCTAGACTCTCTGATTACACACACAATGGATTTTCTGTCTCGAGCTTACAAACCTACATTCCAATTGCAGACTTTAATATAAGTCAAAAAAAGCAGGCCTTTAACATTCCAATTGCAGAGTTTCATAGAAGTCAAAAAAGGCAGGTGGATAGGGCCAGGGGAAATAATTGTTTTTCAATAGTTTTTTACAAGAAATCCTAAATCTTCATCTATTTACCTTTCTTCAGTCCATTCCTTCAAGCTGCTATAGAATAGGGTTTCCTTTTACAGGCATTAATCCAACCTTCCTTGTCAGCTTCAGAATTCAAAGAATTCTCATCACAATTTATTAGGCACATGTCATCAACAGTCACCTTTTCGGAGCAGTAACTTCATCTACAACCTTTTGCCACTTATAGGCCAAGGCAACCATTTTGGTCAATGGTTCAAGAGGAATCTCCTCCGTGCTAGAGACATTGTACACAACATTAACTTGTGGCAGAGTACCAACTTTCTCAGTTACAACATTTCACTCATATAAAACAGGGTTCTTTTTGCAGAACATCAATTTCTCTTCCAACTCAAGGAGTACCTCAAAGCTAGACATAATCAAGTGAATTTGTGATATTTCAAAAGAAGATTAAAAGCAGCCTATTGCAGGCAGCTATCTTTAAGCTAAAAACCGTCATGCAACACCCATGGAGACTCTTGGAAGTGCTATAATGGCAAGTAAATCTTCATCTGCCCAATAACAAGAAAGAGCTCCAAGCTTCTCCTCCATTATTTGAATTCATTATCTAGATTGCCACTTGAACAATATTGTTCTTCTGCATTTATCTAAAATCTAATATTGTATCCATAGTTGGCTTTAACAATTTTGACAATAATAGTCTTTCTTTCTTAATCATGAATGGCTTTGACGTACTCTAACAATGGGCATCCTTGCATTTTATTGTAATGCTTTAGAGCACTTTCCATTCTTATAGCTACAAAGAGTGGGTTTAATACTTCCAACTATCATAATTTCTTAATCAAATATCCAGCAAGGCAACCCATTCTTGATTTACTAATTTTAAGTTGAAGTCATCTCTTAGCAATGGTGGTTTACCCAAATATTTACATACTTTCTTTAATAATATATTTACACCTGATCCTCTATCAATTCGTTGAGTAAAATAATATCTCCTATTTCAATAGTAAATTTGAGAGCATCATCCTTCCTTTACATAGCACATCCCAGTTGATTCTTGTACTCATTTTGGTAGTTAGAATGTTTGCACTTGGGACAATTGTTGCAAGCAGTCCACTAGTTGTTAAGTTTTTCTTATCTTGTTCATTGTTGTTCAATTTTTGTTTCTAGTGAATGTGCACTTTCATAATGCTAAACCTAAATGCTCAAACCTAAACACACTAATATAAACCACAAACCCTAAAACCTCAACCCTTGACCTTAACCCTAAACCCTAATCCACAAACTACTCAATCCTTAGCCCTCAACTCTCAACCCTTAAACATCAAACGTCAACCACCAACCCTTAATCATAAGCCCTAAACACTAATCCCTAAACCCGCAATCATCAACCTTCAACTAGCAATCCTCAATCACCAACCCTAAATTCTAATGGATAAATCCTAAGCATAAATGAGTTCACTAAAGGGGCCCAAATTGCCAAACAATGTAACATATAGATTCATTCCAAAAATCTTTAAGTGCATGTAAATTGTTCCATGCAGCAATTATTTGAGCCTCTTTGAGGAATTTCAAACAGTAATCCCTAAAACCTTCAAATTTCTAACTCTAAACACTAAACTCCACAACATTAAACCTTAATCCTTAACCCTAAAACATTAAATTTGGGATAAACCCTAAAACTCTAAACACTCAAACCTCAACCATAAACCCTAAAACCTAAATCCTAAAGCATTAATTCTAAACCTTAAACTAAAACACCAAACACCAAACACTAAAACCCAAACAATAAACTCTTAACCTTTAATCCTAAACCCTTAACCTTGAACGTCAAAACGTAAACCCTAAGCCACGAACCATAAACCCTAAACATCAACATTACCTACTTGTCTACTTCTATCTTTTACAACTTGTAAGGCACCTTACATGCATTGTTTTTTGCTTGTATGCCTCATTCTCTTTTCATTGCTACTCCAACAATAACCGTTATGCACCTATTTTCTTCCTCTCTATTTCAACCATGTTAGCTAATTTCATTTGACAATCATCATCATGGTAAGTTGGACTACATTCAGTGCATGATTTTATGACTAACAACAGTGTATCAGCAAAGTGCCCCAATTCCTTAATATTTGACACTACATAACAGGTTTACTTTCTCTTCCCCTCAAGATTGGTGTTCTTCACCTTAAACTTTTGTTCCTAAGTTGGTGATTGTTGCTTTCTTTGCTTTTGTTAACCTTCACTTGATAGTGTTTGTTGCACCACCATATCAGCGGCTGACACGCTTTAGATTAAACAATCACTCACTTATATTGTGAACCCTTACATTACAACTTCCATGATAATTGTTAAGACTATTCTTTTTTGTGTCCTTCAGTTTTTCATTTTGAGCACCAAACTCTCACATTCCCATTTTGTATTTTCTTATCATCATTTTTCTTTAAAAGTCTAAAATTTTCTTCCAATTAGATTCAATGTCCTTTTCATTGCCATTTCATCTCCACAAGTAACTCTGTTCTAAATTCAACTTTCTTTGATAGTCATCTTGGTATTTTATAGTGAGCACTACTCTTATAGTTTCTGTATATATTATCCATAATCTGTTTGCAGAGTATTGCTATTTTAACTTCATCTATAATTGGGTTATCTAGCAATTGTACCACATCCAGCATTTTCATGTTGTAATCTTTAATATATTCTTATTTCCATTGTTAAATACTAGTTAGTTCACTCAAATTTTGGGTATCCATATGCCACTTTTTTCTTTCTTTTGTAAATGCCAATTTTGATTTTTACCATGAATTCTTGTCCTGATCTTTCAACCAATCCAACCACTTGATTGCATAGTTTTGTAATGTCACTTGCAAGTTCTAGGTTTGCCTCATCTTCTGCTGTAATGCCATTATCTTTCAAATGATATTCCCCATTTAGGCAAATGTGGCATTCAGTCTTGGTTCGGTTCACCACCAAACCTAAATGGTTTGGAAATCAAATATATTTGAGTGCATTCTCTTTCATTTTTAGCAGTTTGCTACTAACTTCTTCAGTTTTTTGCTTTTCTAGATAGTTTCACTGATCCAAGTGTATGTCATACCTTTCCTTGATGGTATAGACAATCAGTTCCAAATCCTTCTTGGCAACTGATGTCACTTCCTCCTCAATCTCTAATTATGCTTGCCATACCTCTCTATGATCTTAACTTATGACAAGTTTATTTCTGTTTCAACAGAGTTATAGCCATTATCAATATCAGTTTAAACTTTAATGCCTTCTTCTCCACAACCTCAAATAACTTCTCATGTCTCTTACCTTCCACTTGGTTGTTTGTCTACTCTGTGGTGTTATATCACTGCCTTGAAACTGGAAGCTGCTGTTTGCAAATATAAAATATAACTTTCTTTATGCTGCTATGGCTCATTTCATCAATGTTAACATACATATACCCTGAGTGGCTGAAAACTAAGAGAAGAGAAAAGAGAGAGGATGTTACTTCATGTTCAAGTTGTCAATTTTTAGTCTATATAAAAGAAACCAAAAGAAAAAATTTACGTCAAAGATACTCTTGTCATGCCCCCGCCAAAATGCTACAGATCACAGCATACATATTAATAAACCAGTGACTACTGACTAGGCCATTAAAAAGTAGCACCCATATCATATGCAGTTAATAATATAATAAAGTGGCAGCACCAGCAAAATAGTTTAATTAAAATTAAATTATGAATTTCAAAGAGCAGTGATAGTATGAAGGGTGGTGACTCTTTCAAAGAGCAGCAATGGTATGAAGGGTGGTGACTACTTCAACAATTGGGTATGAAGGGAAATCATTTCATTGTGAAGAGGATATCAATTGGGAATAAATATTGTGTGACTTTGCAAGTAAATATTACAGCCAAAGAGGACGAAAACCCTTACTTCTCCTATCAAGTTATTGGACGAAAACCCATGTCTAGTTATCAAGGACTAACATTCAAGGAAAAATAGCTGCAAATAGGAAGGAGAATTATAGCAGAAAAATCGAGATAAGTCTATTTTCAGAATTATGTCAAAGTGATAAATATGAATATTATAATAAAATTCATAATTTTTTATTCAGTTATATTTATAAATATATTATACAATTATCATTTTTGAGTTAGAAATATTGTTTAGAGGCAAAAAATAGGAAATGTTCTAGAAAGGGATATTACAATTGGTATTAGAGAGCAGCAATCTTGCCAGCCTGAGCATCTAAATCTAGTTAATGCAGTGGAGCCAAAGGGCTCGAAGGGCTTTGAAAAGAGAGAAAAAAAATAGAGGCGGCACTACAAAAGGAAAGCAAGCAAATTAGAGGTAAAACCAAGATGGACAATCAGGATGAGTGGAAGATGTTTATGGAACAAATGATGAAACATGAGGAAACCAATCAATTACTCATCCGAATGATGCAAAACATGAATAATTCTCACAATCACACACAAAAAAATGGGATAGAAGGTAGTGACACTAATCGGAATAGAGTAACCATAAATAACAATAGAAGTGGATCAACGCCATGTCCTACTCAATACACATTTCTGCCTAGAACAGAACCACCCCAAGAAGAAGAATCAAATCAAGAAGCATTTGAGGCCTACATAGATGAATATTCAAGGATTGATCACGATGTTACACATGATATTCCTTTCATACAATTCTGTAAATGCTAGGAATGGATCTAGGGGAAGACAAACCATCTCGCAAGGCAATAGAGATCTACAACATAGATTAACCAAGATGTCACTTCCCACACTTGATAGTTTAGGAAGAGTCACAGCAATAGCTTGAGTCCAAAAATTGGACACATATCTCTAGAAGACAAAACCATTAAGTTTGCTATTCTTCATTTGGATGGGATTGCACATGAGTGATGCATCATGGAATTTTCACACAAGGACATCAACGTATTACAACATATGCCGAATTTCCACAAAGACTTATAGATAGATTTGATCAAAAGCATCCAAAAAGGCATTTCAAAGAATTAACATGATTGAGGCAACAAGGATTAGTAGAGGATTATGTAGCAGAATTTTAGAGAATTTCAGTCATGGTGATGAATGTTACCGAGGAAAGATTCACTTACTTGTTCATTGAGGGTTTGACAAAAGCACTCTGGGGCTTGGTGGGCGCTCTTGACCCTACATCTCTACAAGATGCAATTCAAAAAGCATTGAGGTTGTAAGTTTCTACGAATAAGAGCAAGTCCTACTCCAAGAATGCACCACCTGAGCAACTTAGGAAACCACTTTCACAACCTAAGTTATTACCTCCAAGGCAAGCCAAAAAGAAGTCACTAAGAATGAGCTTTGAAGGAAGAAGTTGTGCTTTAATTGTAGGGAACCATGGGAGTTGGGTCATAAATGTTCAGGGAAAGGACAAGTGTGTCACATAGAAGCAATGACGGATGAAGAGTATGAGGAAGAACCCGAACACGAAGGACTAGAGAAACAAGAAGTAATGTTTACAAGGGGGACATTCACAACACTTTCAAGGGCACCCAAGTATTACCCATATCGAATTCGTGGTGTTTTACAAGGTCATAAGGTGACTGTCTTAATTGACAGTGGTGCTACTCATAACTTCATTGATGAGGGTCTAGTGATGAGGATGAAATTAAAAGCTGAAAACTTTGAGGGTTTCAAGGTAGTTATGGCTGATGGATTCACTACCCCTTGTACATGAAGGATTTAGCAACTAGACATCACTTTGAGAAAACACCAAATAAGTGAAGATTTCTATGTGGTAGGCATGGGCGATATTGATGTAGTTTTGTGCATTTAACGGTTACATTCTTTGGGTAGATACTACCGTGATTCTACAAGGACTATCAAATGGATCTTTGAGGGTTGTGATGGCTAAAAGGATAAAGAGAGCATTTAGACATGGGCAAGTAGAATGGGTAGCATAGTGTATGATAGCCGATAGACTTTCTCCCAAAGAAGGGAAAACCACTCATATTGATATTCAATCTATTCTAGACAAGCATAGTGTGGTTTTCAACAATATTCCATCGGGATTACCTCCTAAGAGAGGTTTTGAGCACATCATCAAACTAGAAGAGGGAGCAAAACCAATTATTACAATGCCTTATAGCCACCCAAAGAGATATAAGGAAGAGATTGAGAAAACAATTAAGGAATTGTTTGATATGGGACATATACAACCTAGCTCTAGTCCTTTTTTTTCTTTTAGTGGTATTGGTAAAAAAGAAAGATGGAACTATGAGGATGTGTGTGGATTATAGGGTACTCAATAAAAAGACTATCAAGAACCGCTATCCCATCCCTAGGGTAGATGAATTAATTGACAAACTCCATAATGCAATATATTTCTCTAATATCGATTTGCATTCTAAATTCGACCAAATAAGGATGAGGAGAGAGGATGTTCACAAAACTGCTTTCAGGTGTCATTTTAGACATTTTGAATTACTAGTCTTACCATTTGGTCTAACTAATGCTCCAACTACATTTCAATCCTGCATGAACCAAGTATTCCATAAACAATTAAGGAAATTTCTTTTGGTTTTCTTTGATGATATATTGATTTATAGTAAACCTTGGGAAGACCATTTTAGACATATTGATGAGGTTCTAGGAATACTTAACAATCACTATTGGCTAGAGCATCCAAATGTGAATTTGGGATGACTGAAATCTTGTATTTGGGGCATAAGATCAGTGCCCAAGGAGTTAGTGTAGATGAAGAGAAAATCAAGGCAATAGTAGATTGGCCTCAACCTAAGACTTTAACACATTTAAGGGGATTTGTAGGACTTTGTAGTTATTACAAACGGTTTGTCAAAGGATTTTAAAGGCTAGCTGCCCCATTAACAAATTTAACTAAGAAAGGTGCTTTTTCATGGAGCGAAGAGGCACAAAGAGCTTTTGACAAGCTCAAAGAGATAATGAGTTCTTGCCTGCTATTAGCCATTTTAAATTTCTCTATTCCATTTGAATTAGAATGTGACACTACAAGAGAAGGTATTGGAGCTGTGTTAATGCAAAATAAACATCCAATAGCCTTCAAGAGTCGCAAGCTCAAGGAAATAGAAAAGAACTATTCTATTTACGAATGCTAGCTATTATGCATGCATTAGCCAAATTTAGACAATACCTAATTTGTGGGAAATTTAATTTTAAGACCGGCCATAATAGTCTAAGGTTCTTGAATCAAAGGATTTAATGATACACAACAGAAGTGGGTTAGCAAGTTACAAGCCAACGATTTTAATATTGAGTACATTAAGGGAAAAAATAATGTGGTGGATGACGCCTTGTCACGAAGACCTCTCTTATGCTCTATGACGGATATTGCTGCTGATTGGAATAATTCTATACTCATAGAATATGCCAAAGATGCATAAGCTACAAGACGATAAGTATAAGTTGTTGATTCTTAGTCTGTATAAAAAGAAACCAAAAGAAAAAATTTACATCAAAGATACTCTACCACTCAGTCTTGACCATTAACCATGGTTTCTGCATGTCATAAATAATATTTTACCCGCTAGGGGGTGATAATAAAGTTTTCCTTTCTAATAACAAATTTAATTTGACCACCTGCTTCAAAGATCTTAAACTAATAATAAAAGTAAGAAAAGCACATTTTACAAAAACAATCAACATACTAAGAACACTGCCCATCATCTCGACTAACCACTTTGATCAGTTTTTTGAAAAATAAAACATCTCTATCTAACGAACAGTCTAATTGAACCACCTGATTCACTGCACATAAATGTAGAAAGCTTTGAAAAAATCAAATGCTCATAAACTCAGTCCAGAGCTAGCTCAACACTGTTCATTACCTCACACATAACACTGCCATCAACATACTTGCATGGTATTTCTTCAAGAATATCCCCAGGTAGCCAACCATCATTGATTGCCTGTAAAATTTGAGAGCCATAATGTTCTAGATTAACATGAGTTCAAGAATATCAGCATAAACTATAGCCACACAAGAGAGTTAAAATTCAGAATGTTGAAAAGAATTAACAAGAAAGCATATAGAAAGATGTTTGCATGCATAATGCCATCACTATCTCTCAAACTAGAATTTATCAAATACTGAAACAAGCATATGAATGTTGCTTTGCTATTAGCACATTGCTGTGTAATTTAAAATGGATCATAAGTTCATACATCATCAAAAAGAACTATGGGTAAATCAACTATATATTTGTTGCTCAAAATCAACGTAATATATTATATCTGAATAAGTATCAATGTTACATAATGAATGAAACTGCTAATATATGTACAACATTTCAATAATTTGCAAAAAGAGAAGGTAACATTAATGATGTTTAAAGAACCAATTATGGATGTACATGAACATCTATAGCATTAGTATTTGACCAGTCTCAGATTAAAGTTTGTTTCTCATATGCAGAGAAAGCTATTCAAATTGCCATGTAGATCATTACACAAAACATGGGATTGGTGAGGCCTTGCATTTCTGCTTAGTGAGAGAGAAGCGCCTCCGACGTAACCTAGAATCAACACTATCAAACTCAGCCAGCTTGATTAACACAACAGATGGAGGAGAAATAGGCAAAAGGCCTTCATTACACATCAATACAAAGAGAAGAAATTTCCACATTGAACATGCTCAAGGAGTGAATGATGGGGAAGAATCAAAAAAGGACTTCTTCAACTGAATCATGCCACATGAAAACAGGAAATCGTTTACCCGATATCTCTTCTCATGTATCTGGACAAGAGTAAATTTTACATCTAGTCAGAAAGTACAATATAGCAACATAACAAGTGAATTAAATTATAACCTTTTCTAGCTTGATGATAACCTAGAATGGAACGAGCATGTGGGTATATATATATAAGGCTATCTCAAGGATTGCAACACTTGGTGATACCTTTTCAATATAGCGGCTAAACATAAAAAACGTTAAGCAACTTGATCAAACTTAGTTTACTTGGTGCTAAACTATGACTAAATGCACCCACATACTGCCTAAACTATACCTCCCACAAACAGGGCAGGAACCTGACTATTGACTATTGGAGCAAAAATCTTTCTTGGGAATAACTTGGCAAACAAAATATAAAGAATTTTTCAAATAATTGTGATAAAATTGGGAAACAAGAAATGCAGAAAAAATAAAAGCAATAGATAAATAAGTTATGTTTTCTACATTTAAAGCCAAATTAATCACATAGAGTGTGTGTGTGAGAGAGAGGAGACAGAGTAAAGAAAAATGCACTCAATTGAATTTTGCAATATGGCTTTTCTAGTAGTACATACTGCATAGTGCATTACTCCATAGTTCGACTTTGAAGTCAAACCTGAAAATCAATTATAAACTACAAAATACAAAATCAACTTACAAACTACAAATTAACACAAAGTGGAGGGAGCCAATGGGGCTAGCTGCTATAAAGTTTGACCCACTAGAGGGCTTCAGGTCATGATGATGAAGCTCTAGTGCTCACATCTGTCCTAATTTGATTAGGCCAAACAAAAGCATAAAAAACCTAACCATAACCCTAAACTCTGAAAAAAATCAAGGTTTAGGGTTAGGGCATGATAAAGAATTTTAAAAAAAAAACCTAACCCTAAAGCCTGAAAAAATCAGAGTTCAGGATTATGGTTGGAGCATACTACTAATAACAAAAACTTCCTAACCTAATGCACACACAAAATCCAAAAAAAATAAAAAGAATACAAAAGATCCCAAAAAAAGCACACAAGAATGAAAAAAAAAACATAAAAATTCGTTATATAGCAGAAAATTGCGATTTAATTGGTTAAAATTTGCAATTTTTTTCTTTTTTACCAATTAAATTGGTCAAAGATTACATTCACCATTTTTAACAAAATATCATGATTTCTTTAAAAATATTGCCAAGCAGAGCAAGCAGCAATTTCTTGTGATTAATTGAAATCTGAAAACAATTTATGATTCTATACTATCAACCACCACCAATGTCAATTAATTTTTCCATCCCTAACCTGCTCAACACTTTGCTCTTCCTTGTATCAGCATTCATGTGCACGACAAAAATCACCTGTCATGACCTTCAACATTGTAAATCTCAATCATCTTGAGGAGCGAATGATTCCTCGAGTATGTTTGTTGCTGCTGCTTCTCTCTCCAGTGCCTCTCTACTAGTGTTGTTGCTTCTCTCTCCAATGCCTCTACTAGCATTGTTGCTTCTCTCTCCAATTCAACACGATCTTCATGGGTGAACATTAAATCTACATTAAATTCCCTGGGGACATAACCCTGGAATTTTTTTGTCCCATACCCATACTGGGGACATTCTGAGGATGCAGGGAAACCTCGGAAACGCCCCCCCACAATCCCCAATCAAAAAAATGGCCCTAGCCAAGCTGGAAACATGGGGACTTCACAGGGACAGCTGGGCATCCCCAATACACCTAGGGATGTCAATGATGTAGCCTACCTGTCCCAGGGTTGGCTGGCCATCCCCACATAAAAACATTCAATTTTCCTTTTTTTTAAATGCCCAAAATCAATTAAAAATCTTTTATTGTTTTTTCTGTCACTATTTCAGCAGATTTTCAGTCATTGCAAGGCAAGATATCAACTGTTATAACAGCAGGTCATATCGGTGAATTTGTGGAGGTATTTTTGTCTTTGTTGCTGAAATAAACATTGGACAGCAGCATTCCTTGCATCAGTTTTGTGAGAGTCATATAACAGTTTGCTTTAAAACTTGATCGCTTCATATACAAAACAGCAGCTCTTCATATATCCTAGGGTTTCAAATATGCAATTTCATTTTCAAATTGTGGCTACTCCAACAATTTTAGTGATAGAATACTCTAACAAAGACTGGTCTAGGACATGTCAAAGTGCAAGAATTGGAATTGGAGGAGAAGATAAAAAATATGTGTAAAATAGCAAAAAGGTTATGGAATAGCAGCCTCATGAAGCAGCTCTTTTTCCCATCTCCATTTAATGTCAAGAATTTGTTATTGCATGTGTCACACACTATGACCCTAGAAAAAGGAAGATATCTAAGAGTGATCAAGTACTTTTGCATACCTGACCTGAATTCGGTAAAAAGTGCCTTCACTTTGCCATTTTATGAGGAGACTCAAAGGATTGATAAAGGAGAATGTGAGAAGGTTTAGAAGAGCCTTCTTGAATGTCAAAAGTAAATTGGCAAGAATTGGCTGAAAGAGACTTCTTTGATGAAAGCAATTAAATTTTGTTAATTTGTTCAACTCTTATGTAACTCTCAATCCAACTCTAATGCATAGGATGAATGCCTTATCAATGTTATCATATGAATATTTGAAATATCCCTACATTTTTAAAATTCCCCCTGTTTTTTAGTAGCTGTCACCTTTGCTGTCCTTTGCCATCCCCTAAAACGGCCTCAAAAAAATACACCCCCAAAACACATCTCCCTATCCCAAAAACTTGTTAGAACATAGCATCTACATCATCAACAATCTAATTTGAAAATGGATTGATGTCATCGCATCATAAGGAGGACCCTCCACCTTTCTGGTTTAAAGGCAATGGTCGGATTGGATGAAAACAAAGTCATTGAGGAACTCCTAGGTCAATTTGTTTCTCTTCTTAATGTGAATGCTCTCAAATAAGTTTCAAATGTGCTCACACCCAGAAAGATTTGGTGTGGCAACGTCATAAATCTTACAACACAAATCTATAAATAAAACATTTAAAAAATATGTATTAAGTTAAAGTTATAAACTTAAAGCTTTCAAGCTTCTAGTATTAAGCTAAAATTAGAATTGCGTTTATCAAACAAGTGTGATTAAAGGACTGATTTTTTTACCTCATTATTGGTTTTCCCTGCTTCGAATGGCTAAAGGTGAAATAAAAAGCCTCCCTTCCACAACCATGTAGACCTCTAACTCATCCAAAATTATGTCTCTAAGGCCTTTGTCTGGTGTCATCCTCGTGACGCATGTAGTAAGGCCCATCATGCCCTCATCATCCTAAAACATGACAAAGAAATAACATTTGGGATTCAAGTAGCACACCATGGCATGTATGGGTTAGTAGAGTTGATTCCTCCATCTATGATCAATGATGTGCCCAATGATTTCATATTTTCTTTTGTTACCACCATTACAATGCAAAATAGCCTCCTTGACCCTACCTATGGCCTGATGAGATAACCCATCAAGAAGTTTTCCCAATCAACCAAACACAAAACCTTGACCAAAAGGTTTGTAACCTAAACAATTGAAATTTTCAATTTCAATTAATAAGAAAATTTAAAAACAATTTAACCAAATTAGAAAAGCAAGTATAAAATTCCCTATAAAACTTAAGTTTGTAATTGTTACTTACCTTGAAAATCTCATCTGCATTCTTGAAGACAATCCAGAAAAAACTATCTTTGCACCATTCTTGCCTTCTAGCTTTTGGAATATGGAAACTCCATCAAAGCATTGCTCACAAACATCTACTTGAGAGATGGTATTGCCCCTACAATTCTCTGCAAGGTGATGAATTTTGTGGCAAATTGTATCACCCTTGCTCACACAAGCTCCTTGCTAGTTGTGTTCTCTCTCATCAAACTAACGACCCAAGTATGGTTGTCAATAAATTTGGTAATGCGTCTAGTGTTTTCAACCACACTATTGATCCATCCAATCTTCCCAATGTCCTCAATTAATTAAATCCAAGCGATGGGCAACACAAGGGCTCTAAAAAGGTGATTGAATGCCTCACCTCATTGTAGCTATATATGTCATTGTATTGTCCATGATAATTTGGACAGCATTCTCCACCCCAACCTCTTGGATCACCCTCTCCAACAAATTGCCCAAAGTCTTACCATTCTTGACTTACCACTCAGCCACTAAAAAATTTAGCAATGTCTTGCTCCTACCTATCCATCCATCTAATAAAATGTTGCAACCCTTTTTCTGCCATACTTCCTCTAATCATCTACTACAAGCCATGTACCTTTTTACTTCCTTTAGCAATGATCTTGTGAAATCCTTAGCAATTGGAGTCTTAAACCCCTTAGCAACAATTAATGCATTTAGCAATCCTTCCCAATATGGGTTGTTCACCACATTAGAAAACATATTATTGCAGTACCAAAAGTTTGCCGCTGCCATCCTAGCTCATGGTGTTTCTCTTAGTTCTAAGCAATACATCAAGTGAAGGTTGTGATATAGATAACTACAATGAATGAAGAAATTTGGAGGAGAATATAGACACTTAGAACTTTCCTACATGGAGGAATGCCAAATCCGTGGCCCAATAAAAGAATCTCACGATGATGATTCAAGGGTGACCATGGAATTCGTCACCCATGCCAACTTCCCTTATCTCTTCCTTTTAATTTTCTTCTCCTCATAACAAGAAAGTAGGAAATTAATTTCTCTCTTCACTTCTTTCAGCACTTGGGTACACAACTCGACATCTAGGCAAGCAATTCAAGCAAGGTGGAATTTTAATCTGTCAATACCTCCTCTCAAACTAAACCTGCAAAAATTGGAGTTCATTGTGCCCTTGATCTCACCTGATGTACCATGCTTCCATGTAGGGTCCCTCCCATTGCCACTTTCCATTGCTAATTCTGATTGCACACTAGATTTTGGACATTGAAAAAAACAGAAATTTTCAACAGCATTACAGTAGGGTTTTCTATTCATATGAAAATGAAATTTCAAAAAAAGAAAGAAAAAACACTAGAAAAGTAAAACAGAATAAATGCAACAGGAAGGGTTGGGGAAAAAAGTATTTCAGCAACATAAAAGCAGGGTTTTCATTGTTGAACCTCAGCATTTGAAATTTTGAAAAAACGGAAAATAAGAATAGAAAGAAAAAGGAAAAAACGTAAATACCTTTGCAAATGCAATCCAATCATTGATTCAACCTTCAAATTGGACCTCCAATCACTCAACAAACCATCCACCTTGCTCGATTTACACTCACCAAAGACAAAAATGAGGAACAAATGAAAAAAAAAAGGTTTTGCAACCCCTGCTGCCATTTCCCCTCAGCAGCTGAGATCACACTTGAAACCCATCATGTTTGCATCTGAAACTCAATGATTTCTAGCAAGAATCAACTTACGAATCCTTGGCAATTTACTCAAAAGTTCACACAAGTTAGGTGAGAACTTGCCGAGTTCTCATACCATGGATCATCCATTGATAATTGTCATTTCGGTAATTTATCATCATGTTTAATTAATCGATTATCTTGTGAATCATCATCACCAATACTCACCACATTTAATAATAGGTGCTAGTGTTCACGTGTGTCATCTCTCTGTCACTTGTTTATGATTGATGGGCATTCATGGGTTGGTTTATTCATTTGACACTCGTAGTTTATTGTGAAGTTTCATTCTGTCTATTGCTTCTTTCATGATAGGCACTTATAAAATAAAAAAATACAACTTTACTTAAGGTTGCCAAGCAAGGGATTTTTCCACATTGAGGTCCCAACTGTATATCCATTTTATTTTTCAAAGTTTAATTGGCAATCACTAGACATTGTTGCTTATTGGAAGGCACCATTCCTAGCGGCTAGCAGTATCAATTGCTTAAATGTTACAGGCCAACAGAAAAGAGGGAAGAAAATTTTTATTATTGTAATTGAGTTTTAAAGCACAAAAATTAATTCAGAAAAGAATATTTTAAAAAAGAATTTGCAGCTGGAAATGGAGCAGAGAGCTCAAAGACACCTTTCTTATCATTGCTTGAACACTCCACTCCCATGCACCGTTTCTTTCTTGCTGCTTGAATATAACGTGCCCATGGACTTGTTGATACACAAATAGTCCATGCACCCAGTTCTTACTGCTCAAAAAACTTTTGTTACTTGAAACAGCTCGCCACCATTCCTTGAATTGTTTGCAGGCACTTTAGGGGTTGATGCTCCTGTTAATTTATAATTACTAATTAGTGTTTCAAAATTTTAGGGATTCATCTACAAACATCACTTTTATGTTTTTCAAATAATTGGGATGTGGATACAGCATTGATAGCATTTGTCATGTCCCCTTTGCAAATCGAAGGACAGAGTCAGGTATGTTGCCCGACTTGTGTCAGTATCACAGGTCAGGGATGTTGCCCAACATATATCTTGGACGGGATTGAGGGTGCAAACAAATGCCCACCAAGTCAGCAAGGACGGCCAACCTGTGTAGTGTGTGGATGGACAGGTGAAGCGGTGGCATTGGAACAGTGGGAGACTTTGCAAGGCCCGCAAAGCCGACCTAGGATGGCGTGTGGAATTCAAATTTGGGCCTTAGCGCCATTTGAGTCCTGGCCGATTGAGCTTAACCTTTTGAAGGTAGCATGTAAAATTATCATGTTACGTTATGTATTTTCGGGCACTTTGTGTTCAATCTTTTGTGGACAAAAACCCATAGGAGACTTTGATCAGTGAATGAAACCCCATTGGTCACTGGAATCAAAGAACGAAAACCCTTTGGTTCTTGGGAGCATTCTCACTCAAGGAGTACATTGGAGCATCAAGGAATTGTAAGGAAGTCTAGAGTGAGCATTGTTGTTTCTGATTTGTAATTGTTCTTGCTTCTGTTGTATCGACTGTCATAACAGTCCATTATCATCAATAAAATCCATTGCTGCAGTTGTTTCTGATTTGTAATTGTTCTTGCTTCTGTTGTATCGACTGTCATAACAGTCCATTATCATCAATAAAATCCATTGCTGCAGTTGTTTCATCTGTGCCAATCTATTCTATGCAAATTCATTGTTGATCCGCTAATTTCATGCATGTTATTTGAGTGTGACAAAATTGTTGCTGGTTTAGATATTGTTTATTTGTGATAAATCTGTTATTTTGTTAGAAATTGAGAAAGGGACATGACAGCACTGATAGCATTGTTACTGTATCCAGTGATATCTAGCAAACCCAAAATTAGAGTTTTCTTTCAGCTACAAAAGGACATGGTATCGAGGCTGTATCTTAGCCATACCCTATCTGTACATGTAACTGGTAAATCAAAATGCATACCCAAGCCAAGAGGGGTATTAAATCCAGCAACCCTAATTTTAGAATTGAAAAGCAAATTAAATGTTCACGTTGTGCTGACTCGGGGTTTCTTCATTTTAACCACCACTTATTCTTCCATGAAGTATATGGTCAAGGCCATTATGCTAAACAAATCTTGAAGCCATGGGCTTGAAAATTGTTGAGAGATTTCATGGAGAAAATTAACCTGCAGATTGTCCTTCCTTCAAAAACAAGAAAGCATTATACATTTAACATGCCAAAACACCAAAATCTGTTGTACAATTCTTCCAACCAACCTAAAGTAAAAAACTTCTTCCACTGGAGGTCGAGAACAGAATTTTAAATCGGGAAAACTTCTCTACAAAGGGACTCCCAAGTGTCTATTGTGTCTCTCAAGCTTAGAATCAATTCCTCGTCTATTTATACCATGCCCTTTTGTTTGAGAAGTCTGGAGCTGGTTTTTTCAGAAATTGAATCTGACATGTTTCTTCAAGTAAGTTCAAAGAGTGTGTAGAAGCTTGTCATGTAAAGCTTAAATCCCACTTTATCAAAAAAAGATGAAAATTGTTATCCATCATAAAGTGGAATATTTACCTTCAATGGAACAAAAGAACCTTTCAGAAAGAGTAATTGCCAACATTGAAACAGCAATTGAAGGGCTTATTAGAAAATGATCTGCCAAGGATAAAAATATACACCATTCAAAAGACATCAATAGCAATCCAGTGGAGGACCATATTGCAGCAAATGGCTTATAATGTGAAGGACGTAAAAACACAAAGAGATGAGGCAATCAAATGAATTCCCACAGCAACTGGCTGGTAAAAACTGAAATTCAATGGAGCTACTAAAGGAAATCATTGTCAAGTTGAAGGTGGAACTTGGAAGAATAATCTTAAATGTAAAGAAGCAGAGAATTTAGCTTACTGTTTTGATTTTGGTAAATTTACCAACATTATAACAGGAGTAACTTTACCGGAAAGCCTCAAAATCACTAAAGCAAACTATTAGATAAAGCCAGAAAGAAAAGGTAATTCAATGCCTATCATTGAGGCTGATACAAAACAAGATTATGCAAACCGGTGCCCTAAGAGCATAAGCATTGATGTTGTTGATATTCTGAATGACTTCCAAAAAGCTAGACTCGGGTATATCAAAAAGGAGATAAAACATGCATAACAAAGAACTTTTTTGAAAGACTAAAGCTCTGTGGGGAGAATGTGAAACAGGTACCTGGAAAAAATACTGTTGAAACAATTGGTTGCCAACATAAGGAGAAGGAACCTCAGAGCTTATCAAATAGTTTAAGAAAAAAATATCTAACAATCTCTTCCCCAATCAATGTAATTAGTGTACAATGCCTATTATTATGTTTTGATAATATGGTTTATCTGACTATGAATTAATGCTTTGTCAGCTTCAAGTAGTTATAACAGTTAGTTAGTTGACAGTTGTGTTCCTCTTGACCACCATCGGGTTCTTTAAAAAGATTTTGTATTCGTTAAGGAAAACAGTATGATCTAGTCAGATTGACTCCAATCATTGGCTGGCCATCTCTGGTCTGCTTCTGTAATAACTTCATGTCTGAATAAAGATATACTTTTATTCCTACATTTGGTATGCATTATTAATTCTGTTCACTATTTCAACTGTATTCGTTTTATCGGATAAGAGAGTAAACAATCAATATGCTTCTTTGAAATGATCGCAGAACGACAGATCGTTTAATCAATGCACATCATCCTCTAAATAAATGAAAAGCCACAGTTGGTTGTTGGGATTAAGAGAAGGAACATCAAGGCTTATCAAATAGTTTAAGGAATAAAATATCTAAAAATCTCTACCCCAATAAATACAATTATTTGAAATGATCTTCAGAATGACAAATCAGTTAATGAATGCCAATCATCCTCTAAATAAATGAAAGGACAAAATTATCCTAATCAAGAAGGATTGCTGAGACACGGAAGGCTTGGCAAAGAACATAAAATATAAGCACCTGTAACTCAAAGCCTATAGAAACAAGATGATTCCACTCAAAACAGAGTGAAAGAAAAATACGAGAGGTTCAAAGATGACATCCAAAACTTTCTTGTGTGAATTGCTTAGAAAGGATGAAGGTTTAGCAGTTGGACCTGACAGCCGCCAATTGTGTTTTCATTTTACTAATGAGTGTAAATACCAAAAAAATGTCTTACGGTTAGCATATCCTTCCTTTTCATTTCAGCTTCAAACATAATCCAAAAGTAATTTAAAAAAAGCAGGTTCAAATGTGCCTAAAAAATCGCACAAGAGCTGAGAAAACTATTCAGAAAATATTGCAGAATTCATACAAGACACAAGCTCAAATCTGAAATAAACCCACAAGAAATTCAGCACGGGAAAGAAAAGTTGACTTTCTGGCTTCCTCTAATCATATAAATCTTATTAATATTCAATTTTTTAAGATTAAATGTAATAACATGCCACTCCAGTAAAAATAGAATTATGTAATAAACTCATAACCACCCAAAAATAGAAAAAAAGGGATTTTCATTGACAACTGGGAGAAGTTTGTGACTGTTTTATAAAAGTTCTTTCTCATACAGGTTGGATTTCTAGCAGATTGTTGCACTGCCAGTTGCAATTATATGGGGGATTTCAATATTTATTGAATCTTGAAGATAAGTGATATACTTGTGTTCTACTAGTCAGATATCTACTAACTAATTGTAACTATATAGTTACTTTTATAAAAGCAAAGGTAGTTTTTTATGTAACCACCAGATGACACACAAGGGGAATGTGTTCCCATTTGCCTTACTTTGTTTCACCAGGTGCACAACATGTGACCTTCACTGTGGTGTATGCATACCTTCACCATTAGGCCAATTAAGTTTGTACACTGCATAAGAAAGAAAGTCAACAAGAAAAGTCGTAACTTGACATTTGCAAAGACAAAAGCCTCACCTGGAAAAGAGCCTCGCTTGTACGGTTATAGGGGTGCAGAGAACGTATTAAATCTTGAGCTGATGGTGCTTGCTTTCCTTGCTAAATAACAGAATGTTACCAACCATGAATATAATACTAGAAGAAGAAATAAGATTCACAACTAAAACAGTCATTTGCAAATCATTCATAAACAGCTGCACAATAACAATTGCAGAATAACAACCATTGTTTATTTGCAAACCTCTGTGGGCTTTCCAACAGAAAATCCATCAAGGAACAGATTGACAGCAAAAGAAGCCTCGTGATCTGCCAAAGAACAATTAAATCAACAAAGAACTTATTGCACAAAATAAAACCTCTAAAATATCAACTTATAATGCACAAGGCATGATATTGATTATGCAACCTAAGTATGGCTCAACCCACCAGATGTTGTTGGAGAGCCTTTGGAGTTTGCTGATAAAAGTGAATGTTTATTGTGATCGGCATTGATCTTTGGCAAAGCAACCTGCACAAGTAGATAATTTTGGTGCCCTCTTAAAACTAGTGATCACAACAAAGGGAAATGTCATTTGATGCAACTACGATTTTCTTTTTCGTACAAAATAGTAAAATACAAGATAGAAAAAGCAATCTTATCAATGTCATGAATGAACAAAGTTGATTAATGAGACTTGAAAGCACAGCAAGTTACAATAACAAATAGGATCTATAAAGGAACTCCAAGATTGGAAAAAGTAACTACCACAAACAGTAAAAAGCCAAATTGAAGGGGATGAATCCAAAAAAGGTAACTCTAGAAAGGTCCAAAAAGATAAAGCCATATGATTCAAGTAAACATAGCCATGTGAAAGGAAGATCAACAAGCAAGCAATGAGAGTTGACGGAAACATAAAGGGAGATCAAAGTTGTCTCTAGTTTGTATCAAAGTAGAGGACCAATAACTTCTCCATCTATTGTTGTACATGGGACAATATAGGATCTAATGATGCCCATGGGAGAAATTAATGGGCTAAGAGAGCCCATATAGATAATCCTACAAAACAGAGTACTCCGCCTAGTTCCTTTCATAACACCCATGAATAACAAACCTCCAGAAGTAGAGACAAAATAGTGATGTCAAAATATACTTATAACCTAGATTGTGAGCAATATAACCTAAATGACCCTTGATGCCGAGGAGTATCTAGCCCACCATATTTAATACAAAAATAAGAGGACCAATGATCCTTAGTTCTAACACATGAAGAGGGGAGGCAATATCTCCCTATTCTATCTCCATTTGTGTTTGAAACTCAACATCTAAAAGGAGATTAGGCTCAAAGTCTAAAAGTGACAACCTCCCAAGGTGACAATTCAAGCGTCTTTTGTTGAGATAATGGAAAGAGCTGGTTAAGGAACCTTCCAAGTCCCTATACAAATAGTGACATCTCTATCATATCCATAGTAGATAAGGAACTTGAAATGAAGTGCTTCGAGACTCTCTTGGAAAGAATAAAGACTGGATATGTTATCACCTTATGTATTTTGATATTGTAGATAGTCATAATGCACAATGGTGGCATCATCATTTAGCAAAAGATACTTACCATAGAAAACCAACTTGGTGATGATAGGCTACAAAGGAAAGATCCTAATAGACACAAGCACACCAAGGTTGGACTCACACCTCCTAGTAAACCCCTTGCAAGTTACACAAGGTATATCTATTTCCACTTTGTACCTTGCAAACTTTGCAACTCTTGCAAAGAAATATTGTGAATGCACATCATCTTGTCAAGTTCAACATAAATAACAAGGAAAATTCGGGGCATTGACATGACACATGACAATTTATCTTCAAAATCAATAATTAGCCAAGATATTTAAAATGGTTGGAATAGGAAGAAATATTGTAACCATTCCCTCTAGTAGTTTATTGCAAATCCTATAACTTACATCTTCTCAAACTTGATTGGAGCATGAAGTGATTAAATGTTGGGCAAATTCCATCTACATACCAAATTTTTAATGCCAATTAATCCATCTCTAAATTCAACTTGCATGAAAAACATTATCCTAGTTTGTAAATTCATTCTGGATTGACGGGGTTCAGATCATTGGCCAATCAAGTTTTTTGCTTCTTTTGTTCGTATTGTCAGAAATCCCTCTTTTAAGTTTCAACTTATGTGGCTGCAAGAACCCTCTCTGCAGGATCATATGGCGGATTGGTGGCAACAGGGTAAACCTTCTTTCGGCACAGCAATGTATTCTTTTTTCAAGCAATTGCAATTCGTAAAGTATCAACTTAAGAGATGGAATAGGTAGTGTTTTGGTAATATTTTCCATTATAAGGCGGCTGCACAAGCAAGTTTGGATGTTGTCACTCGCTAAATTAGAGAGCATGGCCTTTTTGAGGAATCTCTTCTAGAGGAGTCACAAGCGTTGAAAGCACTGGAGGAGTGCGAGATGCGGGAAGAGATCTATTGGAAACAAAAGGCGCGGGTTGAGTGGCTGCAGGAAGGTGACAGAAATACTGCTTATTTCTTCAACTCTGTGAAGGCCAGGAGACATGGTAACTCGATCCATTATCTTGTGAACTCCAAGGGTGATCATCTATCTTCTCTTGGGGATATTTCTAATGAGGCTTCTCAGCATTTTGCCTCTTTATTCAAGGAGGATTCGTCTAATGTGATGGATGATGAAAATCAGATTCTTGCTAGTATCCCCTCCTTGGTTTCTTTGGAGATGAATGAACATCTTATGAGCACTATCTCCCTGGAAGAACTGGAGGCCACCGTTTTTCAGATGAAGAAAGGTAAAGCTCTGTGGCCTGATGGGTTCCCGATTGAATTTTTTCATGAGTTTTGGGAAATTATTAATCTGGATTTACTTGAAGTGGTTTGTGAATCCCAGGAGAATAAGCAGATGTTGAGGGCTTTGAACTCTACCTTCTTGGCTCTCATTCCTAAATGTGAGGGGCCTGATAGGCTGAGTCTATTTAGGCCTATAGCCCTCTGTAATGTGGTCTACAAGATTCTTTCAAAATTGATTGCGGAAAGACTAGAGCGGTGGATTGGTAGGTTGATATCCAAGGAACATGAGAGCTTTGTGGCTGACAGGCAGATCTTGGATGGTGTGGCTATTTCTCCACTCCATGGCGGTTTCTAAAGAGAAAACAATGTTTATCAAATTGGACATGGCAAAAGCTTATGACGGGTTAAATGGTATTTTCTGCGAAAAGTGCTTGGTGCTTTCGGTTTTGCTGAGGAGTGAGTTTCGTGGGTGATTAGTTGCATCACAACCACTTCCTTCTTTGTGCTTGTTAACGGGCAGCCTTCCTCCTTATTTGGAGCTTCGAGAGGGCTTCATCAAGGGGACCCTTTGTCTCCTTGTTTATTCTCTTGGTTGAGGCTTTAGGGAGATTTATTAAGACTTATGTTAATAAAGGTCTGATTCATGTGTGGAACTGGGGTAGTGGCCTACCCCCCAGTCGCGCTTGCAATTTGTTGATGATACCACTCTGATGGAAATGGCCTCTGTCAAAGAGGCTTCTAATTTCCGCAAAGTTTTAGATATCTACCTTGCCGCTTTAGGACAACAGATCAATGAAGATAAATCATCTATCTTCTTTTTTAACACTCTTGTGCTTATTCAACGACAAATTGCTTGTATCCTAAGGTTTCAGATTCGTCAACTGCCTTTGATCTATCTTGGCATTCCTCTCTCTACCAGTGCCCTCCCTAGAGGCTCTTGGCAAAGTATTTTAGACAAGTTCTGAGCGAAAGTGAATCATTGGACCCACAGGTGGCTATCTTTTGTGGGTCGGCTGCTGCTTCTTAAGCCTATGTTGCAAGCACTACCCAATTATAAGTGTATGCTTCAAGTGGCCCCCACTAGCTTTATTAAAGATTTGGACTCTCTGGCTAGGCAATTTTTATGGGCTAGCAATTTGGATTCCTCAAAGTGGAGTCTGGTGAAGTGGGAGATTGTTTGTAGACCGTAATAGCCTGGTGGTCTCGAACTACGACAAGCCAGTTTTATGAGTTTAGCTTTATCAACTAAGCTATACTAGAGATGGTGTACTAAACAAGATCATGTTTGGGCCAAGATTATCTCTAATAAATACCTGAAGGGAGTGACAAAGGAGGAGGTTCCTCGATTCTCGCTTTTGGGTAAGGGTTCAGTAATTTGGGAAACTCTTAAAAAGGGTGCCAAATTGATCAAGGATGGCTTATTTTGGATTTGTAACAAGGGTTTTGATGCTCTTTTTTGGTATGATTCTTGGGATGGTTTTTCAACTATCATGTCCAAGTTTCCTAATTTGCAGGATCTTTGTCACCACTTTTTGGAGGCTGGTTGGTCCCTAGTTGAGGACTTCAAATCTTTCCAATTCTATGGGCTGGTGGAAGTGTTCAGATGAAAGGACCCAGATGAGTGGCCTATTGGGGGTCTAGACGAGGATCACCTTGAGCTTAGGAATATTCTTGATAGAAGAATGTGCAACTCAATCGGGGAGAGATATTTTGGCTTGGAACAATGATCCTAAAGGAGTTTATACGGTAGCCAATGGTCACCAGAAGTTGATTTCTCAGAAGTATGGGGGGGCGAGAAGTCTCGTGGTGGAAAAATGTTTTGAACAAGCTTTCTTGGCCCAAGAATTGTTTTTTGTGGACACTTGCCTGGAATAGATGCTTGACTTGGGATAACCTTCAAAAGCAAGGTTTTCAGGATCGTCCTATTTGTGTTCTTTGTGGCTGTTGTGAGGAGGACTCGTCCCACTTGTTCTTTCATTGTCCTTTTTCTAAGTTGATTTGTCACTTTTGGTGGGGTATCTGGAGACACCCTTGTGTGCATGCCTCCTCTTTGATTGAATTCTGGAGTAGCATGGGGAGACCTCCAACATAGGCTTCTTTTCTAAAAATTGTTTGGAACATTGGTCTGGCCTTCATCCTCTAGCAAATTTGGCTTGAGAGGAATCGTAGGATGTTCTGTGGATGTAGGTTGATGATTCAACAGGTTTGGCAAAGAATTGTTTGCATGATTCAGGAGACTATGGAGGCTAAATGTGAGGTGTCACTCCCTTTGGAGAAGGGAGATGAAGAGATTGCAAATAGCTTGGGTCTGCATGAGTAGGTGTTTGGTTCTTTTTGTGTGCGAAGGGGTCGGCAGAGCAAGAAGGAGGTTCAAAGAGATGGTGGTTGGTCCCCTCCTCTAGAGAATGTTTTAAAAATTAATACCGATGGCTCTTCTCGTGGTAATCCTGGTCCTCCTAGGATTGGTGAAACTGGTAGGGATAGCTCTGGTAAGGCCATTTTCATTTTCTCCATGCACAAGGGGCAGCAGGTTTGGTGGAATTGGTAGGGATAGCTCTGGTAAGGCCATTTTCATCTTCTCCATGCACAAGGGGCAGCAATCTAATAACTTCATGAAAGGTTTGGCGATTCTTTTTGCCATTGAGAGAGCTTGTGCTCTTGGTTGGCATAAGATCATCTACGAATCTGACTCCCAAGTCATTGTGAATTTGTTGATCGAGCCAAAGTTGGAGGGGATTAATTGGTAATTGGTGTCGGTTGTTAGGCATATTCTTTGTATGAGCTACAGGCTTGAGTCTGTTTCCTTTACTCATATCCCTGGTGAGTGGAACAAGGTGGCTGATTGTTTGGCTAAATGGGCTTCCAAGCATGTTGATGGTTGGCAGGTGGATGGCTGGGAGCAGTTACCCCAAGATTATTCTCAGAAGTTAGAGAGGCTTATTTCAGAGGATGTGGTTGTATGATGCCTTTGTTGGCTGAGTTTGTTGGGTGCTTTGTTCTTCTGTAATTGTTTGCTGGTTTTGGTTGTTTTGTACTGTCTCTAGACGCCTATTATGGGCCCTGACTTCTTTGTACTGATTTTCTCTAGATGAAATAAATTTTTACCCTCTTTATTCAAAAAAGAAATAGGAGTGTCCATTTCTAATGGATAGAAAGATTACAAAAATTAGCCTTTAATAAATGTCATTATAGTGTCCCCTAACGAGTTAATGTTTTTGAAAGCAATTGATTGTAAGAGGCTAGTGAAGGATGCAAACTTCATTTCCAAAATACTCATTGGGTCCCAAAAACATTCTCCAAGTCATAATGGACAACACAAAAAATTGCAAGGCAGCAGGTGCTTTGGTGAGGAAAGATAAAAGCATACTTTTTGCACACCATGTACCGTCCACTCCCTCAACTTGGTAATGCAAAAGATTGACACTCATATGGAGTGGATGAAAGAAGTGTACAGCAAGGGTTAAGAGATTCAAATCTTCACAAGAAACCATCATATGTCACAAGGCACCTTCAAGACCTCCAATTTAGAGTTGTTAAAAGTAAACTTATGAAATTTCAATATTCATTTTAAATTTAATTTATATGGCATATTTACTTTTTTAAATTTTAATTAATTATTAACTTATTTTTTACACTACATTAGGTTGCTAAGAATCAATTCACATCACCCACAATTATTTTGAGACTTGTGAAGGTGTGAGAATCTAATGGAGTGCATGGAGGCTATGTTACCTATTCATTCTAGAAGCCCGGGTCTGGTTCAAAATCTGGTTTGGTGCATCAAGAGATACCATCTAGGGGCGGCAAACAATCTATGGGTTTGCCTCAGATAAATCTAGGAGAACCCAAACAAAACATAGGTGAACATCAATGGATACCTGTGAGCCCACAGAGATAAAACAGCATTTTTAAATTCTTTTTAGCCTGCAAATAATATTTATTTAACTTGCATATTTTTTTCTTTGGGAAGAAAATTTTATCCATTGAATTTGATGCCTCATTGTTTGGCATAAAAAGAGGGGTCGGCACACAAATAGTAGAGAGCAGGAGCATTTGTCGATGTTTGAAAATTATCCCTTTCCTTCTCCACTTTACTTGACACGTTATTTATTTTCCAAAAATATTCTGTCATCATATTTTGTATATAGAATTTATGAAGATTAGCTAAATATGAAACCTAATAAAAAATTACCTTAACAATCATGAGGAAGACTATTTAGAAATCGATAATATTTATATATACCTTAACGTAACATTTTGTATGATGAGTAGTTTGTATTTTTTATGAACAATTTACGAAAGTAATCTTTGTATATGGTATTTATGGTATTTAGTATATGCTATTTGTATTTGGTCATAATATTTTGTATTTGGCTAATTTTTTCAAATATATGGTATAAATAATTTTAGTAGAGTAAAAGATTCAAATAATATTTTTGGGGCAATTTATATGCTATGCAGTAATGGATATGATTTTTTTAAATTAATAATATATAAATATTTATTAAACTAATTTTATTTACGATTTTACTATTATATAATAATAATTTTATTAATATTTTACAAGATTTATATATATTTCTATATATAAAAATATTTGGAAATATGTATGTTGTTTCTAATATTCTTGTTTTTAGGTAGCAAATATGTATATATTTTTGGTTTTCATATGTTTTTGTGTGAACTAACCCAACCCCAAAAAAGAATTTTGATTGAACCCCCAAACTGAACTCTCGAACACAAACCAATACCAAAATCAATAACTTAGTGTGGAGGCAATCAAATTCACAAAGGACCCGAAAGGTCAAAACATTGATCCTAAATGATGATTGATGGGCTCCCGTGGACTACATCTTGAGTTTCACTAAGTCCAACATAAGTATGACCGAGTTTGTTGATATCAATCAACCAAGTTTAGAAGAAATTCATGATGGCATGCACTCAACGATAGAAAAATTAAGACAATAATAGCAAAGGAGAATGACCCCAAAGAAATATTTTTCTTAAAGGTGAAAAAAATAATTATTGACCACTGGAATAAAATGACCAAACCCTGAATTTTCTTGTATTGTATCATCTCCCAAATATTACATCATGGAGATACTTTCTTTGCCTAGGGGAACGGCACCATATAGAGAATATGAAGACGCTGAAGAGTACAAGAAAGCATTTTAAAGAATCTTCTCATAAACAAACATGGCAGATAATGTTAGGACTGACTTTGGCAAGTTCATTCTATCACGAGATCATGGCATTTGCACTCTTCAAGACAAGTACAAGATAGATGCTCATACATGGTGGTACATCCATGGGTGTTACACCCCGTTGTGCATTTATCTATTTACTACTACTATGTTAGGGTAAATTATTGCATATGTGAATGTATTTGGAATTCTGAAAAGAAAATATATATATGGTTGCACTTTGTTTATCTAAATCATTTGGAAAATTATGAATGAATGTTTATTTCATTTGATGTGATATAACAGAATGGATATCTAGAATGAATGGTTATTGAGTTTGACATTCTAACTATGAAATGTGTTGTGCCTATAGCACACACGACCCGTTCGGAACGAAGACCCTCTTTCTTTCACCCTGTCGGATCGCTTTGTTGCTGCCTCGTTTTGCGTGCCCCTGTTTTAGTGTCCTAGATGGTCAATGTGTCTCCCAAGTCTCATCTTAGGCCGACCATGTATTGCCCCTCAAAATTTGCTGAGTCCTAAAGCTTCCTTAGCATTTCACCTTTTGCGGGCATCCGTGGAACCTCTCGGGCTCGGCCCATCAAGTTTCCCCTCTCGAGTTTCCTTGTTTGTTTTGCCCTTTCTAACGGCCTTTGGCATGCGTCCTTCTAATGCCCGAGACCCGGCTTCCTATTTTCCGTTCGGAAAACTTGTGCAGAATCTGACATTTCGTCGTGCCCTTCGGGCCCAGCTCTTCGAGTTTCCCTACCCCGATTTCCGACACGTTTTCACTGTTCCAAATGGTCGTCGCCGTCCTTTCGATCCTCGGACCCCGGAGCCTGCTTCGCTGTCAGATTCTCACTCGGCAGTTTTTGCACGACCGTGACCCAACGTCATTCCGAACCTCAGGCTCTGGTCTTCCCACCACCATACCTACATTTATTAGGGACATTAAATGCAATTAGGGGTATAAATATTGGGTCCGACATGTCAGGAACAATGGAAAAGTGCAGTGCCTTCACCGCCTTCACGCCTGAGCTAGCCCTTCGCCGTTCTTCGAGGATTCAACAGCGTTATTCATCGAGTCTTCAAGGTATGCTCGTCGTTCGACAGCCTACTTCGTATTTTCATGATTTCATGCTTGAACAGTGGACAATAAGGGAAACTTTTGAATGAATCTGATAGAGGGGACACCATGCCACAAAACCCATGTGTTGAAATTTCCAAAACATCCCTCCAAAACTTAGAAAATCGAACTTGGAACCTTGTCTTCCCATCGATGTTCTTCGAACCCAACAACCGCACCCTCTGGGCTCGAGACCTTTGGCCGCCATAGCTGTTCAAACTTTAAACTTGACACAAACCTGCCTCAAACGGCGAAACGCCCCGCGGGTTCCAGACTCCACCTCCTGGTTGCCGCTTCGCCTCTGCTATTTCGAACTGCGTTCTCGCCCCACCCATTCGGGTCTCGAACTCCGGCTTGCCATTTGACACGAGACCTTCAACAAAGAGTGAACACCTCCAAGCAACCCTCGGGCCGTCGTTGCCATTTTGCTTTTTCAAACGGCCATCATGCAACGGCATGCTAGCCTCTGCGGCCCGAACAGTCGAACGACTAAAATGTTGCAAGGCGTGATCTCGTGGCTTTTTGCCTCCCGGGTTCCGAACTCCGCCTCTGGAAGGCCGTTTCTCCAAAGTTGTTTCAAACAACTAACGCTTGACAACCTTCCCTCAGTTTGACCTCGGATGCTCTAATGGTGACCTAAATGACCTCCAATCTGAAAACGAACGATGACCCATGAGCTAAAATGTGATCACCTTCCTCATGGACCCTTCATTATCCAAATCCGAGATTGAGAGAAATCATCCGGGTCTTCCCGCTCTGTTCGCCCTTCAAAACAGTGTTTTGACAAGGGAAGTCCGGCCTCTGGGGCTCGGGTCATCCAATTTCCCTCCAGTGAACCTTCAATGACAAATTCAACTAAGTGTTAGACTTTTGAATGATAGATTATTCGATCTAACTATGTTTTGCCGAGATTTAGCTAAACATTTATATCGTCATGCGTACTAAACCCCGCCTCTATGTGCAGGATATATGGAATCGGGTGCAGAAGCCTTAGGGGCAATCAAGGACAAAGGAAAGAGAATTGCCAAAGCTCCTCAAGGCAAGGAGGATAAAGATCAGATGAAATACCAATTCCAGGGAGTGTCGTTGCACTCCAAGGTCACAACCAGGTGGAAGGACATCATTGACACGAATATTGGACATGTCGATATTGACGATTTCATACAGAGGGTCAAGATGAACCCCAAGACAGTAAATGCAAAGTTAATCAGAAGTAGCGGGATAGCCAAAGCTGTTGGGTTCCCTCCCGCTTTGATCACCCCCGAGCTGGTGATGGCTTGCAGAGAGGCATATCAGCCAAAAACCAAAACTATTGTTGACAGAGATGGAAACATCCTGGCCGACATGTCACCATCAGGAATAACAAAAACCTTCCATATTCCTGTCTTCGAAAAGATGGACCTGCCTGTTGTGACCTTTTTCACACATCACCCCATTCCAGATGGGGACCCCCTAATTTTTGCTCCATTCTGGTCTTTTGACTTTGGTTAGTGCGTCTCTCTCTCTATCTCTGGTCCTTCTGGGGATGTCTCGTCGTTTGACCTGGGTTGAAGTATTGTTCAAGTCTGTGAAATTAGGGTTTTCATCAGTCAGGCTTATTAAAGGTCAAACTGAGTTGTAAAATTGAAATTCGAGCTTAGTACAGCGGTCAGAGGACTTCCAGCAGGGTCCCACTAAATTTTCACTGTATTCCGGCAACTTACTATTTTTAGTAAGTATTCAATTTGGGGCTATTTTATCGAGATTTTGGAATTCTGTCAATTCCACCACAATCAGGCAGCTTCAGAATGCTTACACGCGAAATTTGAATGGATTCCGACAACTGGCTATTTTTAGCAATTCAGCCTTCGGAGGCTATTTTCAGGATTTAAAAGAGCAATTCTCCGGTGAGTGACAGGGGAATTGATCTGGGTTTTCGAAGACCTTCGCAATGTTGTAGCATGCAAGGCGAGATGGTGACTTTCAGAGTTCAGCCTCCCGAGGCTATTTTTAGGGTTTGCATGCAAGAATTTTCAGTGCATGTCCAGATATTCCATGTGGGTTTTGCGAGGCCTTCACAATGATATGACATGCAGATGGATCGGGTCAGTTTTCAAGGACTTACTATTTTTAGCCAGTGCCAAAACTTTGACCAGTTTTCTGGGTTTTTTGAGATCCCACGGGCACTGTGACATGCAAACTCGCCCGACATCCGGGTGACCACTTTCCAGACACTTACTATAAATAGCAGTATCATCCCAGCAGCTACCCACCACTCCAGTCCAGCAATCAGGTGCAATCAGGCACGATCAAGGATAGCCAGGAACAAATCGGAGCACATGTAGATCAGATTAGGGTTTCCCCTGCCACGTCTAAAAATAGATGAAGCAAACTGCAGAAATGACGGAACGAAGCACGCCACCAGAATCAGCATCCTTCCGGCTACCGGCTGGTAAAATTTGAACATGATCTGAATACTTACTATTTTTAGCAAGTCACCTCATGGCTAAAAATAGCACGTCCTCGTCAGGGAAAATGTGTGAATGAGTCTCTTTCAGCATCAAGTACAAGTGGAACAAATTTCAAAGCAAACGGAGATACGAAATTGATCAATTCTAGGGTTTACTAAAAATAGCATGTATTGCGCCAGATAAGATATGAATAGGATGACAGCACCCGATGGAGGCACAACCACGCCAGTTCCAGTTCAGAACAGGGTGAAAATCAATGAAACCCTAATTTCTCCGAATTTACTAAAAATAGAAAGCCAGGCTGGGGCACAAAGGGCGTTGGAAATTTTACAAATATAGCTGACAGGTAAACACCTTCATATGCGCCCAGGAGGAATGAAAGCTTCAAAATTTTCCAAGTGTGAGATTTTCCTGAGCAAGGTGTGAAATGCGTTAAGAGGAAGGTGAAAGGTCACCAAACTTTGGGAATTATTCTAAGGCATCAAACTTCCTAAGGCATCCCAAAATGCGCCTTCAAGAGGCATTGAAATTTCTCTAAGGCAAAGAGTTTTTCCCTCTCACACCCCCATATGCGCCTAAAGAAGCTGAAGGGTCACCAAAAAAATGTGAAAAAATTCACTAAAGCATAGCATTTTCCTCCTCACAAGCCAATATGCGCCTAAGGCAAAGAGTTTTTCCCTCACACCCCCATATGCGCCTAAAGAAGCTAAAGGGTCACCAAAAAATGTGAAAAAATTCACTAAGGCATAGCATTTTCCTCCTCACAAGCCAATATGCGCCTAAGGCAAAGAAACTTCCCTCTCACACTAGCAAATGCGCCTAAAGGAGCTGAAGAGTCACTCAAAGGGGGCGGAATTCCTTCCAACACAATGAAATGAGCCCAAGGAAGCTGAAGAGCCACTAGCTAGGAGTGGGGTGAAGAAGGAAAAGCGCTCAAAGATGAAATTGAAGTCAACACCCCCATATGCGCCAAAAGGAGATGAAAGGTCACCACATGAAATGCGCCTAAGGTAACATGGTAACAAGGTAAGGGTAAAGACGTTGAAGGTAAGGGAAAAGCGCCAAGGGTAAAGGAAGTTGTCTCCTCAACATGTGAAGTGCGCATGGAATGGAAGTCTACTATGAAGAATGCGCTGGAAGAAGATGAAAGGTCACCCTGTGAAATGCGCCAAGAAGGAAATAATGCTAAGGGGGGCGTGATTTTAAAAATGACCAAGGGTTATTCATGTTATTTTATTCTTTTCCTCTTTACCATGTGAAAGGCGCCTATGGAGTTGAAAAATGAAATAAAAAATTTGCTAAGCATGAAAATTGCTAAGAATGTCTAGGCGTGGAATTGCCTAAGGAATAAAATGAGGTTCATGACATGTTCAAGTGCGCCCTCTAGAGATAAAATTTTAATTTTCAAAAAATTCCTAAGGCATTTTCTTAAGGGAAAAAGAAGGAATACGCCTAGAGGATGATGCCAGTTGCCAGAGGTACAAAAAAAAATCTTCAGAGGAAAATTCTTCAGGGAAAATCAAGATAATTTGCCAAGGCCGAGAAGATCGAAATTGCAGGAGTGAAAGACATCCAGAAGGGGAAGAATAAACATTAGCCTTTTTATTATTTTTAATAATAAAAATTAAACGTACCCCTTCGTCCCGATACACATGAAAACAATGGATTTCAGGAAGATTTTTCTTCTGGGTATTGGACGTTCGCAATTCGGAAGTGATCCAAAGTTACTCCACGCCTCACTCACGTCGTTTCGATGGATATTTTGCCCAGTACCTATTTTTATAAAATTCCTAAGGCAAATTTAAGAAATTTCTCTAAGGCAAACGAATGAAATGGATGAGAAATTTCGCTAAGAAGTTTGAACTTGATAATTTTTGCCAAAATGCCTCAGCCAAACTTTTTGAAATTGTTCAAAGAAGTAAACGATTTAACATTTTAAGAAATCAAACGCAACGAGGCAAGCCTGTGCAGAGGTGATGAATCCATAATTCTAGAAGTCTGAGATTCCGATGCTTCAGACGACAAGTGTTACGATTGGAAAAGAGAGGGAAAATGAATTCAAAATATTTGCTAAGATTAGCCTCTGCAGGAATCCGCCCAAGCTATAAGTTTTGAAGTTCTCTTCATTTTTCTCTCACAAGTTGCTGAAGAGCTGAAAGTGAGAAGTTTGAATTTGTGAGAAGAGCTGAAAGTCGCTGAGGATTTCAAATTTTTTTAGAGAGTTGAATCCCTAAAGGACTGGAGTTGCTGAAGTACGAATTGCTGAAGTCACAAACTTGCTGGAGAAGTGCGACCTACCTTGTCAGGATTTCAAGTTGCTGAAAAGTGAGTTTCTAAATTGCTGCAATTGTGAGGAAGTTCGAATTTACCAAAGTGAAGTTGCTGAATGCTGAAGTGCGACTTGTGAAGAAAGTTTTAAGTTACTGAAAGTTGCTAGGTTAGGAAGAAAGTACGAACTTGAAGAAGGAAGTTTCAAATCTGCTGAAGGCGAATTGCTGCAGGCAAACATTTCCCAGCATCTGACATTGTGTTGCTGCAAGTAGAGAAACTTCTAAGAAAACCTTGAAGTAAATAGGCGCAGTTGAGGTTTGCAGCTGAAAGTGGCAAAGTGTTGCAGCCTTTTTATTTAAAAATCTGCTGGCACCCTCAAAAGTGATATTTTATTGTTATGAAATCTTGTTTGCTGACTATCTTACCCTTTTTTGCAGAATGGCCGAGTCAAGCAGAAGAGCTGCAGGCAAGAACGTCCACGCTGAGTCCAGACAGGCAGTAATCAAGAAATTAAGCAAGTCTTTCCTGCCAGAATCAAAATTCACATCAAAGTTGGGCAGGCTGGCAGACACAAACCTGGGCTCGTTTAACCTGGAGGCGTTCAAAAGAAGGATAATGGGGACTGGAGGCCATCGCCCATCAGTGACTTCACATAGCATTGTCAGAAGTGGGTTATATGCAGCTGCAAATTTTCCACCAGCCATCCGGTGCCCGGAGCTCATTATGGAATGCTCTCACCACTACGATTCAGAGAAGAGGACGATCGTTGCGCCAGATGGCAAGGTGTTGGCTAACCTGACACCACAAGCAATTGGAGAAGCATTCGGGATTCCCGCCCATGAGAAAATGATTTACAAAACGAAGGACAGGGCTGACAGAATGTATTCATCTACAACGGACCGATGTGCTAATGTGATAAACACTAGGTGGATGATCAAGCCCAAACCAGCTCGTACGAAGTTGCCCAAATAGATAATTTCCGAAGACTTGAAGCAAGAGTTTGGCGACCTGATTATGATGTTGAGTAGAGTTGGAGGGTGTCCCCAAGCGTTTGTCTTCGAACCTTGGATGTTTTACTTTATCAACTTGGTGCTAGAGGGCAAGGATTTCATGGATTGGGCACTGTTAATCAGTGATGGTCTACATGAGCAGCTCCGCAATGTGAGGAGGACTAAAACATTTTATATGGGCTCTTACCTCGTCTATATGTTGGCTTGCATGACAAGATACAGGGGGATCTCTTACAAAGAACCAATTGGTTGTGGTTCTCAGCAATTCAAATTATACGAGGTTTGTCCGCAGTTGCATTTGACAAGCACTACTAATTACAAAAGAGTCAACGATGCCTTTACTATGCACATCACGAGGACCTTGCAGCAAAGGACCCATCACAGAATATCGAGGGAGGCACAAAAAATGATTGAGAAATATGGATGTTGGTTTATCCAATTCCCAAAATTCACTTACATAAGGCTGCAAGGATTCTCTTCCTACCCATACAGGTTGCCCCGATATCCCACGAACAGGGTAGTGATGCTGGAAGTTTCTAGGCAACTAATTGCCTACGATAAGATCCAAAAGAAGAAGAAGAAGGGCGGACTTGGGTTCCCGATTGCTATGGGAAATTCAGACGAAGTGTGCCCATCACTGCAGGCAGCAAGGGAGGCAGAGGCGGAGCTCCAATTCTTTCAGCTTTCTTACCATTCCAGCAGGCACTACTACGATCCTCATAGAAATATCAGGTGGGTATTGACAGAGGAGTTTAGGCACAAGGCACAAATAAAAGATTTTTGGGCAAGTGCAGTAGATGAGGTCGAAGTCAGAAAGAGGATGTTTTCCCGGATACCATTGGCAATGATCAGAGAGTGCGAGATTATTCCTGTACCAAATCAGATTGAGGGGGACATAAACGTTGTACAGGTTGATTACGACACAGTAAGAAACACGCCCTTGCCACTCCCAGATTGGTCAGAGCCAGAGATCACCGACTTGGATACACTTTGTATCCCAATCCTGACATTTACACGGAGTTGGATAGGGAGACATGTCAGCCAACTAAAGGGAAGGTCAATTCCCCTTACCTACAATTTGATGGGAGACAGCAGATTGCAGACAACTGATCCGAGGAGACGAAGTAATCCAACTCCAGAACCTAGGGGAAAAGAGCCAGTTCGACCGGAGCCTGTGATAGTTGAGGAATCCTTGCACATGCCGGTTCGAACACATTCTCCGAGCATACAAGAAGTGTCCCTATTTGCTGATCAGAGGGAGAGGTTGCAGGCAGAACAGGCAGTACAAATAGAGAGCCAGCCACTTCGTAGGGAGTCCGTGGGCCAGAGCATCAACGTGCCCCGAGAGGATAATCAACAGGAGAACCGGCAGGAGACCGATGAAGGCACTGCCACAGATACTCAGTTTCAGCATGAGATTGAGGTAGCTCTCGAGGACGATGCTGCTTCCGATCGAGATGCCCAGAGCTCAGGAGACACTGAGCCCATAGATGATGATGAGCCTCGTCAGAACGAGGGCCATGAAGTAGAGGCCGAGGTAGAGCGGCCTTTCATCATAGCAGACACACGACAGGAGGTGCCAGACTGGCTGAGGGATAGGATGAGGCGTGATCCTGTGGATGAGACTGATCCTGCAGTCGAGATGGAGGAGTTGCTACAAAGGATCAATGCACCTCCCACGAAGAAGAAGGCTAGGAAGTTTTCCAGAATATCCACAGATGAGGATGGATCCCGAACCTTGCATATGGCAATTCCACGGGAGGAATGTGATAGAGACGAGGCCGTTCCTGAGAACTATATTGTGACAACCATGGAACTAGGCCGCCCTACTGGGGCACAGGTGGTAGAGGAGTGCGATAATTCCTATCGGGCACTCAAGGACAGATTGTCCCATGTTGAGGGCAAGTACAAAAGGTTGAAGGTAGAGCATCGGACACTGATTGGCTACGTGCAGCACTTGTCCCGTCCTTGTGGGCAAGAAAATCCTGCAATCGAGCTCCCAGCTGAGTTTTCCAGGGAGTCAATCAGTGGATTAGAAGATTTAAGGAGAATGGCACAGCAGGCAGACACGTGGGTTGCCAGTGTGCGTACAGAGACAAGAAAGTTTATGGAAGATCTTGCACATGCCTATGGGCAGGCTTCCGATATTATGGCTAGAGTGGAGGCAGTTAACCATGCTTGGGGTGAGGCTCGCATTTATCGGACGAGAGTTGTTCTCCGTCTAAGAGCTTTGATGAGCATACCTCAACACACTTTGGTTGAGGGAGGTGTTATCCAGCAGGGAGATAGATACGACTTTGCCAGATGGTATTCTTCAGTAGTCACAGGCCGGGGATTCTATGATGCATCACAAGCAGATTCGGTCAAGGTCAGGAAGGCCATGACGAACATCTTGGATGGAGTTCTCAACACATTGGAGGCAATCTTTGCCAGGAGGTTGACTTCTGAAGAGATAACCGCAGATGGACTAACGAACAGATTGGCGCCATTCTTCTCTGAAGTGAAAACCTTCACTCAAGATGATTTCGAGAACACTGCCACGTTCTCTAGCATCATACAGAACACCCAGGATGCCCTTGTTGCCTGGAAGAAATCATGTGCCCGGCATGGGCAAACAGTTGCAGTTTTAGAGTTTCAGTTGGATCACATTCCTCCTATCTCCGATCAGGAAGTTGAGGAAGTATTAGCCAGGTTCACCAGATTTGCAGCTAGCGAGAAGGAGAAAGGAAATGCTCTTCTGGACGACGATCTGCTGCAGGAGGACGATGTGCATTGATTGCAGGTAGTGGGTTTGCAGAGGAGTGGAGAATATTCTGCACATTCATTGCCCCACTCCTCTCAATGGCGATTTTTAGGGCATAAACCCTAATTAGGGCATGGGTGGCTCAATCTGAGCCCTTTATTGTAATCAGATCTGAACCGTCCACTGGACTGGGTTTATTACAAAAGGGGTATCCCCCCTCATTTGTAATTATTAGAACTAGAATTGAATCAGAGATATAGTTGAGCTAGAGAATAGAAGGCATATAGCATTTAGCTTAGAAGTTAGCTTAGATTGAGGAGGAAAGGAAGTTTTCCCATTGAGAACTTTGTAAGAAGTTGTTGTGAACACTCTCATAATATAAAGATTTATCATTGTTTGGTGGTTCTATCTTCTATTGTGAGTAGCTAGCAAGGCTTGTTCGTCTTTCCAGTTCGAATAGAGTAAAGTAGAATAGATTTTGTTTCCATGCAAGTAGCGTTAATTGTGGAATGCAACATTGGTTTGAGCATATCTCCCTATATCCATACCACTAGCGGGCTTGCTAACGGTAAGTCTGCCCTGCGTGGTCAACTGGAATTTCAGCATTTAACTTCGGTTGCGATTTGTGTGTCCACTTGCTTCGTGGTGAAGGGGTGTGCATGTTGAATCTCGATCTGAATATCTACTTATCCTTTGAAGATTGCATCAGCTTTGTCAGAGTTGTCCGAGGTGGAGACGATACAAAGTTTGGTTTGGAGATTGTTGAAGCTAGTTTTGCCTTCCATCCTCAGAAATAGATTGTAGGATTCCTATCCCTTTTCCTTTAATTCAGTATTTCCCGATCGATTCGAACATCAGAGCAATATCATCAAAATCATTCATTGTTTCACTATGATTGAACAACTACGTAAGTCCCCTTGAATAACCAGCATATACACATCAACCAACTGAGTCTATTCGCGATAAAAGGAACCTTGGAGTTGAACGCATGAACTTTCACGCAATCTTAGCATGCGGAATACTTTGATCAAGAGAGAATAGAGTGACCGTTGGACAACTTTATTCTGTGTTGATGTCGTCATAAAAAAACACGTCAACAGACTACTATCCCGGAATGCAAAGAAATGTGGGATGAAGACCCCATAAGATGCAAGAAACTCATAAATCAATATTGGCTAAAGGACAGACGGGGCAGCGCTGCAAAGGTTCCCCAAGAACTCTTTCGCAACGACTTTTTCGAAAATTACCATGATTTGATCACCCTGCTAAGCAGAGTGATGGACCTCCCTTATGCGGCATATTTTCAAGAATGGATAGTTTATTTCGTCGAGCACATTCTCCGTGAAAAGGACACCACGTTCTACTAGGGAGGAATAATCAGTGACCGCTTTCATGATTAATTCATGAACATCAAAAAGACCTCCAAGTTCTATATGACCTCTTACTTGGTATACTCACTGGCCGATGGGAGGCATTATAATGGGTTATTCAATGTTCCGAACGAAGTGCCTGGTAGAGAACTCAAGGCTTTCGACAAGTACCCTCAGCTACAGCTCAGGAACTTCAAGAAGGATTATTGCAGAGTGAACGATGCATTCATCGCTTATATCATCAGGCTACTCGGGGGCGATTTTGAGAGGAGAGTCTCCCACAGTGCTCGTGCTTTTCTAAAAAGTTATGCTTTCCTATTCATCCAATATCCAAAGTTCACCTACATTCGAGCCCAGGGATTCTCAAAAAAGCCAAACAAGCTGCCCCGGTACCCTAATGACCGGATAATATTGTTGGAGCTCTCTTGGCAGATGCGCCACATTCACACCGTTTTGAGCAACAAGCATCTAGCAAGGATTCCTTATCCCCTTACACTCAGCCAGGGGATGTATGAGCTTCATACTTCCCAATGTGCAGGCAATTCAGAGAAGGAACTGGCGGAGTATCATTTCAAATCTCACACGGCCAGGCCACGGATGGATCCATACGGCCATATCAGAAAGGCGATTGGACAGGAGTATGCCCACCTCCACAATGTTGAGAATTTTTGGGCAAATTGTAAAGATGACTTTGAGGTGCGGATAAGGCACTATATGCGAATGACCGCATACTTTGTAAAAAGGGTGAACCTGTTCTCGGTGCTTGATCAACTGGGGGAAGATGAAAGCATTGTAATCGACCCCAGGTACAATGTCGTTGCAAACATGTCACTGCCACTAATTGATTGGAATGAGCCGGAGGTTCATGACCTCGATATACTTACCAAGCCTATTGAGGCCCGAACAAAGGCGTGGATTGATAAGCGGGTTGCTCAATTAAGGCAGCAAGGGATCGTCCTGACATTCAAGGGGCTCGAAAGCGAGCCAAGTGGTTATAAAGGTGGGGTAGCTGCTACATCAATTGGAGAAACATCTAAATCCCCCCCATCTGTTCGTTCGAAAAAGAGAAAGGAGATTGACGAGCAGCAATCTGACCCAAAGGTGTACGCTAGAAAGGCCTCGGAGCGTGAACCTCCCAAGAAGCACAAGCGAACGGGCAGCGTCACTGAAATGCCAGTAATCCAAGAAGACCCGCTCCATGAGGGAGAGGAGATGGAGGCTGATCAACCAAAATCTCCGCCTATTTCATCTGCTGCCGCAACTACTGTTATTGCCACCTCTTGGCAGATGCGCCACATTCACATCGTTTTGAGCAGCAAGCATCTAGCAGGGATTCCTTATCCCCTTACACTCGACCAGGGGATGTATGAGCTTCATACTTCCCAATGTGCAGGCAATTCAGAGAAGGAACTGGCGGAGTATCATTTCAAATCTCACACGACCAGGCCACGGATGGATCCATACGGCCATATCAGAAAGGCGATTGGACAGGAGTATGCCCACCTCCACAATGTTAAGAATTTCTGGGCAAATTGTAAAGATGACTTTGAGGTGCAGATAAGGCACTATATGCGAATGACCGCATACTTTGTAAAAAGGGCGAACCTGTTCCCGGTGCTTGATCAACTGGGGGAAGATGAAAGCACTGTAATCGACCCCAGGTACAATGTCATTGCAAACATGTCACTGCCACTAATTGATTGGAATGAGCCGGAGGTTCATGGCCTCGATATACTTACCAAGCCTATTGAGGCCCGAACAAAGGTGTGGATTGATGAGCGGGTTGCTCAATTAAGGCAGCAAGGGATCGTCTTGACATTCAAGGGGCTCAAAAGCGAGCCAAGTGGTTATAAAGGTGGGGCAGCTGCTACATCAATTGGAGAAACATCTAAATCCCCCCCATCTGTTCGTTCAAAAAAGAGAAAGGAGATTGACGAGCAGCAGTCTGACCCAAAGGTGTACGCTAGAAAGGCCTCGAAGGGTGAACCTTCCAAGAAGCACAAGTGAACGGGCAGCGTCACTGAAATGCCAATAATCCAAGAAGACCCGCTCCATGAGGGAGAGGAGATGGAGGTTGATCAGCCAAAATCTCTGCCTATTTCATCTGTTGCCACAACTACTGTTGTTGCCACCACTCCGCCTATCCCACACATAGTAGTTGCATCCTCTCCGCCCGCGGTGGACATCTCTATCCATCTGGCTTCTACTTCTCCTGTCGCGCAAGTAATATCGGTTGATTCATCCTCCGCCACTACCTCACCCATTTCTTCATCTTCCATGTCTCCTTCATTTTCTCTTCCACTGCAACCGCAATGCCTGCCCTTACCCTTCCGCAATCCTTAGTGAAATATATGCAAAATGTGCCCTCTGAGGTCTCAGAAATGTTTCCAAATCCAGTAGTACAAGCTACGATAGCTCAGGCAATAATTAGCACTCCAATCCCTCCTCCTACCGAGCCGCCAACAATGGAATCCACCATGCAAATTTCTGAGGAATTAAACTGCCAACAACAAATGGAATCGGCTAAGAGGTTGGAAGAGGAGGCATATGACTATCATGAGCACCCAATATACGAGCATCGAGTAATCGATGAGGTCGCCTATGAGTCTTCCAGTGATGATGGCGAGGATCTGGACACAAAGACAATTGAAGAAATATTTGATCCGGAGCTTGATGCTGAGCTAGTCAAGCAACTCAAGGAAATTGAAGACAAGGAGGCTGAAAAACAACCTATTAGTGAAGAAGAGGTTGCTACCACAGGAATGGGAGATGATAGGTCTCTGACGGGAGAGCATGACCATACCACTAAGCATGATGAAGAGGTGTTCCCTCATGAAGAGCAGGAAGGTAAGGAAGAAGATAGGCCTAAAGGAGAGGCTGAAAATTATAAGAATCTAGAGATTGAGCAGCCCGAGGAGCACGGGCATGATAAAGAAAAAGATGCCAAAGGGGAAGGCAACCCTGATGAGCACTTGCTTGCCAAATCCCCTATCAAGCGCATAGTGTTCATCCAAGACTCCGATGAGGAAAAGGAGGATATGAAGATAGAGCAGGAGGCCCTCAATGGTAAGGCCATTGAGATCAGGGAAGAAGAAAAAGGGGATCAGCAGGACTCACCTAAAGAAAAGTCCTCAATGCCCGACTGGTTGGAGAGACAACTGGAAAGGAGAGCTCCCACTCCAAAAGACCCAAGGGCAAGGCTGAAAGCTATATTGGCTCGAGCCCATATCGGCACCAGGAAGGAGAAGAAGCCAAAGATCATGTCAAAGGTAATGATGGATGCCTCCAGATCTAGAGCAGTACAAATAGCTATGCCGGTGGTGGGAGAACAAGGAATAAGTTATAACATATCCACCATCAACTCGGGAGTAGCCACCAGGGAGTAGAAGGTTGATCATCTCCAAGAATCTGTCACCACGGTGGTACATCTTATTCAGCAGGATAAAGTTTCTAAAGAGGAGCTTAAGGCACAGGTGGTTGATTTGACAGCCTATATCCAACAATGGTCATCCACAGAAGAGCAGCCAACCACATCCTTGGCCCCACCGCAATTGCTATCCAGAGAACAGATTGACAAATTAGAAAAAAAAAAAACTTGGACAAGACCACGAAAAATTGGTTCCGGCAGGTCTTGGATATCAAAAACGTGGGTATTAATCGTGCTATTCGGACAGCAAACAAATTCTTGGAGGTGCAAAAGTCTCTTGAGGGTACGAGAAAAATCTGCAGTGAGTTCTCGATGAAATATGGGGTTGTTTACCCAAAGATTGAGGCTATCCTCAAATTGCCAAGCGAGATTTGGGAGAAGGAGTTTACATTTAAGGAGGATGATCATTGGCTAATGGATGTGTGGAAACAAGACTTCGATCATCAGAAGGAGGGGCTAGAACAAATACTTGAAAAGGTAAATCCAGATATTGAATGGGCCAAGGAAGTCAGAGAAGATTGCCTCCGATATCTGAAGCTAATGACAGGATATGAAATGCCCGCTGTCCAGATCAATCCGGAAAATATAAAGCCTCACTTCCAAAGGAGGATGGAAGATGGGATGTCGACCGAAATTACTATAGATTTCATGAGCTTTGCTGCCCAAGCTTTCGCTCAATCCGAGTTGTTCAAAGATCACACTGCTAAGTATGAGGAGGATTGGGAGAAGTTTGTTGATAATTCCAAAGAGTGGAGCTACCAAGTGCTGAGATTCGACATCATAGAGGTCGATAAGCTCCAACCGATGATCTTAAAATTCATGGAATATGCAGCTTTGAAGAAGCAAGAGGGCAACCCTGTTATTGATGAAGAATTTCTAAAGGAGTAGTTGCAGCAAAGAGCAATCAGCAAGAGGACAAAAATGCTACAGTGCTGCCACTAAAAGACAAAACAGGGATGTGGACAAAAATGTAATATATTGGGGGGTAGGTAGAACCCTAGGTTACAGTGAATTGTGGCCACACAAATGTAAATCAATCTTGGCCACATATTCTACTTTTGGGACACTATAAATGGGGGATCTCTCATTTTCAAGGAGAGTTGAGTTGTTGTAAAGACATGCTGCAGAAATTGCAATAGAAATACATTGACTTTGGTGCATTTTTGGGTTTCTTCTCATGTTTCATGATTTTTCTCTCATAGTTAGATGATTTAGTTAAATTTACTTTGCTGTTTTAGTTTCCTTTCAATTGGCTTTGGTAGATTTAGTAATGTTGTTTCTTGGTTATGAAGATTTATGCTGTGTAGATGCCCTCCTTGTCCATACTTTTGGTTGTTTGCTGCTGATAGATGGTTGTGCAAAGTTAATCTAGACCTAGATTTGAAGCTGCTTTTAAATCTTTATCTTTGTTCATGCATATGTATGGTGAATGAATGGTAAAATATCTGCAGTCCTTAAAAGATAGCACAAATTTCATGAGACTGTGAGATTTCTAGTTAAGTGGAATTTTGTTTTAAGGAAGTTGTCCACAGTAAAGACCTCCATAATCACTGTTCATTGGTAGTTGCAAGTCCAGGAACCCTCTCTCTTCCCTGCCCTTTTTTCCCTTTTTTTTAAGAAGTGACCTATGCTAAGGTTCGTTGCACATTGTAAAGTCAAATCTTAAAACAAAAATGGAGTTCAAGATTGTTGTTTGAACCTGCAGCAAACGTACAGTAACTTCCTCACCTCAGGAACTCTGTTTGCAGATCCAATTCCCCTTCTAGCTGAATTCATGTAAGTCTGCCCTATGATTACCAACAAAATCAGATCAAACATTAATTGAGATATTTCACGCAAGTCATGACCTAACACCCGAAAGACCTTGGGGTGATTTTTAGCAACTTGCTAGATATTTCCTTTCAAGAGAGGTGATGCACCTATGCATTACCTGTGTTGAGAAGTGCATAAAAAACACATCAACAAAATTTATAAATGCTTGTTTTTGATGAACGGCTAACTACCATGAAATGTGTTAAGTTGGATGCAAATTCAGATTCAATCCTCCGAAAGCGAGGGGAAGTATCACTCAGGAGAAGAACTTGGTCAGGTAACCTATAACGAAACCTAACTAAGCTTACACACACACTCACTTATAGAATGGTTGCGTCAAGTCATAGTTTTGGGAATTGGTAAGTCATCCTTTGGTATGATGTGTTTGCGTTAGGAAGGATCTTGATTTATGTTAAGAGAATTCTTGGATTGTGTTTAAATGCTTGGTGCATATAAGTTCTTCTTTGTATTACTATTTTTGATTGATGAGATATATATATATAGAATGTATATATATCTATACATGTGCATGTCAACGATAACCCATACACGTGAGATAATACGCACATGAGAATACGTAGGTAGACGTACCTACGCACACTCATGGACGGGTTGCTCATGGGCATGGTGATATCAAGAGGACAATGAGACATGTATATATATATATATACATCACATGTATATATACCTATCAAAAGATAGTAATTGTTTGTGTTTGATTGAATAATCGGATGTATGTATATATGAGATATATGCATATAAACATATGTATACACATGTCGATATACGCGTATGAGTTGACAAATGGGAATATCCATACGAGTATATCGATATTTGTATATGTATGTATACATTAATATAGATATATATTTATACAAACGATAATATATATAAAATGTTAACTTGATCTAATTCTTTCGAATATCAAGTGGAATATTTAGACAAACTTATTTGTCAAAGAATATATATAAATAAATATATATTTGAATATATATACATATAAATATAAATAGCATTAAATGCTATTCATTGGTGTAATATATATATATATATACACTAATGGCCGATTTATAGAATATATGCCATGGTCAATATAATGTGAATGTAGCACTATATGCAATCGCAATGCTAAGTATTAAACCGCATTTATCATTATGGATAATAGGCAATGGAAATACATAAGTATTAATCTGCTACGTATAGTTTATTTAACACAATGATAAAGTGTTGCGCAATTATATTATGTAACGTGCTGAGTCAAACATAGAGCAGCGCTATAATAAAGGAGGTCAACACATTAGGATGTGTCAAATGCTTTGGCTTGGACCAAGTCGACTATGTGAAACGCAGCCAGATAAAGTCTGACTTATTCCTCTGTTTTAAACAGCAAGCTTGTAAATAGGAAATGTGATGAATAGTTGGCGCCATATTATGAATTTTGTGTTTCTTTTAGAAGTCTATTTAGCCTGTAAGTCGATTTCCAAATTGAAGCATGTGCTTTATGAACTAGTCAAACTGTTGTTGGCAAGCATTGGGTTGATCTGCTGTCTTGTTTGCGTGACTATTGAAATAGAAATCCGCCACCTTTTTATTAATGAGCTGAGTCAATGGTATTATGATGAGAAGCATCATATCACAAGCCTTGTTTGTAGCCTGTAGATGCTGGTTTTTGGGTATAAATAAGTGGCATTCTCACCTCATTTGGATACACTTCCTTTATGCATCATTACGCTGCTCCATTTTGTTGTATTTTCATTGAAAGATTCTTATTTTGCTGAAAATTATTGTGAGGAAGCTTTAGTGAGAGAAGTTGAGAGGGATTTGTTGCTAAGTTGATTTTAAAAGGGGGCCAAGCTTGAGACCCAGTGAGTCGATTGGAATAAGCGATTAATAAGCATGAGATTCTATTCTCTTTATGTTTTACCTTTTATTTGAAAGATTGATTGCCTTGTGTGCTTAAATTGGAAAATGCATTTGTTTGCTTAAAATAGAGTTATAATCTATTTGCTTATAGGAAAGGAAAAGACTTATTGATATGATTTCTCTATAAGTGTTTGTACTTACTCCATATTAAGGAGTGATTGAATGTCGTCTATAGTATTACGTACTAGAATTGATGAATTTGGAATAGCTTGTTAAGTTATTTTATGCAAACTTAATTTGTAGACTTAGAAAGCTCTTATGTTATACCTAGGATTAGGTTATCCATTGAAGGGGGTAACTTACGCTTTTGCTTATACCTTATTGGTAGAGATACCATTGTGTTTTGGGAAAAGGGAATAGGTTATTTCTTAGGTTAATGACTACCTATTGAAGGAAATTGCCTATGCATAGTTTATAATGGCCTAAAGTCAAGTCGAGCTAGAGTAGTGTATGTGAATAGGATGACTGTCACTCGAAGAACTAAGTGAGAATACTTTGGCCAAAGTAGTTAGATTGCCTTTGGCTCCACGATCAATTCACCGTGTTCCTTTTATGCATGCTAGATCAGGATTGTAGTGTTTACAAGTTCTAGTTATGTAAGGCACAACACTCAGCTCGGAGTGGTTGTCATTACGAATTTACTCCACCAATCTTTTCGTCGAAGGGTGGGGCCATCTATCAGATGATAGATATGTGGGGGACCACATTTGAGTTCGTGGTTGGTGGAAAAGCACTTAAGTGATGCTTCTCCTACTCAATTGGTGACCAAGATTTGAAAGGAGATTCCTCGACCATCTATATCTATTGCTTTGAAGCTCGGTTGAGCTATGTATGTATTCTGTATACAATCTTGGGAATGTTGTAATATGTGGAATATTATATTGGAAATGAAATCAATTAATGTAATTTGTTATGCCATTTAAGCTCATTTGTTCTCTTTTGGAAAAGAAAAAATTTATAGCAATGGTTATGAAACATAGTTTATTTACTTGAAAGTGAAAACTTAGGAAATTTACTTGCTTGAACAATTGGCATGTTACAATGGCCAAGGTTATATATTCCTCCAAAGTCTTGCAATCAACTTTCTATTACAAGTAAGCATTTATATTTTTTAGCATTCTTACCATTCTTTCACTTTTTTAAGTTGTATCGTATTTCTCTCCAATTTCAACAAATTGCAAGTTCTTCTTCACCTAAGCAGAACTGGAGCACATACTTCTTTATCCACTAAGTTAAATGCAACCGATTGGCTGCAAGAAAAAGCAAAAGATTTGGTCTACATCCATTCCAACTTGCACCTCCTATCACATAAGGAAGTTGACTATAAACAAGAGGCGACAAAGAATTGGTATATAACCTTTGAGTGTGCAAACTTAGATGCATTTGTTTTAGAGCTTTCCAAAGCCACTTTCAATAATGACAAATCTCTTACACATGATGTAGGTAGTGCGAGTGGCACTATAGTTGCTTGTCGTTCAAATGAAGTTGAACCAAGCAATTACTTAGATCAAGATGCTTTCATTATAAAGCAACATATAGATTTTTTATCGTATTTACTATTTAGTATTCTCAAATTTTGTAATGATTTGGCATATATGATATTATATTGAATTATCAATTAGCTTTATCACCATAATAATATCAAGTATCAAATGTATTTTTAATTTTGTATAGTGTTTTTTTGTCATATATATACAGCTGTACCCATACCCAGAAAAAAATAATCATCATACCAGCATACCCAAACCTTAAACCTATACCTGTACCAGAACTGACAACTTAGACTAATTGCAGATCCTATAACTTACATCTTCTCAATCCCAACCAAGACTTGAAAGGGGTTGAACATTATATGCATTCCATTCTCTATAATCCTAAGTTACCGGTTCGGGTTCGGGGACGGGTTCGGGTACGAGAACCCGGTACGTGGGTACGTGAAAATTTTTTTTAGGGGTTTGGGTACGTATGGGTACGTGTATATATATATATATGTATTATATATACAAAAAAATAAGAGAAATATACAGAATTGTAAAACTAAATCATTTCATAGTATGATACTTGATCATTGATCAATGCCAAATGCCAAAGATAAATATTAAATGTCAATTGATAGTTGAAAAATATTCAAATACGCCATATCAATGATATCAATTATGGAAATCATCACAATTACAGTATTACTGAATTACAAAATGTAGTTCATGAAAGTTGAAACATGATTCAATTTCAATGTTCATCAATCATCAAAAGGATTATCAAAAAAGTCATCTTGATTTGGATTTTCAGTGGCTTCAACTTCAAGATCATCATCATTTGAACCCAAAGCGGTTCCGCTTCCACTTCCAGCACCATGCATGTCATGATCATCATTATCATCCACATCATCCATAGTGGCTCTAGCAAGATCCTGAATGGTTGCATCCAAGTCAGCAGACTCGGGTGCTACATCCCAAAGCTTTGCTGCCCCCTCCTTGTATTGAGGTTCCTTACGTGACAGAAGACGCAAATTAGAATGAATATACACCAAGTCTTCAGCTCTTTTTGCAGCCAACCGGTTACGCTTCACTGAGTGGATAAAGGAGTATGTACTCCAATTCCATTCAGCAGCAGAAGAGCTTGCAACCTAGAGAGAAAACCAACAAAATTAAAAATAAAAAATGCAAGATAAATTCAAGAATGTTAAGTGTTAAATTCTACAATACAAGTGGCAAAAAAAAAAACTTACTTGTGAGAGGATCTTGATTGCAAGAGGTTGGAGGTACATATAAACTTGACCATGGAGGTACCACCATGTAATAGCATCCATTTTGTATTGGTCTTTGGCAACAGAAGGGCTAAGATTTTTTCCTATGATAAACATTCCAAATTCTTTCATAACACTTGTCTCCATTTCTGGATCACTGAAGAGTCTCTTAAATGCACTCTTATACCCTCTAGCAACTTCAAGATCTCTATATGGCGGTATTCTCCCTGGGATAGAAAGTACTTCTCTAGTATAGTACCTTGGAGATAGGGCATATGCAAGGAGGTGCAATGGTGTTGTCATCTTGTTCCAACGATGAAGAACGATTGCTTCCACCCTTTTGTAAAGGGTGTCTTCAGGATCATTCTCTCTCTTTTGTATTTCAATTTTTATTTTCTCCAACATTGTGTCCATGCTAACATAGACATCCCCCAAGCATGGTTCATCTGTATCAGCAGACCGAAGCATAGACATGATAGGTTTGGTCATCTCCAATACATAATTCACACGATCCCACCAATTGTCATCCAAGATCAATGCCTTGACCTTTTGGGCCCTCTCTGAATTTGATTGCTTCCATATACCCCATTGGTTGCTAATAACCATTTGACTCAATGCCCCTTTCACCTTCACAAGTCGTCTCAGAACAATTGTGTGAGATGCAAATCGGGTCTCAGCAACCTAAGAACATGTAAATAATTAAATAAGTTAAAACAAAAAAATTATTCAATTATGTAAAACATGACATAAATGAAACTAAATAAATAATAAATTAAATTTACCTTCAACAATTCCAATCTTGAAAAAATTCTGAAAATTGCTTGTGACATATGGTGGTTTGTCACAAACATCTGGATCTCCTCAGCCTCCTTGTATATTTCTTTCACCCACTCTATTTGGTTTCCAATTGCTTGCATCACCAAATTGAGGGAGTGTACGGTGCAAGGTGTCCAAAAGATGTGCTCATATCTAGCCTCTACCAAAGCACCTGCAGCCCTGCAAACTTTTGCATTGTCCGTAATTACTTGGACAACATTTTCATCACCCACCATCTCTATGGAGTCAATGAGAATCCTAGAAATGAACTCTGCATCTTTCACTTCCCCTTCACAGTCAACTGCCTTCAAAAACATTGCCCCCTTGGGGGACACTGCAATAACATTGATCAATGGACGGTTTTTGCAATCTTTCCATCCATCGGAAACAATAGATACACCTGTTTCAATCCAAGAATCTCTAATTGGTTTTAGTTGGGCCTCTAAAGATTTTTTCTCTCTTTGCAATAAGGTGGTACGCACCTTTTCAAACCCAGGACTTGTGAAACCAGGAGGTGCACTATTTATTGCTAACACCATGTCCCGCCAATATGGTGATCTCACCAAGTTGAATGGAAGACCATTGGCATAGAGGCAACGTGCAATTTTTTCTTCAGCAATATCTCTTGCCTCCATTTTAAATGCCCTCTCCAATGGACCTCTCTTGCGGGTGGTGATTTGTTGTTCATCTTCATCTTCCTCTTCCGTAGAGGGCATAGGCAAGAAGGGATGTTTGGAGGCCCTAACTGCTTGAGAGGGTAATGTTGGTGTTTTTTTCTTTCCGGAAGAATAACTACTTTATTTTCCTTTTGCAATTGATTTGTCAGCATTTTCTTGTTCTTTTATAAATTCTGCTATTTGTACAGAAGACAACCCCTTCTTATTTGGGCCCACACACATATTAATCCCTTTGCCACTAGGGCCCATAAAATGAAGTTTCACTCGGTAATAGGAGCTATTATATTGTACATTGCATAAATTACACTTCCAAACAAAACCCCCACCTCCAGGAATTTGTGAAATTCTTGTGGTATGTGCCCATAAAGGAGATCCTTTCTCAATTTTGAACTTTTGACTTCCCTCCCCACCCACTGAACTTTGACTACTGGCCATTGTTGCAATCTATAAAAAATATGAAAAATAAATAAATAAATTTGAAAAAATTCTTCACAAACTTGAAAAAATTCATCAAAAACTAAGAAACTTGAAAAAATAGTTCAAAAGATCAAAGAATAGGGTTTAAATGCATACCTTAAACACTTAAATCTCCTTTGTAGAAGCTATTTGGCACTCCACAATCGATCTCCTTCGAATACAATCACCTCCTTTCAAAATGCCAAGATGTAGAGAAAATATGGTGAGAGCAAAATGAGAAGTAGAAATGAAATGTTTTTGTGTTGAAAAGCCTCATATTGGGCCGGATTAGGGTTAGGAAATAAAATAAAATTAAAAAAAATGCTTTTAATCTCTATTTAGGCGAACTTTATTGATGCTGGGCCGTGGGTTCTTGAAGGTTCGCCCGGGTTCGGGCCTAGTACCTTCGGGTCCACGCACCAAACACCCGGGTGCGCCCTGGGTACACACAGGGTGCGTGCCCAGGCCTATGGGTTCTCCCGGGTCCGCGACCCACAGGCCTGGGCACGCACCCTGTGCGTACCCAGGGCGTACCCGCAGGCGAACCCGTACCGGGTTCGGGGCCTCCGGGTACGAATCCAGTAACTTAGCTATAATCCATTCTCCACAACAAACAATCCATCCCTGGATTTGGGCCACAAGATTAAACTTCTCTCCTGTAAAGATGGGATACATTTTTCAAAATTCACCTGACCCAAGATCAGCTAACTAGTACTTGCCATGTAAACAGCAAAAAAATCCTAAAATGTTTCAAAGCCCATGAATGATTAAGAATCGGCTAACTAGAACAAACCTTACAAATTGCCAAAACACCCTAAAAATTTCAAAATCCAGAGAGGAAAGAGCGTTGGCTAAATACAATCAACCTTCCATTTCACAAAAATTAAAAGTATATTTTTCAAACTTCATAACTGACCAAGTTAACTAACTAGATCTGACCTTACAAATTGTAAGAATACCCTAAATATGTAACACGCATATTGGGTAAACTACAATTAACCATGTAGATTTACAATAAACTAAAACCCATTACTGTACCAGCATCAGCTAACGACAACTAATCTTACAGATTGCAAAACACATGCTAAAGTTTCAAAACCCAGTTCTAAAACATCTATAGCTTACAACATTCAACCTTCTGTATTTGCAAAACTACCCTAAATTTTCAACTGCATAACTGACCCTGCATCTGCTAACTAGAAGTCTAGAACTAACCTTGTAACTTAATATTTAATAATGTGTAAGAATTTTCTAAAAAATTAAAACCCACAATGGCTACTTACACTTTAACTTAAGAATATGCCCAAAACTTACCGAGTTTTAAAAATCAACTGACCCAACATTAGCCACCTACATTCAACTTACATTCTGCAAAATTACACTAAATTATTCAAAACCCATAACTGATCCAGCAAAGCTACACTAAAACCAACTGTGCAAATTGCTCAAATATCCGATATTATTCAAAATCTACAACTGAACCAGCATTAACTACCTACAATCAGCCTTTCAGGTTAGCAGAACCACCTAAAAATTTTGAAACCCCATACATGACCCAACAACAGCTAATCAGATATAAACTTGCAAACTGTAAGAATGCCCTGAAATGTTCAAAACCTACATTGACTAACTAGAATTAGAATTGTGTATAAATTTTCCAAACCCATAACTGATCCAGAATCAGCTAACTAGAACCAGCTTTATAGATTACAGAAAATGCTCTAAGTTTTCAAAACCCACAGCTAAACCATCATACACTAACGATAATCAAACTTCTAAATTTGCAACACACCCTGAATTTTGAAAGTCCCATACCTGACCTAACATCAGCTAACTAAACTACCCTTGCAAATTACAAGAATACCCTCAAGTTATCAAAACCCATATTGGCTAAACTATAATTAAACACACAGATTGGTAAACACTAAACAACACTAAAAAAATTGAAACTTGCAATTGATCCAGCATCAGCTAACTAGAACAATCCTTAAACATTGCAAAAAAAATAACCTAAATTTTCAGAACCCACAGGCGAAGCATTATTCAATTACTACGATAAACTTCTAGATTTGCAAAATCCTGAATTTTTAAAACTCGTAACTGACCCAACATCAGCTAACGAGAACTAACCTTGCAAATAGTAAGAAATTAGAATATCCTAAGATTATTCAGACCCGTATCAACTAACTACAGCTAGATGTGCGCACTGCTAAAAAACACCCTAAATTTTTCAAACCCGCAATCGACACAACATCAACCAAATAAAATTAGATTTGCATACCACAAAACTAACCTAAATTGTAAGTCATCTAACCAGAAGTAAATTTGCAAATTGAAAGCATACCTGAAATTGTAACAAACAAATATTGGATACCCACAATTGAACTTGTTGATTAAAAAATAAGAATTGCCCTAAATTTTTCAAAAGCCACAACTGATCCATCAATAGCCAACTACAACTACCATAAACTACCCACAAATTCCCAAAACTCATTTCAGACCCATGATTAATTAATGCAACTAAGCCTCCATTTTGCCAAAAAGGCCCTTGATTTTCAAAACCCAAAAAATTGGCCCAGTATAGGCTAACTAAGTTAACCTTGCAGATTTGCAGACAGTTTCTAAAGTTTTCACAGTCAACTAGTGACCCCATATTAGTTAATTACAATTATTAAAACCTTAAATTTTCAAAATCCCACTTTACCTGCTTTCTTTTTCAGTCCAAAATAGCAGCAAGTCATGCAGGCATATAAAAAAATCTTACCTCAGCTCTTCTCCTCTTATGTTGATTTACTTCAGGAGGCTTCTCTGCATTATCCGATGAAGAGGGGCATCTGCTCGGAAGGGATCTTTTTTTAATTGAAGGAGGACTGTACTTGATCCCTGTCTTGGCAATCTTAAATGAGATCCCCACCATTGTAAATCACTAGCACTTGCAACTTCAGGAGATGCAAGGGATGTGCCAATAGGAAATTTAAGGGAATAACATCATCATCTTTTCCCTGCATCCAACCATCATTATCTTCGTCCTTGATTCCTTCAAGATTTTCCACCGGCCAAAGTATTTTGTTACAACTGAAAAATAAGCACATCCAGCTAAAGAATAATTAGATCACTATAAAGATAGGAACTACAAAATATCATTCAATGTCATTTTGTAATGAAATACCAGATCATGTCAATGTATACAAATATTACTCACCCACAAAACTTAAAACAACTATACCTACATCTAGAAAATATGAAAATGTCCATTAGTATTCTGACAATGCCAAGCCATAATTGTTTCGATTAACATCATACTTTTGACTAGTAACATGACAGAACGAAGTTACAAAACCAATAGAGTTAACCAAAAAACCAGTCAGACCAGCTCACGTTTTAAAAAACAGCCTTTGCATGGGCCCTTTAATTGCTTACTACTTCTGCTAAACTTGACATCATAAATCTTTGTTGAACTAAAATCCATACTAAAAGTTCCTAAATGTCACAAGAAGAAACATAACCATCTCAACAACTTAGAGGTTATTGATGTACTATAAACTAAAATCTCCTTCAAGCATGCCAGTGGAATTATCTTAATTTTGGTAAGTGATGGAAGCAATAAGAGCTTTAAAATAATCAATAACACTAACAACCACTTCAAATCAAGATTAACAATTTCAATTATTTTATAAATTTCAACAGTAATCTAGTACGGTTCCTCTTTTTCCCTTGTCATAAACAAACCTTATAGAAGAACACATTATTTTTCTTATACATGCCCACAATTACTGACTTTCAAGGAAAAGATAAACCTCTAAATTGAGTTGCAAATGTATCAAGCACGAGACTTGAAAAAATATAGAATTAAGTAATTAAATTCTGGAAAAATATGCTATCGATCTACATATCAAGATCTGTTGAAAAAAGTGAGTTAATCCTTGTGGTCCCATGGAGAGTACATGCAACAATTTTATGTGCAGGTCAATAACTACACTTGTATTTTGCAAAAACAATAAACAAATTAACTTATCTGAAGTTGTTGCAAACTCTCAATAGCCCACTGCTAGCTAGGGTTGAAATTACTCTTCCTATGCAATCACTACTCCACAATTTTTATTTTTATTTTTATTTTTAAATTCTACTATTTGCAATTTTGAAATGCATCAGGTTGCATGGGATGACATGCGACACTAGTGAGAAGCGGAGCTATGAGCTCAAATACCGGACGGAGATACCAAGGATCAAAATTTGGTCAAAATACTAGTCCAGCATAGCCCATCCTAGGGAAATTTACCAACCAAAAACAAATGCTAACCTTTGTAGCTTAAAAATCAATGAAAAATTGGATCTTAAATAAGACCATAATAAGGGGAGACCCAAAAATTGTGTTAAACGGCAAACCAAAATCAAAAAGCAGGTGCCTACATACCAACATCAGAAGGGAAAAAAAACAAACTAATATGCATCAATCTCTCTTTCAAGAAAAATAATTAAAAATCGCACCTTAATTCCCTTTTCTAAACCCAGTTTACAAGCCACTCAAGAATACATATTCATCACTACAAAAAATAAAATAAACTTGTCTATAACTATAAAATATAGGCCAGACAAAAACTTCAAACTTTAATCCACTTATTAAAATAGGATTAATTGTCCCAACTGCTGAAAATTCAAAATATCAATACAATTTATCCAAAGAAATAAAATAATCAATAAGCAAACCTATTAATTTTTGCCCAAATAGAAACTTCAATAGGATGTCAGCAGAACGGAAACGCTGCCACACAACTGTGAAAATTATTTTTTAACTTCTCTGATAAAAATCAAACAAAAAAGCCCAAACCCCCAAATCAAACAGGCAAACTTTTACAATAATAACATCGACAACAAGGAAAACAAAATTAAAAAATAAATAAACCACCAAATAAACATAAAATTCATTTCACAGTTCAATATATCTCTACGTGAAGAAACGAATAGGGATCTAATACTAGGTTTTAGAATAATATCATACATGAAAACAGCCATACATAAAACCACAGAACCGATGCCTTCATTTGACAATAACAACAGAATTGTTTTAGAATGAAATAAACACAACAAAATGACCCGACCGTGTACAGATTCCCAAAAGAAAAACTCACTGAAACCATGGCAAGTGACTTACCTCAATATTTTGCAAAAATTGTGTCGTGCTGTCAACGATGCCGATGAGAAAAATGGGCAGAGTTTGCAGGAAATATATCACGAAACCCTTCCGAAGCAGAATTTCTTTAAAGTGAGATGGACCAAAACCAATCGCTCTGCAGCTGATGCTTCAATCTATTCACAATAGACGAATAGTAGATCTAGAAATATCTGGGTTTTTAGAGCTACTAATTCTTGAGCTCGAGACAAAAAATTTGCAGCGTATTAACGAAGATATTGGTTGCGAGCTAAAATTTGTTTCAAGGGCGTGAGGCGAGGAATGTTTCAACTACGTGAAAGTTATTTATTTCCGGCGTCAGCCAACTTTCCCAGTGTCAGCTGCTACAAAATTTAGCCTATCGGCTAATTAAATCAATAAAATTATCAATCGCATTGGTAACATGCGAGACAGATAAAACAGTAACGAATTCTGCCGAGTTCAGCGGTCAAAACAACCAGAAAAAGAAATTTGAGTTTAGAATGTTTAGGCTCGGAAAAAGCTTTCCGTAAATAGTATTGACGGCTGAATAAGAAGTCGGCAACTTTGAGTTGTATGTATTTTGTTTCGGGGGATTTTTTTTTAATTGTTTTTAAATATTTCAAATAGGATTTTTTTAGTCAAGAGATTATATATAGTGTGATAGTGTGAGATTTGAGTGTGAAACAAATTTTAGGCGTATCAATAAGTGTTAGTTGTCGGAAAATAAGTTTTAGCTACTGTTGAATGGTAAAAGTTTTCAAAAGTTCACTTATCATGTAAAAGTCAAATATATATTGATTTAAGTGTTAGTTGTCGGAAAACAAGTTTTAGCTACTCTTTAATGGTAAAAGCCTTCAAAAGTTCACTTATCATGTAAAAGTCAAATATATATTGATTTTCTAATTAGATGGGGACATTCTATTTCCTTTTGTAGTGTTTTCAAATGAAAAATACGTTTTAAATTTGCATGCAAATATTTCAAAATCAGATAATACCTAATTTCTTTAAGGAAAATATCTAAATATTTCATTCCATTATTTAGTATTTATTATTAATTATTTAATCCAACCACATACAGCTAGAACTTGCACACATAGCATCCATACACTCTCATGCACAAACATGTACGTTGTAACATGTTAGCATACATATAGTTTTCTATCAGCGTAATCTTTGCACCTTCTTTAGGTGCAAATGCTAGTTTTTAAATTTTTGTTGGTTCTTTTTAATCTTAACATTTTTTTCTCTTGCGCCCATCCTTAATATACTAGTAATTGCATATTGATGTGTAATGATTATGTCGAAGAAGTGTGGAATGTCAATTAATAATTATTTTGTTCTATTTTCCTTATACATTCATGCAATTAATGAGGTCAATTAAGAGATCATTTAGCAAATGATGTTGTATGTGCAATGAAGGCCTCAATGGAGAAGTGATAGCTTCAAATCAACTATGCATCCACTTACAATAACTTTATATACTAGCAATTGTACCTTGGTGTGCAATGGATACACCGAAGAGTGTGGAAGGTCAATTAGGAAAATATTTGGTGTATTATTTGCATATATTTATGCAATACGTGAGGTCAATTGGTACGTCATTTAGATGTTGTTTATGCAACAAAGATCTCAATGGAGAAGTGATAGCTTCAAATCAACTATGCATCCACTTACAAGGATCCAAACACAACTGAAACAAAACCTCTAAATCAAGAAGATAATTTCAAGATCCACTAGCAACAAGATCATGTTATGTTTGCAATAGTAAGAGAGTGAGAGAGGGAGAGATAGTAATAGAAAGAGGGATATATGGGGGGAGAGTGAGAGAGAGGGGGGTAAGGAGATAGAGATAAGGGATAGAGATAGAGAGAAAGATAGAGATAGAGATGGAGATGGAGATTTGAGAAGCACAGAGAGAGAGAGGGAGAGATAAAGAGAGAGAGGCGAGAGGGATAGATAAAGATGGAAGAAAAAAATAGAGAGAGAGGGAGAGAATGAGAGGGGAATATATAAAGATAGCAATTGAGATAAGAAGTGATATAGAGAGAGGTAGAGAGAGTTAGAAATATAGGGGTAGATAGAGATGGAAGACAAAATATGGAGAGATAGAGAAGCAAAGAGAAATAGGTATAGAGGTCTAGGGAGAGGGAAAGGGAGAGAGGGGGAGAGATAGATGGATAGGTATATATGGATAGAGAGAGAGAGAGAGAGATTTCTAGAGATAGATGGAGAGAGGACAGCAGAGGGAGAAAGGAAAATGTAGAGAAATATATAGAGAGATAGAGAGAGAGGCAGATGGAGAGATAAAGATAAAGAAAGATAAAGAGATAGAGAGATATAGAGGAAAAGGGAGGGAGAGATAGGGAGCTATATGGATGGTGAGATAAAGTGACAGAGATAGATATATAAGGAGATATAGAGAGAGGGGAGAGGGAGAGGTAGAGAGATAGATATATAAGGAGATATAGAGAGGAGGGGAGAGGAAGAGGGGGAGAGATAAACAAGAATAAGTAGAGATGGAAAAATAGAGATGGGGAGAGGGAGTAATAAATAAAGGATATAGAAAGATAGATATGTAAGGAGATATAGAGAGAGGGGGAGAGGGAGATAAACAAACAAAAATAAGTAGAGATGTAAAAATAGAGATGGAGAGAGGGAGCGAGAAATAAAGGAGATATAGAGAGGGAGATAGAGATATATGGGAAGAGAAAGGGAGAGAGAGGTAGAGATGGAGAGATTGATAAGGGGGGTCAGGATGAACCGAGGAAGGGAGGGGGAAGAGCTAGGGCGAGATAGAGAGAGGGAGGAGAGAAGAGGGGGGAGAGGGAGAGATAGCTCACAATATAGAGAGGGAGAGGGAGATATATAGATAGAGAGTGATATAAAGATAGAGATGGATAGGGGGGAAGTAGAGAGATAGAGATAAGGAGGGAGAAATAGGGAGTGTGTGTGTGTGTGTATGAGTGAGTGAGAGAGATAGAGAGGGAGATATATAAAAATAGATAGAGAGGTAGGGAGAGATAGAGGGAGAGAAATAAAGAGAGGAGAGAGAAGTAGAGAGATTTAGAAAGAGGGAGTGATAGGGAGAGAGGGAGGGAGAGGGAGAGATGTGGATAGAAAGGATATATATAACTTTGGAAAGATAAAGGGGATGCAAGAGAGAGATGGAAGGAGAGAGGGAGAGGGAGAGGGAGAAATAGAGATAGAAAGAGAGAGACAACGAGATGGGGAGATAGACATATATAAAGATAAAATATACGAAGTGATACATAGATAGAGGTAGAGAGAGGGATATATGGGAAGATAGAGATATATAGGGAAAGAGTAAGATATAAAGGAGGTGTTAGATACAAGTAATAGGAAGAGATAGAGAGGGAGAGAGGGGAAAGATAGAGAGATAAAGATAGAGGTTTAGAGATATAGAAAGATTGGGAGTGTGTGTGAGTGAGTGAGAAATAAATAGAGGGAGGCAGGGAAGGAGGGAAATAGAGAGAGGATAGAGATATAGAAAGAGGGAGTGTTGGGGAGAGAGGGATAGAGAGGAACAGATAGAGGTAGAAAGAAAGAGTGGGAAAGATAAAAGGGGAAGAGAGAGAAATGTAGGGGATAGAGATAGAGAGGAAGAGCTAGATATGGAGATGAATATAGATATAGGGGAGAGAAATAGAGAGAGATAGGGATAGAAAGAGAGAGAGATATGGATATAAATGAGAGATAGAGAAATAGATATAACTTGTGAAAGATAGATGGGGTGAGTGTGTGAGAGAGGGATAAATGGAAGGAGAGAGGAAGATGTCTAGAGGGATAAATAGAGATAGAAAGAGGGAGATGATGAGAGGGGAATATGGAGAGATAGAAAGATAAAGTTATAAGAAGACATATATATAAAGAGAGAGAAAGAGAGATAGCAAATAAGAGAGAGATAGATATAATGGGATATAGATAGAGAGGGAGAGGGAGCGATAAAGTGACCTCAACTGTCTGTCCTTGTCAATCTCCTTTATCATGGAATTAATGGAAACATATCATGTTGGTTGTATGGGACCCTTCTTCAACCCACTTGTTGGCTCTTAATGTTTGAAAAAATATTGTGAGCACTCTAAATGACTCAAATAATTAGCCACACCTATGTATTGCCTTATGAATGGACACATTATTGAAAGGAGGATTGTCGTCTTTTAACTAGGTGTTTGTCTTTCATTTCATCACTATCTCTAACTTGCAAGAATGCACTCTTTAACTTTATTGCATTAATGCATTATTATTACTACATGTACTTAATATTCCTCTTAATTCCACATGATGGTCATTGTTTTAAATAAATCATTTTTTACTTCATATTTAACAAAAAGGAAGGTTCTTAGTGAAGGTGGTGGAAGTGCTTTAGGTGGATGATGTGGGGGCCTAGGAAGCACTCTGAACTAATTTTTTGTTTTCCCCTCAAGTAAAATGTTGATATCTGGAGGATTTTTGAGGAAATCGACATTACAACCTTTCTTCCTTGCCATGCAGGGCTTCAACGACAAGCTCACCTCCAAATTTTGTAATTCATGGAAGGGGGGAACGATGTCAATTGGTGGAGTAGGCTTCAAAGAAACCCCTAGGCTAATTGTAGAGGTATCGGGGCTTGAATGTAAAGGGATAAAGGTTGCCAAAGTGAGCAATAGAAATTATCAAAGGTTCATTGATAGTTTCTTTGAGAAAGAGGAGAAGTTGCAAAGGTTCCAAAATGGCTATGTTAGGGAACAATTGCCAGCTCCCTTCGGCCTAGTAAGTTTGCATATAATGTGTTATTTTGCATATGAGGGAAGATATAAAACCATTCATGGTTATCATTTCCCTTTCTTGAACCATATAAGGTGTAGTAAAAAAATCAACATTCTATTTTTTCTTATGTCATCCCTTCATCAATGCATTGTTAAGGGGGCTTCCCTCTTGCTACACCAAGGCCTCATCTTAAGTCTTTACAACCATGTGCTTTCCATAACTCTACAACTTTGTTCCTCTAAATTTGTTAAACTGTTATAGATAAAGGAGTCAAAAAATAGCCCTCTTGATTCAGGATAATCCTACTCATTGAAAAAAGCCCAATTTTGGTCTCTTGATATTTTTTTTTCTCAAACCCCTACCATTGTTGAAATGCAGCATATCTCCCTTCTCAAAAAAGAAAAATCCAATCAAACCCTACTATTCAAAAATGAAGCTTTTAAGCACCCCAAAAGGTAAGGATAAAAGTGAAATGTCTATAGAGATCCTAGATGAAGGGGATTTGGATCAGCATGGTGTTTTGAGCATTGGAAAGGGGGAGAGAAGGTCGACCTGCTTAGCTAAATCAAGAAATCAGAACAAAAGTAGGGATTATAAAGGGAAAAATTTAACCTTCAATGAGGAGGTTGTGGAGTCCTCGGATGAGGAGTACATCCCTTTTTCTGAGAAGGAGGACTAGGATATTAGCCAACAAGAGATGGATGAGATGGAAATTGAGGTGGTTAAGGAGGATGACACTAATGAGGACAAGGAATTTGAAGACATTGAAATAAATGAAACAAATACTAGAATGGCAGAAGAGGAGAATGAAACAAACTCTGGTCTGAAGGAATGAAATACCAAAAAGAATGAGGAAAAGGAGAGCTCAGAGGAAGAGGAGGAATTGGGACTCATGTCCCTTAATAATGTTAAAATTGAGATAAAATACTTGTAGGGCAGGGTTAAATATATTCACACATAGTGACTATAATTCCCTCAAGGATAAGATCATTGAGTTGGACAATGCAATAAGTTGCATTATATCAATTGCCAATGGGATTATGAACCAAGCTATATTTGGCATTGTAATAGGTAAGTCAAAATTGACGAAGCTAAAATGAAACAGAGAAAAGAATTAGGCTAAAGAATCATCAAGGAATGAGACTCTAGAAGACCCAAAGAACACTTGGAAGAATGGTCTTGAAGAGTTAAAGGTTAATTTGGATCTTTTCAATAGCCAGAAGGAGTAATGCTCTCTAATATGTCAGGTCATTTTTGTTATTTTCTTTAGTTTTTCTCGGTCATGTACATGCGTGTTCCTTTTAGGCTTGTGTGCCAATTATGGTTTTTGACTTTTGAGGCCAAAGTGTCTTTGTTGTTTCTTTCTGTTTGAACTGGTTGGCTTTTAGGCCTTTTTTTGTTGCTTTAAGTTGTTTCTGAGATCAAGGCCCTTACCTTGCTTTTTTAATTAAAAACAAAAAGGAAGGTGTTGTATTATATTAATATTATATATATTATTATAATAATAATATTTACATATTACTTATTATATCTTTATTATATTATTTATTATATTTATATTTAAATTATATAATATAGAATTAATATAATAATATAATATATACTAATTATTTATATATTTATATTAGATATTATAGTATATATGTATATATATTATATATATAATATTATATTATATTATTGAACCATTAAAATTATTTAAGTAATATTACAATTTAATTTGTATTATATATGTTTATATGTTAATTTTTTAATTAAACATAAACACTGCCATACACGTGAATTAATAGATTCATTATTATTATAAAATTAACATTCAATATATCCTATACTAATTTTATTTCTTTTATACATGTATTATAAAATTATAATTAAATTATTGTAATTTTAGATAATGGAGAGATGAGGTTTCAAGACTTGGCCTCTAATCACTCATCTAGATAAAAATTGGAATCGTGTGACCTTGAAGGCTCATGCCAAAAATCTCATCATATTACATTATGTTGAAAACAAGATGGGACACTGGGGTCAAGATTTTGGGGTCATGTGAGATATTTTTACATGTAATTATGCGAGAGTTTCTCTATGTATTGGTGTTTTTGTAATCGATCACACAAGTATGTGTCAATAATAACAATGAAAAATTTGGTGAATGAAAAACAACAAAATTCCAATGATCGGGATGGTTTGCATCATCTTGCATCCTATATCCAAAAGTTTGTGTCATCAATGTCTAAAGTTAGGTGGTCCACTTCACAAAGGGAGCACCTTCAGCGTAATTATTTAATATTTGGCTTCAAGTTTTCTGGATAAACTGTGTGCATATTTTTGCATCAACATTTCATATCACACTCTATGATCCATCATCAAAATGAATAGCAGAAAAAGAGAGAAATGAAAGATGATATAGCAGACTTGGATAGAAATAAGAGAGGGGTGATAGGGTTGGGAAGCACAAAAACCCAAAAAAGCCATTAAGTATAATAATATATAAATGACAAAAAATATAGATACAAAAAACACAAAATAAAATTAACCAAAAAGAAAAGGATGCAAATTATTATAAAGACCACAAATAAATGCAAAGTTGATAATGTACAAGTTATTATAAAAGGGAAATTAAATTATATAAGGTACAAGATTAGTTATGAGATATAATATAAAAATATTTAATATTAAATTAAAAAAATTAAAATGAAGAAACAAAAGAACATTAAAAATAAAAATCATAAAGTAAAGAAACGAAGAAAATGTAAAGTAAAAACATATAAATTCAAAGATTTAAGAGATAAAAACAACTAAATGATAAATAATAAGATGAAATCAAAAATATAAAAACCAAAAAAATAGTGAAGATCCACAATATAAAAATTAAAAGAAAGGAAAAAGAAACCCTAACCAAGAATACAAAAAGAATCAGAATAAACTAAGACAAAAAATAAAAAAACAAAAGAAATAAAAGAGATAAAAATAAATTTAAAATCTAAATCAAACAAAAGAAAGAAAAGGTATATTAAACAAGTGACGCAATGCTTCTGTTCTTGCCGCTAGTAAAGAGTTATTTGGAGTTTTGTATTGAATGCAGAAAACAAGATTGACTAGCTAAATATTAGATGCATTCTCAAATTAGGAAATTAACAAAGTAGTCATAGTAAACTAATTTTTTAAATTAAATGAAATCAACTTACTATTTGAAGAAATAGTAAGTATGACTAAATAATTTAGAAAATAAGTGCTCGTTACTTTGGAAAAATATGTTAATTAATAACAATTTTCTTTTGAATATAAATTAAATCATTCGTAATACTAATTAGTATAATTAGTAAATGAACATTTTGTTTGGTAAAATAATTTATAGACCATTGGCCAATTATTAGATGCATTTTGAAAATTAACCAATTGTTTGAAAATATATTAACTAGTACTAAATAATTTAGAAAATAAGTGCTTGTTAGTGTGCAAAGACGTTTTAAATAATACCAATTTTCTTGTGAATGTAAATTAAATTATTACTAATTATTTAGAAAAACAAGTTAGAACTTGATAATTTTTGTAAATAAGTACTTTTTTTTTTAATATACAAGATGAGTATTTTATTAATTATAATATCAGAGCTACAAATGTCTGCAATGCAGGTATAATTTTCCATCACCAAAAAAACTGGAGAGCCACCCGACCAGCAAATTCACCTACTAAAGACCAGTATACAGATAAAACCACCCGACCATAACCTTAGTAACCTCAACCAGAGAAAAGAACAACAAAAAATGCCATTTTAATGGCTATAAACAGAGCTCCATCTGAACTAACAAAAAACTACACCAACCCCATAAGCCAAAAAACCACAACCGATAGCCCAACTTACAGAAAACCATTCAATTTTGCAAAATCCTCGAAGTCCTTTATCCAATTAAAACCATTGGCTGCCATCAGCCCAAAAAAATTCTTGAGAAACTCTATAACCACCGCCACAATCATCTAATGCCTCATAAGGCCTGGCCCACACAAATCCAAAAGAAATGGAAATATCTTCATAGTCTCCTCTGAGCAGAGCTGCTCCAAATCACATGGCCTTAGGCAACCCTTGCCTTCAATCACCACACTAAGAACCTCGTCCACTCCTTCCACCAAGTCCTCCCTAAACATTTTAACCAACAACCCCTTCACTTTTTCCTTGGGAACTTTGTTGTCCAGGAGAGAAGCCAGGAAACGAGAAGAAACATGCAGATTATCCCTCCTGTACTCCTTGCAATCCAAATGGCCATAACCCATAATCGTCTTCATAGCTGCAATGACCAAAGGATCATAATTAAGCAAAATACGCTTCAGTCTTTGGTAAGTAATCTCCCTGAAGGAAGTTTGTCTCGCCTTCAACCGCAATGAAATCGGTGTATTTGCCCCAAATCTTGCAAGGCCTTCCACCGAAACCTCAATTATGAATTTTGAGCACTTCGCCATCGACAAGCCTACTTCGTCCACACCCAGGAAGAAGGAATGGGAAAGCTCACATACTCTGCTTCGCACCTGTAAAGAAATTAGCCAAAAAAAGACAAGCCAACAATAAATAAAATCACCAATCACTCGGTCGTTGCCATCCTACGCGAATGGTACACTATCCAACGTGAAAGATGTCCTTGCCATGAGGAGTAAATCCTTCAGGCAGTATATGCACTCATCACTATACATTGAATAGGGTGCGTAGCTATCGTCAGCTATCCTTCGTATGCCTTATGAAAAGACTTGCATCAACCATCACTTGCCATTATGATTGCCAGCTCAAACTTTCCTTACCCCAACGACCCTGCCACTGTAGCATCAAATGCCACCCCCCTTTGCCAGCTTGGAGGGGCGCCCACCCTTCCACCCACATAAATAAGTACAAATTTTAGTTTGCATGAATAAACAATATTAATTATTTTTATAATTACACATTGAATTAGTTTTGTGAAATAAATTGGCAATGAAATGAATAATTTAGTAGTAATTACAAACTATTTTGTGATTTGACTAACATTAATAAGTTAAACTATTTGGAAACGTTTAAAACTCAATTTCCTTTGCAAATTTTTTACTTTTTGTAACTTAGAATTTGATTAATATTAATCAATGGAAAGAGTTTTTAGGTTGGTAGGGGAAGGGTTAATATGTTTGAAGATTTGTAATTGGAATTGTTAGAGTCTTGTATTGAATGCATAAATGGAGAATGAATGGAATTGGAAAGAATATAATTTGAGAAGCAAAATGTAGAGGGTAGAGTTTCATACTGAATAGTAGAACCTGTTGGAACAGTTGTATATTAAAGTTCATATTTTTTGTGTGCTTGTTAAAGAATATAAATAAATTTTTGTATAAACTATTTAGTAAACATATTTATTTGTTAACATGATAATGTTTTGAGTGGAAATGTAAGACATAAAAGACCAAAATATTAGTGATAAGTTTAAAGTTTGAAAGCATTTTGGAGAATGGACATATTAAAAATATTAAATTATTTTAAATTATTTATTATTCAAGATATGTAAAATAAATATATTAGTAATAGACTAATAATTGACAAGTGTTTGACAAAATGAAGAAATTTAAAATATAAAAGAATTTTATTTTGTTTAATATAGAAGACATATAAAATATAAATAATAGCACTAAGTTAAAATTTGAGTAGTATATTATCTTTTTAACTAGTATCAATTATTATGTTCAATTAATAGTAATATTTTTGAATTTTTTAACCATGCGTATTTTTTTTTATATTTGTAAACTAAATTAATTTAGACATTTTTATTTGTTAACATAGTAAGCATTTTGAGTAGATATGTAAGACATAGAAAATAAACTAATTATAAATAATTCTATTTACCATGAATTTAGAAAAGAGCATATGCGATTGTAAAATAGTCCATAAGAAGTAAAGTTGATATGAATTTAGTTTAATAAACTAATTATAAATAATTCTATTTACCACGAATTTAGAAAAGAGCATATGCGAATGGAAAATAGTCCATAAGAAGTAAAGTTGATACAAATGACGACTCTATAGGTAAACCAGAGGTTTAAATATTAATTAATTTTTATTTTTTTTTATAGATAAGTGTTACCAAAGGGGGTAACTCCCATGTACATTTCATATCAGATTGTGCAATCAGGAGAATGCGATTTCAAATCTTGCTCATTCTATGAGCAAGTAGATGGCTGCTAGGATGTCTCCCATCCTTATCAGATGTTGCAAGCGGCCCACGTTGAGCCAGGCCAAGTCAGAGTGCATGAAGCTAGAGAAGGTGTCCATATTGGCATTTTTGACTCCGGTCGTGAAGACTTCCCATGCATTGACCTGAAAATTATCAACTGCTACCCTACGGGCCCGAGCATCTTCATCATCTGATTCTTCCTCGCTGGAGTCTGCTTCCTCCCTGCCAGTTTCAGAATCGTCGGTTTCAATGTTCATAATTTCTGGATCGAAGTAGTTCTTGAGAAAGCTGACCACCCCTCATCGCGCAGGTCCAAAATGGCATTGGCGACGGCCTGGGCGTTGCCAATTTCTACGAATCTGTCAATCCGCTTGACCATAATTTCCCTAGCTTTGGTAATGTCCACTAGTGCGCACAACATGAGCTCGTACACTTTGCCATCGCACTAGTGCTGGTCGAGAGAGAGAGAGAGAGTAGTTGAAACCAGGTCGACAATAGCGTTCCTTATAGCTGGGTCTAGGATGTTGAAGAGTCACCTGCATTGGGCCATTACGGGCTCTTTAGTGTAATGGCACTCAACATCGAACATAAATACCATCTGGCCTCCCCTTTTTTGACAATCTTTGTATCTTCCATGTAGAGATACATATCGAGTTGCCCGACTATAAATACCCTTATTCTTGTAAGGGTACGTTTTGGTGAGGACCGCGTTTGGCGATTCGGGTCAAGCCAAATCCAAACATAAATCTATCCTTAGGATTTTATTCCTGCGAAGCTAGCCCTGGCAAATGATTCACTTATTTTTGGGATGGGAGTTCTGAGCATTTTGATTGCCCGAGATATCCTCGAGGATTGCAGTGTGCAGGCCTTGCCAGGAGTCGGGGGAGAAGCTCATGATTAGTATGGTTTGTTGGGTCATGCCTGAGTTGGCTAATAAATTTGCTACTTTGTTTGCCTCTATATATACTTGGGATAGAGAATAGTCAAGAAGTTTAGCTAGGCAATCTTTAATTGGCCCGATCCAATTGTTAATCCACCAGTGTTGGGAGCTGCTTGTTGTTATCGCCTGAATGTACAATAGAGAATCTCCTTCAATTTCCACCATAAGGAGATTTTTCTGGACACATAATTGAAGCCCCAACCATAATGCTTCCATTTCGGCCATGTTGTTAGAGCATACCCCTAATTTTTTTGATGCAGCCCAGACACATTCTCCCTTTGAATCCCTGATTATGCAGCCTACTCCTGCACTTCCAGGGTTGCCTTTTACTGCTCCATCGAAGTTTAGTTTCCATTTTAATCTGGATGGTTGTGCCCAAAAAAATTCCTTTTTGTTGATCTTTGTTTTGGGGATGACGTTAGGCTTTGGCAATTTGAGTTCCTTCCATGTTTTTTGTATTCCCTCATCCCATTTTGAGAATTTTGCCTTGGGACCCACACTTGTCCTATTGTTGGCAGTTTTGACAATGGTTGTTCAAATTTTTGTTATGAGTTGCTCTCGATTAAGTGCTTTGTCCTTGAAGATGCATCTATTATGTTCTTTCCAAATGTGCCATACCATTAGGGATGGCGCCAAAGTCCAAATCTTGTTCCAATACCCGTTTTTGTTGAGAATTGGCCAGCTTGCCATGAATTCCCCGAGATTGTTCTGTCTTGGGCTGAACCAATTGAGAGAACTCATAAGCCATTCCTAGCATGATGCAACTATAGGGCATGAGAGGAGTAGGTGACCCACGTTTTCTTCCGCTTGCTTACATAAAATGCATTTTAAGGGCCCTGCTACTCTTAGCCGTTGAAGTCTATCACTAGTTAGGCATTGTTTGTGAAGAGTCGTCCATAAGAAGGCTCCAGCTTTAAGGAGCACTTCAATTTTCCAACATAGTTTTGCCATCCAAGTCTTCTCTTTAGCTTGGTTAATCTGAAGATTGTAGCCAAGATTTGTTGAGTAATTGTCTAATACTGCCCCGCACCAAATGATGGAATCTTCTCTATCGTATAGGGTGATAGGTTTGTTATTTATTTCTTTGCTTAATGCTTCTATCAAGTTTTGGGGGAGGGGAAGGGTTGACAGATCAATCCAGCTGTATTTACACATTGGGGCATCACTTTGGACCGATATGTAATCCACCACCTTAGAACCGAAACATGCATGTAGGCATTCCAAGTGTTGGTCTAGTGAGAATAGATCAAATAGACTTTTACGGCCATTCCATGAGTCTGTCCAAAATAGGGCTTTCCTACCGTTGCCTATTCTACATGAAAGATGATTTGTGACCAGAGGTCTACATTTCGTTATGAATCTCCAAATAGCCAAACCTCCACTGATGTTTGCAGTTGTGAGTATCCTATTGGGATCATTATTGTCAAGGTATTTGTTTTGGAGAATATGACACCATGTTTTGAATGGAGATTGGTACATTTTCCAAATGAGCTTGGCACCTAGAGCCATATTTTGGAGGTGGATTTTGCATATGCCTGCACCGCTATCCTCTTTCGACCTACAGACAGAATCCCATCCAATTAGTGGAATTTTCCTTATATTTTTAGAGCCTTCCCATAAGAATTTCTTCAGTATACCTTCGAGCTCTTTTTTAGTTTTCCCAGGGACTTCTTGACACGACTTTGCATATATTGGTATTGCTGATAAAACTGATTTTGTTATAGTTAATCTTCTTGCCAAAGTGAGCCAATTATTCTTCCAAGCCATGGCTCTGTTCCTACACCTCTCAACAACCACCCCCCAGTGTTTTGCTTTAACCGAACCCTCTAAAATTTGAACTTCGAGAAATTTAGATGGGAGGGTGCCTATTCTGATTCCAAGTGATGAGGATATCGCTATTTGTAGTTGTTTTCTACTGTTGAAGAAGAAGACACTTGATTTTTCTTTATTCATCCTTTGGCCTGATTGGGCTTCGTATTCTGATAGCGCGTTATTTATGCTTCTAGCTTTTGTCAGATTAGCTAATCCGAAGAGTGTTGTGTCGTCTGTGAATTGAGTGTGGGTAACTAGTACTATATTAGGAGCTAATTGTAATCTGTGCCACACTTGCTAGTCATTCATATTTTTTTATCAGTGCACTGAAGGATTCGGCCATGATCACAAAGAGGAATGAGGAGATCGGGTCTCCTTGCCTGAGACCGTTGGTTGCACTAAAGAAACCGTGAAGGGAGCCATTGACTACTATTGAGAATCTGGTTGAAGATATGCAGTGGTAGACCAGGTTACACCATTGGTTGTAGAAGCCTCATCTCTCCAAAAAATTTAGCAGGAAGGACCATCTCACTTTGTCGTAGGCCTTTCTTACATCTAGTTTAATGATCATCCCTACGCATGAGCTAGTTTTTAGGGAGTGTATGGCTTCCAAAATGAGCAATATGCTATCAGATATCTCTCTGCCTAACACGAATCCATTTTGTTTCGGTGAAATGATTTTGCTCAGCAATGGCTTTAGTTTATTGGCCAGGACTTTTGCTAAGATTTTGTAGAGTGTGTTGCATAATGAGATCGGACGAAAGTCGTTGAAATAGGTGAATTCACTCTTTTTGGGATGAGGGCTATAATAGTGTTATTAAGATCCTTTACAAATTTTCCTGATTTACGAAAGTCTTCGACCAATTTCCATATTTCATCTCCTAGAAAGCTACAACATTTTTGAAAGAATCTTGTAGAAAAACCATTTGGCCGTGATTTGTCTGGGTGCATCTGGAATAAAGCCAATCGGACCTCTTCTTTTGAGATTTTCTCACATAATCGTTTGTTATCTTCTTCACTTACTTTATTGGTTAGTGAGTTAAGGAATGTATCATTGAGGTCCTGGGGGGATGGTCTCCAAGTAATTTGGTGAAGAATTCGCAAGCTGCGTTGCCTACTTCGGTGCTTCCTTTGACAGACTGGCCACTACTGTTAAGTATTTCCTCAATTTTGTTGGCAGCTCTTTTTGCCATGATTGAGGAGTGGAAGAATTTGGAATTAGCATCACCGTTTTTTAACCAGACTTCCCTGGATTTGTCTTTCCAATAGATCTCTTCCCTTTTGAGGATCTTAGACAGTCTTTCCTTGAGATCTTTCTCCAAGATGAAGTCCTTGTTTGTCATTCCCTTTGCTATGACTGTCACATTGAGAGCTTATAGCTCTTCTTCCACTTTGGCCTTTTCTATGAATATATTTTGAAAGTGCACCTGGTTCCATTCCTTGAGTTTTTGTTTTATGATTTTAAGCTTTTTAACTAGTATATAGCTTATGGATCCCCCAAATTTAGTTTCCTTCCACTAACGCTCCAGGAGTTCTGGGAGACCCACCATATATTTTGAAATTTGAAGCTTGAATTTTCCTGGATATTGTAATTGATGACTGTGAGTTCTATAGGGAAATGATCTGAAGCTGATTCTGGGAGGATTTTGGCCATAACCTTTATTCTAGACCTGGCCCAGGTGGGAGGGATTAAAAAATGATCAAGCCTTTCTAAGATGGCGGTAAAATCTTTGCGCCTATTGGTCTAAGTGAAGATACCGTTATCTGTTGGGCAATCCAGCATTCCGCTTTTTGATACAAAGGATCTGAAGTCTAGAATCGGCTGAGTTATGGTTCTTTGTCCAGCGCTTTTCTTAGATAGGTCCAATATTGCATTGAAATCTCCACCATTACCACTTCTTCATTGGGGAGTGATTTGCTGAACTCAAGAATTGAGTTCCAAAGGAAGGCCTTGTCGCTAGTTTTTGTTGGGCCATATACATTGATGATTATGAAGTGTTTATTCATACCAAGATCGAATAATTTTGCTGCTAACCAATTAGTGGAGGAGACTAATAGTTTTATAGATACTTCAGTCTCTTTCCAGATTATCCCAAGACCCCCTGCAGCACCAATAGAATCTTGGAAGAGACCATCCCAATACCGACAGTATTTTAAAAAAAATGAACATTCCTCACCTGACAACTTTGTTTCCTATAGTAGAATAATGCTACTGGCACTTTTTTGTATATGACGCCTCACCAGACGTCTCTTGTCAGGGGCCTTAAGGCCCCTGACATTCCAGGAAGTGATCTTCATTTCTTCCCAAGGGAGGCGCTTCCTCCCTTGGTACTTAGAAACTTGGTGATGCTGGTGAATTTTTTGGCTGCTGCTTCCTCTTCCTGCAATTGCTCCCTAGTCTTTTGTCCTCTGGTATTTCTCGAATTTCTGACCTTGCCCAAACCCAAGTGGTTGATCGAAGATTGTGAGATGCACCTATCGTCGACAATATCAAGCTCGTCCTCCATTTCTGAGTTTGAATCGGGTTCGTTGCTTGCTAGTGATTTGGTATCTAACCCTATTTCATCTGAGGGACTTACATTTACCAAGATTGGGTGTTGTTTTGGTGTTGATGCCGCTTCCAACTCACTATAGTGCATTACCCTGGAATTCTGTGGCCCTTCTGCAACTCCGATGTTTGTCACTTTTTGGGGACTTTTTACTTTTGGGTCGTGGAGTTGGGGGACTGTACATTGAGTCTGGATTTTATCCTTATTTTGCCTATTATTCATGAGGTAGTCAACTGAATTGTGCTTGCATGAGCCACAATCACAACAGTAATGTTTTAATTCCTCCACTTCGATGGATTGTTCCCAACGGGTTCCATTTTCTAGGAGAGTTATACTTCGAGGAATGGAATTGATTGCCGCTACTTGGAGCTTGGTGTATTTGTGAAGGTCTTCATTTATGACATCTATATCAATTTCAATTAGGGTTTTGAGAGATTGACCGATTTTTTCTAGACATTCCTCAACCCAATATTCGACTGGTAAGTTGTAGAGTCTGACCCAGATTGGTTTTTCATAGGGCTGCAATTTGGTTGGGTCAAAATTAGTGTGCCATGGTTGCATGTATAGAGGTTTTTCATTCATACGCCATAATTCTCCTTCAGTTATCCACGCTTTAGTTTCCTCATTTGTGAAAACTGTTATGAAAAAACCTTTTGGCATGAATCTTAACAGTACCTCCATTTTCCAATTCTCCTTAATCCAGGATTTGATGGTGGAGTGGTTTAGGGATATTCCAATGAAACGACATATACAAGTGGATTCATTAAGGATTGCAGTGTCAACTTTAATTTCCTTTGATACATCTATATCGATTGGGGGAGACTTAGGTTCGATCTTTGTTTCTAGTGCTTTTGGATATGGTTTCTTAAACTTGGCGCTTTTCCGAACCCAATTTCTATTTTGCCCGCGAGGGTTGTTTTGATTGTGTGAAAGATACTAGTCTGGCTTTAGTTCCCTAGTTGCAGGGCTAGGCTCGGGGGTATCGTGACGCTTTCTTTGTGAAGCTTCCCTTGGATCATTCCATTTTCTGTGCTCTGGGTGACATTTATCTACCCATACTCCGCCTTCGAACACCCATTGAGGGGTATGATTTCTGCCGACTATTTTCGTGCTGGTTTGAGGGATTTCATCGCCCCATTAATGCTTTCCAGTTTCCCCTGATACTCCTTCCTTCTTCCTTGGGTTAATCGTTGTTTGCACCTCGCGATGTTCTTTTGCTCCTGCCTTTCCTTGCAATCTCGACATTTAAAAAAATTAAATATTAATTAATTATTTTACAAATATTAATGCATTTTTTCATTGAAAAGTCCCACCAAATAGAATGTGGTAAGGCTAGTAGTATGGAGCAATCTCAATACCTTGTAATGTGTAAATGGTGAATAGGTGTTAATGGGATTGCTTGTGTATACCTTGTTGGGTTGGTTAGCTTCGACACATTGACCAAGTGCATAGATAGTGAGAATGGCAAGTGTGTTACATGTAAAGGTGTGAGAATGTAGAGTGCAAAGAAATTTGTTGTTTGATTAATGGATAAGAATATGGTCTGCAAATTCTGTCAGAAACATTGAGGCAGGGAGAAATGTTTTATTATTTAGAAGGAAAAGGACATTTGCAAAAGAAGAAATGAATTTTGGAGAATGTTCTTCAAAGTGTCCTTGCAATAGGAATCATTTTTTGAAATTCAAGGAAAGAGAAAGACTTGAATAGGAGCTTGTGAGGTGAGAGTTTTGCAAAAAAAAAAATCTTTTGTTTGGAATGAAATTTGATTCTTTGAATTTTTGTAAGAATTATGTCAATTGTTTGAATATGTGTAATAGCAAGCTGCAATGATGGCATAGTGAGACATGCGAAGAATTTCAATGATGTGATATGCAATTCATATTGAATGTTTTTGTCTAGCACGTTGATGAGAGTGTAGAATAGCTATTGCCTGGAGTACCTATAATTATGAATTTGTTTGGAGCAAATGTATAGTAAGCAATTGTTGTAGTTGACACGTGGAAGGTGTGCAGCATAGAAAAGCATAGAGAAGCATTTTCGTTTACACTTGTTTACCATTGACCGACTATGAGGTATTGGGATTGCTCCATACCACTAGCTTGAGCATATTATGTTTTTGAAGGCAATTATCGATGTTGTTTTCCTTCCTTAATGTGTCACTTTAATGATGCAAATATTTAATGTTTAAATGCAAATTGTGCCAGCTTTTCCAGGAAAATGATAGATACTGAAGCGAAACAAAGCTCAATGATTTTTTGCAAATATCTAGTCATGAAATCCAAATTTTACAGGCTTTGCTATTAGGCTAGTGCTTATCAAAGCAATCAAGCCACAGTTAATGCATTGTAAGTATTTACAGTGAACAAGATCTAAAACAATGTTGCTTTATATAGGAACAACATACTACTATTCTAATATGCATCATTCAAGGGACAAATTTGTTTCAAGTGTATATTCTCACATGTTCACATGTAACATCTTTTCCATTCTCACCATCGATGGACTCAGTTCACATTCACAACATGTGCAACACAACAAAGCATACACAAGCATTACCGTTTATAGTTGTTCACCATTCACAAACTAAAAGGTATTGGGATTGCTCCATACCATTAGCAAAACAGATAAATAATGCTTTTCAAATATCAAAAATATGTTCATAAAGGCTTGCAAGTATATAATTTTCCCATATTTTTCTAATTTACTGAAACTAAAATTAATACTAGACTTGTTGCAAGACAATCAAATTTAATTGGCCAAGCAAGTATTACAAATGAAAATGCTAAAATTAGTCATTAAATGCAAATTGTATTAGCTTTACTGCTATCATGCACTTCATGTGCATGGAATTTTGCTGAGAGGCAGGTGACTACTGTGATGAAAGCAATTTACTATTGCAATTCTATAATGTAGATTGGAAATGGCGAGCTTTTCAATCAATCTACAACTAATGCATTAAATGCCAATAGGTCTACTACTCATTTTTGTTTAAGTAAATTAGAAAAATAGAACTTTATGTATTTTCACTAGTATAAAATAGCTAACAAACTCTACTGAGCCATAAGAATTAATTTACAAAATGTTCTTTACAGTTTCTGCAAATCATAACTCACATAACATAACAATTGTGCAATGTAACCCTAGGCTTAGAAAATAAAACAATTGTGCCACTATTGACATAGTATTTAATGCATTAACTATGCATTCACTGCTCTACAATGCATTACAGTTATCTGCAAAATTTATCATCTATTTCTATTTTTGCTACTTTGCTTATAAGAAAATGAATTCTAGGGGCACACGACACAATTAAACAAATGAGCATAGTCCATGACACGTAATACGCTATTCATAAACCTGAACCACGAAAACAACTTTAAAATTTGCAAAAAAATAGATGAACATGATAAATTTTTGCAAGCATTCCTTGTTAACCCTTGTAATAGAAACCAAGCATGATAAACACAAAAACTAGACACTTACCAATAATGCACTGCCATAGAATAACAAACATCCAAGAACAAAACCTAAAGTTAAAAATACACAAGCTTTTTAACAAGCAAGAAACAAACAAGAATAAACACAACTAAAACCTAGTACTCGCTTCACATTTTATGAATTAACTATGCATTCACTGCTTCTATATCTGCCAACCCTTCAACACATGTGGAACAATTTTCTTTATGAGCTTTGTTGATAGGGTAGTAGCCACTCAAGCAATAAAGACATAATTAACGCATTTACTGCCCCCACAGTCCACAAGACCTTGTTTAAAGCATATGCAATTTACTGTACCCACTTGCCCCGTTAGCACTTTTAACAACAAGCAATACTTCTAGTTATCTAGTATCATAAATACACAACCAAGCCATTCATGGTCACTGCACTTTTACAGAAAAATGAACATGCAAAAGTGCAACCAAGAGCTAAAAAACCCACAAGCTTTTCAACAAACGACAAACATACGATAATGAGCACAAACAAAACCCAACATTGGCCTAAGCTTTCATTAATTAACTATGCATTCATTGCTTCCATACCCAGTAGCTCTCCAACACACCTTGCACAATTTTCATTTAATGGATTAAACATGCATTCACTGCTTCAATAGCCAATACCCCACCGCCAAAGCCCCCACAATTTGCATCCACTGATTAAATATTTTCCAGGATACACAATGTCCTCCTATTTTCTTAATTTACTTAAACAAATGAACCATTGAGGTTTTCCTGTAACAATGAGCAAAACTTGTAGATATCAAGAATGAGAAATAGAAAATATACAATGTTGAACAATGTAAATATAAAATTAACCATTAGTTTTTCTTTTATGTTTTGTTATAAAGTGAATGTTGATCGTTATGAGAAATACATGCTTGAATTTACAAGTATAGGAAGGTAGAAAAATATTATAAACTTTTTAAATTGACTGGGTAATGAAGTATCTGAAATTGAAATGCAATAATTGCAATAGTAAATATAACATACTCAGAAGCCATATTACTGTATTTTAAGCTATCTAACGTGAGAAACGAGAAAATTAAGCATTGTCTAACATATAAAGGAAAACATGTTGAGTGTAAACTGAGAGATGCTAGAATTTTTAATCCATATAACATAAAATATAGTCATATAGGCCAAACAACCAAGAACATAAGCGTAAGATAAAAGGGGAAGTGCCACTTGGTGCAATATCAGGTAAGTTTGCAGGTGCTTGTGTTTCTTCATCATCTATAATGACATTGATATAATTAGCATGGGAACCATTCTCCTATATAATTTTAAACATATTTTGCAAATTAAGGACAAAAACAAGTATTTTTATCAGTATTGTTTTGTACCTTGTTGTAGCATACGATGTTCATTCAGTCAGGAAAATAACTTTTTTAATGAAATTGTTTTGATTGAGCTTCAAATGGCCTTTGACAATAAAGTCCCATAGTACAAATACAATTGTTGATATGTCCTTGACGTAATCTTCGTATTTCATGTTTTGGAAGGTGGGCAAGAGTTGTTGCATGACACGGTTTTCAACTAAACAATGGATTTTTTGTTTGTCATTTGTTATGATGATAGTTTGAGGATGGAGTAAGTATATGTAACTGACTTGTATGTCACATTGGTTGCAGTGAGCACTGTTCTGTTGCAGCATTCCATAATTGTTGAGTCTATAATTGCATATCAAGTAGAAAGCTTCGAATGGATTTGAAAGTGTGTTTGCTACCCTTAATGTCCCCGAAACTTGAAACATGTAAACGTATATTATTTTAAGCATCAGTATGAAAGAGAATTTTTGAGAAAGTGACAAGATATTTCAAAAGTTACCGTAAATGTTGATGGCATCAATGCAATTAGGTTTTCCATTGTTATTTTATTAATTAAATATGCAAATAAATGTTGATTGGCATGTGTGGAACATGTTATTTTCATTTGTTGTTTTTGGGATATTTTTGAAAAGAATTGTTGGAGTTTTGTTCCTGAAAAGCTTCTACGTTATTTGCAAGTATTGTTGTCCATGAGATGAATGCAGTCGCAATTGCATGGCAAAGAGAAACTTAGTTATCGTCATAAAAAAAATTAGTAGAGGTCAAGATGGTATAGAAATGGGTTAAAATGGATTAGTGGCATATGGTATGTAGAGATTTGTACCTGTACTCTGTCGGATTCTGCTTTGCCATCTTTGATATCAATAACATATTGGCTATCAACTCTATTAGCACCAACAACCAAAGCACCTATTGTTCCAATTGGATTTTGATCTGTGATTGCTAATAACTGGCTTATAATTGTATTTGGAATGAAGTAATAGTCTTTAGAAAAATGAGGCATGCTTTCAATTGTGCTAGTGTCTGTCAATATCAATATACAACCATAGTCCCCTTTATCATCAATTGTTTTACGTGCAATTTGGAAACTTAATATTGAAATTACTATTCCTAGAATTATCTTGTGTTGATGTTGTTGCACAAGGTTTCCACTAATATTTAGTGTAATTTTCATTTATACTTCGAGGTCTGTGAGATCTGTAAGCAGTACCTCATTTATTTTATTGTCTTTGTCCAATGTTGATTTGTAGACGACAAGAATGTCACCTTCGAATGTGTCGCCAACCTTTTTTGTATTTAAGTCTTCGATTGATATGGAATTGTTCACTTTTGTTTTGAAAGAACAGAGGAAAATGTAAATCTTAGATGTGGATGATGGAAAGATACATATGATAGGTTAATAAAATAAGTTGTTTACTGTTTGCTTGTGTCTTTTTCCATGTGTTTCATTTGTTGTGTTGGTCTTTTTGTTTGTTCCATCATTTGTCTGCAAAGCAATTATATAGCATTAAAGAGTACATTGGAGCATGTGTTGGTCATATATGCTTATCTTTATCTATAGTACTATACAAGATGTTGAAAATGCATTTTCCTAGGGTTTGCATGATGGAACAATATAAAGTATAATAGGAATTTGGCTAGTTTTTCAAAGTGCAACTACTTTCTTTCTGATGTCGTTCTCCAAATACATGTGTGTATGTAGAAGGAGTTCGATAGCCATTGAGTACAAAACATGTTTTTTCCAAAAGCCAAATACACCAGTTTGAATGAGTGGAAAAAAGTATGAATACAATGAAGAGTTTTAATCTGAATGTAGAACCCAATATGAATTCCTAGTTTTTGTTTGGTTTAACTCATTCGGGCTCAGTGCACTACTTTTCTTCAATTGCATTTTTTGTGCCTTGCTACAACAATCCTTGTTTTCTCGACACTTGTCCCGAATAGTTGCACATAAAACTCCCCTAAAAAAAGAACGTTATTATATAGACATAATGGACATTTGGGTAAGTGCAAAAAGATGGTTCCCAAAAGGGGGGTTTAAGTGGCCACTTTTTTTCTTTCTGAAATCAAGAAATACTGACCTTGGACATGAAATTGAGGATAGTTACACACAAAATTTTGAGATGGAACAAAAACAAGGATTGAAGTGCTCCAAGTGTACTTTCTAAACTACTAATTTATTTTGAAAATGGTTGAGATTAAGGGGTTCAAAAGAGGGACGTACACAAATTGGTGTTGTTTTTTTTAGAAAAAACATAACATAGCAACTCTTGTACGACCCTCATATGGTGAACTTTTTTTTAGTATTTTAAAATCGCAATAGTCAAAAGTTAGCTAATAGTATGTAGTTGATGCATGATTTTCTTCATAATTTTTTAATGAATATTTGATTTTTTACTAATTTTCGAAGTGGACACTTCCCGAAAAATAGAATTTTGGTCGTGCTACCCCTACAAATTTTGGAAACTAATTGATTTTTTATTTTATTTTTAAATTGTATAATGAAGTATAGTTTCTAAAAATTTAATTTATTTGAAATTTCGATGAACGGTTAATTTATAACGAAAAAAACACCAAACATTGCTTTTCCCCAAAAAAGAGACATACAAACAAAATAAATTATGGATGAAAGGCTTAACATTGTCATAAAGTGAAAAAAATTACATCGTTGGATAGCTAAGAGAGAACCTAACATTACCCAGATGTTTGATTTGTTTGATATTGAACCACATGCATGTTGGAAATAGGATGCCATTTAATTGCAATCCTAAACATTATTTATTTCATGTATCTCCTAAGTACTTGGAATGTGCTCAACAACACTAGGATTAGGAAGAGAATAATATTTGATGAAATAATCATGTTAATTGACATTTGTAATTAATTCTAAGTGTTAGGAGCATGTGGGGACGCCTTGGAGTTAGCTCCTACAAAATAAGAGCACATGGGCACACACATGGGAGGTGGGATACACCTTGGTTCAGTTAACTAGTTGGTGAATTGAGTACACTTCAAGAATGCATCCTAGGTTCCTACAAAATATGGATTTTGATTTATATGTTGAGGTCCTATAAAATAGGGGGTGATGTGTACGAGGTTTAGTTCAGTTCATTTCAGTTCAGTTCAGTTCAGTTTAGTTTAGTTTAGTTTAGTTCAATTCAGTTTACTTTAGTTTAGTTCAGTTCAATTAAGGTTCAATTATCTTCAATTAGTTTTAGTTGAATGCTAGTTGACTTTAGTTAACTTGGAATGCATGGATAATAACTTGAGTTGCATGAAAAATAACATGGACTACTTTCAGTTAATAGATGGAGGATCATGCATGCACATTGTTTTGCATGAATGGTATTGAGAAATGTTTTAGTTAACAAGAAATAACTTGGACCCACCTTGGGCGCCCAAGTTGGCTTCTTAGAATTAGCTCCTTTGCATGTTGAGATATTTTTGAAGGCTTAGTTAAGTGGGCCCTCTTTTGGGCACCTACTTTGAGGATGAAGCCTTAAGATATTTACAGAATGAATTTTGAGTTAGCACTTCAGTTTGGGACGCCCAAATGGATGAAGTTGAGAATTTGACATTGTTCTTCACGGTATAACTACTTGCAAGAGATAGGCATACGTTTTAGGGATAGGGCTTGAGCATTGTAATTGTAACTTATTTGGAGTTTACAAAGTTGATTACAGCCTATTTATCTCAAGCAAGTTGAAGAGAGTTATTATCAATTTTATTACAGGTTGTGAAGAAGTTTTGGTGAAGGCAAAAGAGGCATTCTCAAGCAAGAATTGGAGTTATTGTAAATTACTTCAGAGATTTAATAATAGATTAATTCTTGGTGGAGTTTTTTACCCAAAAGGGTTTTCTCCACGGTATATGCTTGTGTAATCTTTGTAATATCCTGTCCACGGTGGATTTTTTTACCCAAAAGGGTTTTCTCCATGGTATATGCTTGTGTAATCTTTCTAATATCATGTCTACTTCTTCTATCAACTTCTGTCTACATTCTACAAATAGTAAAATGGATTAATCAGATAATCACCCACAAAGAATCTATAACAAAGGAAAAGCATATTTAGATCAACAATATTAAAGTTTTACAAAGTATTAAGCTAAGAAAACACCTCAATTTTCAATAGTGCAATCCCGACGGTGAGCATAAACCTGATTATGTGAAATATTGTAGAATTTGCAAAAATACGTCTCTGGTAGTTGGGAATGCCCTCCAAGCCTTTGGGTTGGTATTCCAAGGCAAATACCAATCCCAAGGCTTGGGGATTCCCAAAGCAAGATATAACGCGGTCATGTTATATCTCAATTTTGACATGGTTTTTTGCGTTTGTGGGGAACATTGTCTAGCAAGACAAAACGCGAGTGTGGTATAACGCGCTCACGTTATGTATTGATTTATGTTAAATGCTATTTTATTGAATGTATTCTTATATATTTGTATGTTTGTATGTACATGTATGTCATGTATGTATGTATGTATCAATGCATGTATATTGTATGTATGCCTATATGTATGTAAGAGTGTATCTACACATGTACATGTATGTAGGATTTTATGTACATATGTATTATGCTTGTATGTATGTATTTGTGTATGTCTTTAGAGGGAGGGAGAATTTTAAGAGAAAGAGAGAGATCTAGAGTTGTCTAGAGAGAGAGAGAGAGACTTAGCTAGGTAGGGTAGGAGGGATAGAGGGAGGGAGGGAGAGAGAGAGAGAGGGGGGTGGGAGAGAGATGTACCACCTATCCCAAAAAAAAGTTCCTATTATGTTGGTGGTGGCACCAATGAATAAGAAACCTCTTTGCATTGAGGCTAAGATTTGCATTTGTGCGTGGGCGAGTAAATAATGAGCACAAATCACCTTTTGTAAATTTTAAATCTTTTATTGCTTTATATGATAATTTATCTTCGTAATAAGCCCTAGCCGCCTGCCTCCTATCCTTCCAACCAGTTAATTGTTTACTGATTGAATCTACATGTTTTAACATTTCTATCAGTGAAGTTGCCAAGGTCATTCTTTCCACGGTTGAATCGTTTGGATTGTTCAACCTCCTAATTAAATCATCAATTTTATTTTTATTGTTCTTAATTTCACTCATTAAGTTTTGTTGAGTGCCAGGAGGATGTTGGGGGATTGATGGAGGAGATTGAGGTTGTGGTTGATTAACTCGAGGATTTTTTTGTTGTTGTTCTTGCTGTGCTTGTTGAGGATTTTGTTCCTCTTGTTGTCGTTGTGCTTGTTCAGGATTTTGAGGAGGGTTTGCAAGTTGATTAACATCTCCTACAAATTCAAAAAATAAATATCAAAAACAACCTAAAACTAACAAATTCAAAAAAACAAACAAACAATCCTTACCTCTCAGACCTCCTCGTCGACATGGCGGCATCCTGGCGATGAAAAAGTAACCGTTGATGAATAATTTTGCAAAATACCTCCTCCTACAACGCGAGCGTGGAATATTGGGGTTTTGGCCGCAGGCAAAAAAAAACACTATCACAAGTTAAAATGAATTTGATTTTTTTTTTGCTTTTAATAGGTCATAACGCGCTCGTGTTATGGGCTTATTGTGGCTGAGCCTCAAGCTTGGCACACCAAGCCATAATGCAAGAGTGTTATAACATGTTCGTGTTATGATATTTCAAAACTTTTTTAAAAAGTTGGCCGCAAATTGGATACCCATCTTTGTGCACTTGCCGAGTTATATATTTATATATATGTATGCACATACATATTCCATTATATATATAGTTATAGAAAATTACGTATATAAGAACCTATAACTGATTGGTCAGTAGTACTTGTAAAGAATCAAAGACACAGTTTTGAACATTTAATTTGAATGTGCCTATTGTAGTAAGATCATTATTTCTAAGGAATTTCTATGTTACATACTAGTGAGCAACTTGCATATTCATACTTATTAATGTCTATTATTTCTATATTCTTGTATCTTGCCTTCATTCTGAATGTGAAATCTTTAGTACTTTGCACATATGTATAGTAGAGCGGAGTTGATATTTTGCGTAGACGTGAAAATGTTTCATTGCAGAAAGAGAAGGATAATGATCAAAGACTCTGACCTACAATTTTCTTGTTCAACGGTTGACTATACTTGTGGAAATGTAGATATTTGTCCCCCACTGAAATTGTAAACAGTGGGTCCTATTACAGAGACATTTCAGACAGATAAGCATAGTGGATGACATGTTAAATGCAATTCATAGACATAAAGCAATCAATGCTTAGTGAACGTCATAAATGCTACAACAATACACATTTTTAGCCAAGCAACACTTTGTTTGTTGTGTTTCGATTGCAAATAAGAAGATTGTAACAAATATGGACTTGAAAAAAATCTATTCATTTATTAATGCATAAGAGTGTGCTCGATTTTTCATTTTCCTTTAAGTAAATTAGGAAAATAGGGGGACATTATACATAACAACAAATATTTAATCGAGGGATGCATATAGTGCGAGTTTTGGAGGTGGGTTGGTCGGTACTGAAGCAATGAATGCACGTTTAATGCATTAAATGCAAACCTCGTGATATGTGTTGGACAACTGGCACGATTACAAGCAAACAATGCATAGTCAATTCATGAAATATGAAGTGAGTGCTAGTTTTTGTTTATTGTTTGTTGAAAAGCTTGCGTGTTTTTGGTCGTGTGGTACTGTCTTTGACATCTGGGATTCTGTGGAGTGCTTGAATGAGAGAGGAGCCATAGGAATGGTGTGCAACTGGTGAGTGGCTTGTTTTTTTGTTTTTTATACTTGATAACTAGAAGCGTTATAAGGGAAATTGAATGGTTTCAATAGGGTCTTCTGGATCGTGGGTGCATTGAAAGAATTAATTATATGTTAATTGCTTGAGTGGCCATTGGTTTGTCAACAGAGATCGTAAAGCAATTTGTGTGAGATGTATTGGAGGAGTTGTGGGTACACATGCAGTGAATGGATAGTTAGTTTATGAAATCTTAGGCAAGTATTGGGTTATTTTTGTTCATTCTTGTTTCTTTATTGTTTATTGAAAGGCTTATGCATTTTTAGCTGATGGTTGCACTTTTGCATGTTCCTAATTCTGTAGAAGTGTGCTACTGGTAAATGGCTTCGCTGTCGGTTTATGATACTTTGTAACTAAAAGTATTTGTTGTTGTTACAAGGGCCAACAGGTCAACTGGAGGAAAGTGGGTAGCATTAAATGCATTAACCATGTGTTTATTGCTTGATCGACCAATGACCTATCAACAACTAGTTTGAAAAGAGAATTCAACAACTACAATAGTAAGTTGCTTTTGGGTAAAAAATAGTTCCATGTTTCTGGATTAGATGACATGACATTCATTCGGTATGCTCATCTGTCTATTTGGTGACTTAAATTCTTGAACGTTGCTTCTACTTTGTTCTTTATAACTCTACAAACACATAAATTTTAGGCATATTGGAACGTTTAAAATTGATTCCAAAGAAAAGAGAACAACAATACAAGAATATGATCTTTCAGTTGTTTGTTGAACAATCAAGTATATATCTAGCCATATAGATAGTTTTTGTTGACTGTAATTGTAGGCAGTGGTTCTTGTTACAGGTAGAAAGTAGACAAATGAGCAAAGTCCATGACATAGGCAATGAACACATATTTGATACACTGAGTGCCCCTGTAGTCATTTTCCTCTAAGCAAATAAGCCAAATAGACCATTGCAATAAATTTTTGGAAACATTTAGACATAGAATCCAAATTTGACAGGTTTTGCTTGCATGCTAGTGCATATTGAAACAATAAATCTAGAATGAATGGATTCTACTTTTGTACAACGGAGAAGTGCTTGGTCAACAATGTAAAAGGGTTTTGATTTTTGTAGGAACCACAGTCTACTAGATATTGGGATTGGTTCCTATCACTAACACCAACATATCATGTTCCTTAGAAGTAACTTGGTAGAGAGCAAAAAAAGTTTCATATTTATGAATTACATGAAATGTTATACATTATGCTCATTTGTCTCTTTGGGAAGTCGGATTCTTGAACAAGCATTCTCCTTTATTGTTCACAATTCTTCTAATACATAATTTTGAGACACATTGGAAGAATTAAATTTCACTGTAAACAAGGTGGGTGAATGATACAAGAATCTAACCTTAAAGCCTGTTGTTAAAGAACCAAGTCGATTTGCAGTGGAAAATATCTTTGTCTTACACTTCAATTGTATGAAATGGTTCCTGTTACAAGTAGAATGTGAAAAAAATAGCACAAACCATGACATAGATTATGCTAGGCATAATCATTTGCTGCTTTGCAATGAGTTACAACTATTTTCCAAAATTTATTATGTGCTTCAATTGTGCTAATTTGCTTATAAGAAAATAAAAATTAAAGCCACTGCAATAAACAAAAAAATAGATAGGAGAAAATATATTCAAATTATATAGTCTAGTCAGTGTTCATGGTGAAACATTGGATATGAATTGCATATGACATGTTTGCAATTATGCATTATTCTGATTGCAAAAGTAACTTATTTTTACCCAAAAAATAGTTGTGTTGTAGACACATTGCAAGTCTTAAAATTCATTGGAAAGAAAGTAAAAGAATGATACAAGAATCTAACCTTCAAGTTTGTTGTTCAAGAGTGAAAAATATTCGCAGTTAGATAGATCTTTGTATCTGGCTTTAGTTGAAAGCAATGGTGCCTATGAGTGGAAAAAATTAAACAAATGAGCATAGTCCATGACACACAATATGCTATTCATAAACATGAAACATAGAAGCACATGATAAAATTTTCAAACAAAAAAGAGTAATGCAATAAAATTTTGCAAATATTTAGACATTAAATATAGATTTTCCAAGCTTTGCTTATAAAGTGATGGCTGCCCAAGCAATGAATACATAGTTAATGCATTATAGGCCTGCATAGTTCACAAAACTAACATATAATACGTTATTCATAAAAATGAAACACAAAAACATGATAAAATTTGCTGTTTAACTTTTCAAAAACATGATAAAATTTGCAAAAAAATGGACAAAAGTGATAAATTTTTGAAAATATTTAGACATTAAATACAAATTTTGTAAATTTTTCTAATAGGCTGGTGGCTACACAAGCAATGAATATATCCATTACAAATGAAGAACCCAGTTCAACTGAAGAACCTAGTTCAAGTGAAGAAATTGTTGTTACGCCTTGTTTAGATACTAATAGCATTTCAAGTAAGCATGAATATGCTCCAAGCTCAAATCTATATATGCATTTCACTTGAACTAGGTTCTTTGCTTTGAATGTTGTTTGTAAGTAATTTCACATACATACATGTCCACATATAAAAAAATTTGGTCAAAGATTTAAAAAATGGAGCGTGTTGTCTCAATGCTAACCAATTCTATAAGCAACAAAGCAACAGGATCAAGAACACACTAAAATAAGGCTTTCTCTCCACCCTACCATATTGCGTCATGAAGCCTCAAGGGTTCTAAGCAAACCCTCGAGCAAGAACATAAATTGTCTAGCACTATAATGAATGTTGGGATCAATGTTTAATATTACACTTAATATACAACCTATCAAACATATGAACGTTGTTTGCATGTAATCTCAGAAACATAGATATCTGTACATAGGAAATATAAAATGACATATGACATGGATCAGTTCAAGGAAAGGAGCAGGTTACTATTACAATGGTTTCATTTGTAATTGACAAATAATAAACTATTTGTTCCTTTTTCTATTGGTTGGACTAGGCCTATTATTCATGTTTGTTAAAGTAAATTAGAAGAATGGAGGGCATTATGTATTCTACAAATATTTAACCATTGGATAATAAAATGTTCACGTTAGTACTAAACCAATCTTTCTTTTGCAAATGTCATTTGTTTTCAAAACAATAGAGCACTTCTCTCTATCTCAACGGTGTACATAGAATTTGTAGATCATATCCTTATGCATTAATCAAAGGACAAATCTCCTTGGAGTCTATATTCTCACACGTTTACATGTAACATTCTTGTCATTCTCGCTATCTATGCACTCAGTCAATGTGTGGAAGGTATGCAGTGCACAGAGGCATAGAAAATCATTCTCATTTATACATGTTCACTATTAACATATTACAAGGTATTGTGATTGCTCCATACCATTGGCCTCAGCTTATTGTTTTAGGCGCGACTTTTCAATGATATAAGCTAAACATGCAAAAGTGCAACCAATAGCTAAAAAACCCAAAATATTTTCAACAAATGATAAACAAACAAGAATAAGCACAAACAAAACACAACACTCACCTAAGATTTCATGAATTAACTATGCATTCGTTGCATATGTACCCACATGCAAAAATGCAACGAAGAGCTATAAAACACACAAGGTTTTCAACAAACGATAATAAAACAAGAAGAAGCATAAACAAAACCCAACACTCGCCTAAGATTTCATTCCAAAGTGCAACCAAGAGCTAAAAAACCCACAAGATTTTTAATAAATGATACACAAATGAGAACAAGCACAAACAAAACCCATCACTCGCCTAAGATTTCATGCATTATCTATGAAAAACAAATAGACGAGCCACTTACGAGTTGCACACTGCAAGCACTATACAAAATGACAAATGTCGAAGATAGCAACCCACAACCAAAAACATGCAAGCTTCTCAGCGAAAAATAAGCAAATTAACCAAGCATTCGCTGCTTATGTTCACACCAGTTGTCCAACACATATTACGAGTTTTACATTTAATGCATTCAATGCTTTAGTACCGACCAACCCGCCACCAAAACTCGCACTATATGCATCCCTCGATTAAATATTTTCCAAAGCATCTACTTTATAACAAAAGAAACTGAATGCAATAGGCATGTTTACTTTTGCATCAGTTGCATTTGCTTTTCAATTACTCGCTTGGCCAATGAGATTGTTTTGTTTAAAATATTTTTGTCTTTTTCCTATATTCAAGATTTAAGCGCATATTTTTTGTGCTTGAAGATTATAGTTTGTATGTTTATGTATTGGTTTGAGTAGGTCAATTTTTCATTTTCCTTTAAGTAAATTAGGAAAATGGGGGGACATTATATATTGTGGAAAATATTTAATCGATGTATGCAATCTGTCCAGGGCAACAAGACCGAAAAGTTTGTTGCCAAAGATGGTATTTTGCTCTTGATCAAAGAAAACATCCCTAAAGGGTAATGCTTGTGTATGCTTTGAGGTCGTGCACACATTGTAGAGGTGAACCAATTTCATTTATAGTGAGAATCGTACGACTGTTACATGTGAACATGTGACAATATCGAATTTAATTTCTTAACCCTGTGAACAAGATTTTACAAATCAATTCTGAAAACTTACCAAGACTTTGTTATCTGTTATTATATAAGCTGTTAGATTTTATAGCAGAAAACATGTCAACCAATTTCATGTGCACAACAACGCTTTTTTTTGTTGGAAGGTTACAATACTAGATATGTGTAATTGCTTCCTTTGAAATCTATACACAATAACCAAATGAAAATTGTGAAACGTTGAACTCAATACTTTGGACAAGGTCCTGTATATTGCAAAGTTATTTAATGCCAAAGCTATAGATTGGTCGACAGGTGTCGCATATCCTATGCACATCATAAAGTTACCCACTCCTTGGTCTCAACTAATACATGTTTATCAGCTACATAGTATATGTCATTTACTACAACGACATGTCCTCTTAGCACTTGTAATAGTAAGCAAAAATTCTAGTTATAAAAGTATCACAAACAAACATACAATCCACTTGCTAGTAGTACATTTTTTGTAGAATGAAGAACATGGAATGCTTAAAACAAAGAAGTTTTTCAAGGAAGAATAGATAGATAAGTATGAGGACAAATAAAATCCAACATATCCCTAAGATTTCTTGAATCAATTATGCATTTACAGGTTCCATGCCCACCAACTATCTAAAATATCACAGACAATTTGCATTTAATGGATTGAACATCTATTAAATGCTTGAGGATTAAAAATTTTGCAATATTTATAATGTCCCCCCATTTCACTAATTCACTTTTAAAAATGAATAGTAGTCTTTCCAAGCAATAGAAAAACAAAGAAAACATAATTTTCAAACATGAAAATTTTTTACTTAAATTGCAATTATAGAAAGAACAAAAAATAATTATAAACAATAAAATTTGATTCGCCTAACAAAAATCTCAAAAATGAATTGCACAGTTTCAATTATAACTTGTAACTATACAAAAAATGGTTTCATGTTTATGAATTACATAGTGTGCCATTCATTATGCTCATTTGTCTATTTGGCAAGTCAGATTCTTGAACCAAGTTTCTCCCATATTGTTTACAATTCTTCCAAGGCATAATTGTTAGGCACATTGGAAGACTTAAAATTCATTGCAAACAAGAGGGAAGAAGATACAAGAGTCTGATCTTTGATTTCCTTGTTCAACAACTAAGAATATTTACAGTGATATAAATGTTTGCGCCTCTCTCCAATCGTAAGCAGTCATCCCTATTACAAAGACAAAATTGACAGATGAGCATAGCTCATGACATGTAATATGTTATTCATAGACACAAAATGTAGAAGCATGTGAGGGAAGTTTCCAAAAAAAAGATAAACATGATAATTTTTTGCAACAATTCGAACATTAAATTAAAAATTTGCAAGCTTTGTTGATAAGTAAATAGACACTTAAGCAATTATAGACACTTGAAGCAGAGGAATAGGTTACTATTGTAATTATGTCATTTGCAATTGGCAAAAAATAAACAAATTATCCTTTTTTCTATTGGTTGGAGCAGGCCTATTATTCAACTTTGTTAAAGTAAATTAAGAAAATAGGATAACATTATATATCTTGCAAATATGTAATCACTAGATACAAATTGTGTCAACTTTGGCAGGAGAATGGTACATACTGAATCAGTGAATATATGGCTAATTAATTAACTAGTAATAGGAAACAAATACAAGCATTCTCGTTTACACCTACCATTCACACATTACAAGGTGTTGGAATTGTTGCATACCACTAGTCCGAGCGTACTATTTTTGGTGGGACTTTTCAATGATGAAAGCGGATTAATATTTGCAAAAAAATCAATTAATATTTAAAGGTCCAATTTAGCTTCAAAGCTATTATTCCTTTTAACTTTACTTTTAATGGACTACTTTGTAATGACATAAGTTCTTTTCTAAATTCACAGTAAACACAATTATTTATAATTAGTTTACTTAACTAAATCAATTTATAATGCAACTTGTACGAGATTTGTACATGGACTTGTGGGTACATAAGCTATGAATTCATAGGTGGAGCATGAAATACCAAAGAAGCAATCAGTTTTATTTGTGCCAATTTTTATTTATTTATTGTCTGTTGACAAATTTCTCTGTTTCTAGTTCTAGATTTGCCTATTCCATGTTTCCTAGGTCTATAAAGCCCTTAAATGCTAGAAGAGCTACAGAGTTTTGTTTGAGCAATTATCTGAATAGATTAGTTTTTTGTGATTAAATCACCAAGCATTAACATTTACTTTGTAACAAAATATAGGAAATGCAGTAAACATTTTCAACAGAGAAACAAGATCAGAAGGTGCATCAAGAAACATGACTTTCCAATGTGTCAAAGAACTATGTATTAGAAGATTTATGAACAATAAGAGAAAGTGTCGGTTCAAGAGTTTGGTTTCGTGGTTACATAAGCTCTGAATGCATAGGTGAAGCATGAGATTCTAGAGGAGCAATCAGTTTTATTTGTTGTTTGCAAAAATTCATTGCATTATTTTGTTTTGCTTCAGTATCTATCATTTTGCTGGAAAAGTTGGCACAATATACATTTAGACATTAAGTATTTGCATCAATGTGCTCTTCTCTTTTTTGTTATGCTTTTGTTGTCAACTCTTTCATCTATACAACTATATCTTATGTTCTGTGACTTAAAACTTTCTGCTATTTTTATTTTGCAATTGACATCTTTTCAAAACACCAACCCTTATCAATAAGAAAATTCAACACATCAAAAATCCACACCACAATAGAGAAGCGAGAGAGCCCAACAAAACTCTGAGCTAAATCCAACCCAAAGCACCACCTGAATTGAAGCACCAACTTAGACTCTACCTCTATAGGAGAGATCTCCCCTCTAAAAGAGAGGATGAAGTGAAAACCATAACCATTAGTGCCACCAATCTCCTACACATATAGGCTCCACCTCAAAAGGAACCAATAGAAGAAAAGGGAGCTTCCCACCATGACTACAAATTCCAACTCTACCTCAAAAGGAGAGGGAACCACCTCTGAAGGAGCAGTCTCCACCTCCATAGGAGACCTCAACTGTAGAACCAAAAAAGTAAGCCAACATACCAATAGAATAAGTTGTCACCTCACCCCTTAGAAGCCCAAGCAATTGGTACATGAAGGAAGCTAATGAAAGCGCCTCAGCCAAGAGTTGAGGAAATAGACTTCCTCGAGCCAGTCATAATGAACATTTGGAGCATCACAACCATCAGAAATAAGACTATAAAACCCTCAATCCAACCATGCTTGAAGGCACCAAAACTAGAAACAAGGGTCTTTGAGGCTAAGAAAATCCCCCTCCACCACCTCCAAAAGCATCCAATCTCCGAAGGGGAAAAGAACTAAAGATCCAACACCACAACATTGACCAAAAATACCTCCAACAACAACAATGAAACCCCCAAAACATGGCTCCAACGCATAGAGGTAGAAGAGGCCCAACACAAACAAAGCAAAGCAAAACACCACAAACCTGAAATCCCCACCACAACCGAAGTTCGTAAAATAAGGGAGAGACAGTAGAAGCATAAAACTGTAAGAGTAGAAGAGCACCATAGTTAACATACAACGTTGAGAGAGCCAAAAAAGACCCAAATCTCCAAGAACCTCTGAAACCTTGAGGTACAGTAAATCCCCCTTTCCCAAGACCGCGTAGAAACATGAAAAGGGAAAGGCAATACAAAATTCCATGGCACAACAGAGCTTCAAAATAGATGGAACGGATAAACTCATCCAAAGCAAAGCAAAAGAAAATGAACATCAAGCATCCAGGCACACCAAAGACAAGCAAGGACATGCCAAGGTAGGAGAGGAAAACCTCTAGAACCAGCTGCAAGAAAACAACAAAGGTAGGAGAGGATATCCCACCAAGCACGAACAAAACTAGGTAAAATAGAATATTTATAAATGGTCTAAAAATCATGCATGTGTATGCTCTTTAATGATATGAATGAATGTTACTCTCAAATAATGAATATTGTGCTACTCCCTCATTCTTAACAAATTTCATTTGAATCAGTTCATTATAACACTTTTCCCCATGGAGGTGTGTTCGAGCGAGAATGAGAGGGGACGAGGAAATTTGAATTCCTCTAAGGATGTTGTGAATGGAGGTTCTGATTCAGAGGATGAGGATGATGTAGTTCGTCTAAGGGGGGTCTGGTGGTGTCGGTCTGCTTTGGTGAACTCATGGTTGGCTTCTTCCTGGAAGTTTGTGGGGGTGACTATTACCTCTAAAGTTTGGCTCGTGGAAGACCAGTTTCATGTTTAGTTGCCTCTTTTGTTGGGTGGTCTATGGGAGTTTTGTTGTCTCCCTTTAGTGCCTTCTAGGGATTATAGTGAGGTAGAATATTTATAAATGGTCCAAAAATCATGCATGCATATGCTCTTTAATGATATGAATGAATGTTACTCTCAAATAATGAATATTGTGCTACTCCCTCATTATTAACAAATTTCATTTGAATCAGTTCATTATAACACTTTTCCCCATGGAGGTGCATTCAAGTGGGATTGAGAGGGGATGAGGAAATTTGAATGCCTTTGAGGATGTTGTGGATGAAGGTTCTGATTTAGAGGGTGAGGATGATGTGTTTTGTCATGGGGGTCTGGTAACATCATTCTGCTCTGGTGAACTCATGGTTAGCTTCTTCCTAGTAGTTTATGGGGGTGGGTGGTTATGAATAATGAACTGATTCAAATGAATTTTGTTAAGAATGAGGGAGTAGCACAATATTCATTATTTCAGAGTAACATTAATTAATATCATTAAAGAGCATATGCATGCATGATTTTTAGACCATTTATAAATATTACTCATCAATAAAATTAAACAAAGGCACAATTTATAATAGAGAAGAATATTTTTTATGATAAATATTTAGGCATAGAATACCACATCCTCTTCATTGTTGGATTGAGAACAAAATATAAAAAGGCATGGTTTGCATAATTGCATAATATTAAATCAACCCTAAGAAGTACCCATTAAGGCCAAGATGTCAATGGATTTTTTCTCTTCCTCTGAAAAATATCCCTTTTTATGTTGATTTTACTACTTTTATATCATGAAGAAATTAACATTTAATTTAACTATAGTTACAGTAAAGGCATGAGTTGCCATTCATACTAAGAACTTCTAGTTAACTAAAAAAATAAAAATAAAAATTCAGTTGTTTAGATGCATGCGATTATTCTAATTCATGAGTAGGATATCCATTATGTGTCAATCATGTGAATTTGAAATTGAAATTTAACTATTGTATCCTACAGAGCGTGCAAATGCCATTTATCTTTCATGTGTCACCCACAATCCTATTGACTCATTTTCTTTGGATAATGATGCAATTTTATCCTCTCTATATTCTAACACCTTTTATCAAATGCGTGAACAATTGGATCCCTTGTATTAACAATCAATGGAATAAAGTCTCCCATGTCTTTTAATATAAATGGGCCCTACCTATTCCAACTTGGTACTTCATAGCCAATGATGTAATTTTTATAATTATCAAATTTCTTCTCTAGATTATAGGCTATATGATGATGTCATGTTTCCATTTGATTAATACCCCTCCTTATTTGAAAATTGGACCCAATTACTTCTTGAGTCATTGCTAATAGCTAATAACACATCCACTTTACCTTATAATGTCATTGTCTTTACGAAGGTGTCCCATGATAGCACCTATCCCTTTAAATATTTCTAATTTGGTTGGGCCCACTTAAATTTGAATTAAATGTTTTGACCAATGGAATGATAGAAAAGGTCCCTTATGTCAAGATTGGAGGGCAAGGGGCCTTGGCCAGTAGTGATCTAATGGTTGGAGGGCAGAGGGATGGTGGTCTACCAATGACAATGTGGTGCCTAGTTGGTGGTAGTGGAAAAATGGCTAGGCTTGAGCGACAAAAGGTAGTGGCATCACCAATTAGGTGGTGAAACATTTTTTAAAAATTTGAGCACTTAAGAATTAAGCACCTGGTTGTATATATGATTGGGGCTTTACAACTAAATAATTGACAGTAAAAAATAGAAGAAAAATAAAATTTGATGGTTGTGAAAACAATAATGACTACCGAAAAGTGGATGTTAACAGCCTAAAAATGTCAACTCACGATAATTATAGAAGAATGTCAAAAATGCAAAAAATAAAAATAAAAACACCTAGATTGTTGGATTTTGATGCGAAGGACTCAATTTATTACATAGATCCTACGTCAAATAGTTATACAATGTACAAACCTATAATGCAATGGTACAGTTGTATGTATTCGTATTGTCTTACAAATTTTGTCACCTTAAAACTAGACCCTCCGAAAAATCACCTAAATTTATTCTACTCAGATTTTGGTGAATTAGTAGTCGATATTCGGGTTTTTGGGCATTCTAGACACAATGGTGAGGTCTATTGTTCTCTAGGATGCACCAATTTTCTCCTCAAGGATAAATATCTTAGAAAAAGGATAAAAGTCATATATTTGGTGCCTTAATACCATGTTGGAGTTTATTGTTGTACCCCATAGCTCTTATAAATCACTTATAACCAAAATAAAAGTCATTGATTGTGTTATGCAACCTTGCGAATTGAATTGATCCAAAAAAGTAACATGATTGAGATTTTGTATTGAATGAACTAATGGATTGTATTGGATTTGGATATTACAATAATGAATAATGAATCCTTATAAAAGAAAAAAAGAAAAAAAAAACCATAAATGAAACCCTAGGTTAGGATTAAATTATATCATGAAAAATGTCCTCATCCTATGCTATAAGACAAAAAAAATACATGACTTAAAAATTAAAAAACACTCCTAAGTTTAGATTAACTGTAATAAAGTAAAAAGGGGACCTAAATAATTAATTAGGTGATTTTCCTATTTTACTCTAACACATCATGCTTTGGGGTATCCTCCCACACCTGTTTCTTCTTTTTCTTTTCTCTTTCTTTGAAAAAGTCACTACTTCTTCTAGTTAAAATACCTTATCAAATATGAGCAAATGTAGACACCTAAATCACAACACCTTTTATCAATAATTCTACACATTAGCTTATCCTAGTCAAGTTAATTTATATCACCATATTGATAAATTAATTAATTTAATTAAGTAATTGTCTATGTTATTACATTTAATTAGCTAATTAATTAATTTTTTTAATAATTACTATTTTCTTAATTAATTTTAATTTTCATATCCTCTAGCCTTATCTTCTAAATTAATTAATACTTTATTATCAATTAATTTATTTTCAAACCCATGTACATATAATTAATTAATTATGAAAATAATTGATTAACTATCCTCATATTTTATTTTTCAAATATCAACTCCTTCTCATACATTTTTAGAAAATAATTATTGTATGTTCATTCCTAAATGGAATAAATCAGATGAATCTGAGATCATTTAATTCATTCTCCATCATTCATCTTTCTCATCAAAAAGTCTATAAATCCACCTCTCATAACTTTATCCATCATATGAATAATTCCACTTGTAAGTTTATGATATAGGAATTTGAACTAACTTTAAGCATCCACATACTCCATCAAATATGAGGAAATGAATTTAGTTCTTAAATTGAGGTTTTCTTGGTATTATAATAGCATTACTTTTAATTATTATTTTCATCTTTAATTATTTTAGTATTACCATCCTAATTCTATATCTTACAACTTGCTATGAGCATGAGTTATGGTGTACTCATGCTCCCTTATCCCCAACAGGTGGTATGGGTTATAAGGTGTCCTTAATAAGTCCAAAACTCTAAAACTCTTGCATCTTGCAAGTGTTGAAAAACAAGGTGAAGGAAAACTACAATATTAACTTATGAAAGTGTATTCAAATATGAAAGAGAGATAGCCAAATTATATTTTAACAAGTGATTGCAACACACATCACAATAAAGAAAACGACAAACCAAAGTGACACCAAATTTACGTGGAGATATCCCTAAGGGAGAAATATCCACCACAAAAAGTGAGAGGCAAGTATATTACTAATCCAATGAGAGATTACAACAAAAATACACTTCTTTGAATAAATTTATAGAATCTGGAAGAACCATGTTACCTGCACAACTCCATATAAAACTACTAGCTCATGACTCCAAATTATTAAGATTTTGGGAGGTAAAACCATGAATGGTAAACCAAAACAAGAGGTACAAAACCACCTACAAAAACCCATGCCACCCTCCTAGAATCATCAAAACCAACCAAAATAACAATTTACAGACGCTATTACAGCTGTCATAAGGCATCTCTCATGCATGGGTGTCTAGGAAAGGAATCTATCATAAAGGTTAACATGAATCTTTTCATAGTTGTCATAGATGTCATAGATCCTATTACAACTTATGAAGAATGTCATAACCCTCAAAAAATAGGAGATTCCAAATGGAACACCTAGCTATTTTTCCTTTTCCTAGAAGACAAATGGTAACAGTAACTTCATCTTTACATGAGCTCTTTCACCACTATTGGTTAAACAATTTCACCTCTTATGGGTAATTTACAAAAGAAATTAGGAAACAAATTAATTAATGGATTTACAAGGTTGATGTCACCTAAATCCTAACAACAAGTTTCACTCCTATTTATCTCCCTTTACAATACAAGTCACCATTAATAACCATATTTGATGCCACAACTACTCCAAGGGGATTTTCCTACCCATAAATAGTTGTTAATCTTAAGGGCGTGAATTCATATGTACTTTCAATGATGGAGGATAAAGATGACCCATACCTTCGTTAATGTAGTGGTGGAGATTCAATTCTTGATGGCCCTCTCACCTATTCAAGATACAATTTTAGTACATTTCATAAGATCCAACTTGTTTAGAATTACACATTCACGACCTACGATTCTTCATCAATTACTAAAGAAATAGGGCAACTAATAAGGAACTATATATGCTAGTTTATTTTCCAAAAAAAGGGTCAACCATTTGATATCTTCTATGTGACTATGAGTTCTAATGAGATTCTAAGTTTCTAAATCCAATCATCGTTAGAGCAATACCTTTGTAAATCTCAAGGAGGTCAATATTATAAATTGATGTAGGAGCATTTGGGTGCCCAGGCAATCCTGCACACCCAAAAATATTTCTCTTTTCCTTTGATTTTTTTGTTTTGGTTGTGTTATGCAGGCATGATTTTTCTCTCTAATTCATTTTCTTCCCAACCCCTCAAAGTTGGAGTCATTTTAATTAAATTTGAATTCGGTTCAAAATAGGAAATGGAGGTGCTGAAATTTATTTATTCTATTGAATTTTGGGTATTTCTCAAATCCCACACCCAAGCAAGTGGATTCCATTCTTTGCATATTGTAACTCCACATTAAATTTAAAATCTGGCATAAAATTGAACGTGGAAGAATCTAGGGTCCTAGTGCAGGAGGTAATGGAGTGAGCTAGTGGAGGTAAAAATTGGGAAAATGACAATTAATTTTCCAGGAAAACTTAATGGGAGGAATATGCTTATGCCTAGGAAATATTAGAGGATGGAATACAACTGATTTTGTAGGAGAGTGACAACACCCAAGTTGGAGAAGATGAAACAATTTTTTTTGTAAAAAATCAGGAGTTAGAAGGTAGAATGGTGGGTGAGACTTGATAGGGACTTTCATAATTGAGGAACTACAGGTTTGTAGCTTCATATGCTCCTAGTTGTAGCTGGTTTGAAGGAATTTGAGTTTGATTTTAGTGATTGAATGATAATCTTTCCTATAATAGTGTTTTTGGAGGTGTCTAGCTATCTTTGTAGCTTGTTTGTTGTAGACTATGGAAGCTTGAAATGAAAAATAAGATTTGTTCATTTAATTCTTTTGTAATTACATATGTTGGTTAATCTTGGGAATGTGTTTCTCGAATTCTCAGTTCGTGATTTAATTAAAAAAAGTCTTGTCTGAATTATTGGGGCTGCAACAATCAACCATCTCATAGGATTCCTGGTTGTTGTCTTGCATCATAAATGGTTCTTATACTTGAATATCCATGGTTTCGTTCGTGGATTTTTTGGGAAGTTCTAGGTTAGGGTTTCCTCTTGCTAGTTTGCTAGTTTTCTAGTATAAATATAATATTTTATGAATGAAACAATATTATAATAAATTAAAAGTTTTATATTGGTTATTTCTTCATTACATATGAATTTATATAGTATGGGATGGATAACTAAGAACATTCAATTGCTTGATATCATTATTTATGGTGTAGTAATCTACATAGCTTATATTCCTTTATGATTTCTTATTATTATTTTCATTGGTTTTCTTGCACTCTATAACCCAATGAATAAACACTAGTCATGGAAGCAATAACCCACCATATGCACTCAAAATAAATACATCTTTAACTAGTATTATAGGAGTAAGAAGTGGTTTTGTATACACCTCATGGTTCAACATTATAAATAGGTAAAGCATCCTCAATGATCCTTAAATTGTTATCATCCTAAATAGTCATAGTGTGCATAACCACATGTTGTGCATAACTAGAACCAATATTGGCACCTTATTTGATTGTGTCTATTTTTGCTTTATTCGTAGCTCCCTTATGCACTTTGACTATGTGTAGACACCTAAAAATGGCTGGTGCATTTTCATCTTATCATTTCATTATTATCCTCATCATTTCTTCTATCTATATTAATTAAATATTTTTTAATTATTTAATTAAGCTAACATTTTCCCTCTTTCCATTCATAATAATTAAATAGTTTTTAATTATTTAATTATCTTAATCTTTTTATCATATCTATATTAATAAAGTAATTTTTAATTATTTAATCAATTCATCTCTCATCAATTTCCCTCCAACATTAATAAAAATTCAAATTCAAATTATCTTTTCTTCTATAATTAAATAATTTTTAAAAATTATTTAACTAGCTAACACTCCTCTTTTAAATAAATTAAAAATTATTTAGTTATATTAAATATTTTCCTCTATAATTAAATAATTTTCAAAAATTATTTAATTAGCTAACACTCCTCTTTTAAATAAATTAAATATTTTTTTCGAAAATAAATAAGTTAATGTTTATTTATTTCTCCAAGCTATAATTTGAATTAAATAAATTTTATTTATTTAATTCCCTCCAAAATTAAATTTATTTAATTCCCTCCAAAATTCTATATTTGGGTCTTAATCTTGAATTTTCATATCCATTGATCTTGCAAATCAATATGCACCATTGATCAAATATCAAGTGAAAAATATAAATAAGAAGCTTTGATTTCATTCATATTTAGTACCTCTATTATGCTTAAGATCTATCTAGCACTCCTAGCATTACCAAGAATTATCAAGTATTATGAAGCATATGTATCATTTATCTTTAAAAAATATTCATTATCATTACATCATATCATTATTGTTCTTTCATATTTCATTACTTTGAAGAGCAACCAACAATGGAGCAAATAAATATCTTAGTTGTGATGACTTTTCTTGCTAGCTAAATTTTATATTATGAGCCAAGATATTGAGCTTCATTGTGTGATTATGAAGGTCTAAGTTTTGCATTGTTGATATTTGTGATCCATAATTTCATCATCTACATTTCAGCACGCCCGATGGAACTCACATCCCTAATTTTAACAAGGAATTTTTGGAATAATTTTCTTTCTAAGGTTTATAGGTTAGATCGACACTTTTGTTTGTTGTCATTGCACATTTATTTAGTAGATTAGCACATTTGACAATACAGCGACACATTTGATAGCACAGTGACGTATTTGACAACAAATCATCACATTTAATAGTAGATCGGTACATCTAATTGTTGAACATCTAGAATACTGAGAGGGGAGGGGTGAATCAATATTCCTCTAAAAATATTAAAATCCTTAAATAGTTGTCCACAACATAATTAAAATTACCAAATAGGACACAACACCACATAACACAAAGATTTTTATCATGGAAACCCAAGATGGGAAAATCACAAAGCGGGTTAACTCTCAAGTATTAAGTAACCGGTTACAAAATACAGGGGTGACTCATTGTCGGGTTGGCTCACTACCCTAAATACAAAGTCAACTATTATAGCTGAGAGATGACCTATAGCCTAAGAGAATATTACAAAATTGGACTATTATAATTGCATCTACATATGCATGAATACAGTTCTCGCTGAGGCACAATTTTTTTGTACAAACACAACTTTATCTAAATATATCACATATATTAGTTCACAACTATACATCACATATATTCATTCATTTTATCTTTGAGATTATGTCGCTTCACTTATATAGCAGATCTACATATCCACATAGTCGACTTGCACTAGAGGTATAAACAGATGAACGCGTTACCCAATATGTTGGCGTATATGCAAAAAGTTATCCCACACTATGCCAAATAGGGCCAGATCAAAAATTGTGTAGACCAAAAGCCTTATGCCTATAACATTGTTGTTGGAACAAAGAATAAGATGGAGACAAGAATACCGGACCAATCAATGACATCAATGAAAAATATCAACAATCTCTCCCTTTTTCATTGATGGCAACCAAAATTTCGGAATGCCAAAACTTCAAAAAAATAAACTCCAGAACTCTCCCTGAGATAACTATCTCTGTTTTTCTTTTTCTTTGTGTTTCTCCCCCTTTTGACATCAATGAACAAGGGGTGTTAGGAAAACTATTTAAGAAGCGCTAGATGCCCCACCAGAGAATGACAGCTTGATCTTTTGAAGATGGGCAATCCACTTTCCCTTATTATCATTCCACTACAATATTCCTTCAGTTAACATATGTGCATGAGCTTGAATAGACACAAGAAGAGATTCTCCATCGATAAAGGAGCAAGGTTCAAAAATAGTAGTTTGTTGTGCCTTCAGAAGGGCATGATTCATCAATGAAATACTATCTACACACATCTCCCAAAGATTGCCTAATGGCAGAATAGTGTTGTCTCATTGTTGTTGTAGTTTGAAATACCTCTTATGTAGTGACGAGTCTAGTTTATAGTCTAATTATTGGTAGAGTTTGTTATCTATTTGCTGCAATTGTCATAAAATTTTATGCTTGGATGTTGATCTTTCTATAATATTTCCTTAAAGCCATAGACTTTGGACATGAGTTTATTTTCATAACTTTTAATAATATTGACATGCTAGATGAACCATTTGTGTTAATTTTGCATGTGATTAATGAATGCCACTTTGAGATAGTAACAAATATGCAATTGTTGTGTGTACTAATATTGTCATGCAAATATAATTAGAAGCTTGCAACCAGGGGAGATTTCTCCAACTGGACATTCACCATACCTGTCAACAAGGTGGTCATTTAATGGAGGAAGGACTCTCGACAATAGAAAGATTCCTCATTCAAATCAAATTGTAACAGCCTTGTAGTGGTTTTAATTGTTGTTGAGTAGTTATAGGCGTTACTACTGTGCCAGATTCGCATTAAGGCAAACATGCCTGACAAATTTTGTGCATGTGTAGCCGCCTCTCCAATTTCTACGCTTTCCCTAATGTGGCGTCCTCTACGTCTGTTGGAGATGACCGCCTTGCTAGGTGATTAGATAAATAAGACTTTGATGCTCCTTCTAGGGTTCAAATCGAAGGTTGCTCAATCTGATAATGTACTCGCACTCTTAAGTTTTTCAGTAATACAGTCATGTTGCTTGATTGTACTCATGTTTTTCAATGAAATAAATAAATTTATAAGTTTGTGCATCCGAGTTTACATTATTTTTAGGGGATACTCATCCAAGGGGGTCCACTTGGTGATTATTATGTCTCGTATGTTAGTTTAGTTTAGTTGTTATTTTTTGTTCAGTAATTAGTTAAGAATCTGGCATTATTTGTTCATGCAGCCACTAGAATTCCATTTTGTGACTGTTCCTACAGCCAAAGAAGGCAAAGTAGTTTCCTATTTATTCGCTCAGATTTTCATTTATGTCATGCATTCTAGCTTAGTATAGTTGTTGATTGATGCTCAACACTTATGTTATTTCCTCACAAGCAATTTACTTTTAGCATTGCGTCTTTCTTAGCTGCAAGATGAATATGGCTACTTTGGATTCCTAGTGCACATACAATGCTGAACCATTTCAAGTTTACATCCCTAGGTTGACAATTTGAATGCACCTTCATGATGATTGAAATAGCTATTCAGGTTAGATGTCCAATATCTAAATCACAGCTGTGAAGGCTTAGTTATTGAATCATTGTAGGAGGTCGACATATTTGGCATTGTTGTCGGGGATGGTGTCAAACTAGGGTGTTCTTTGGATTCATTGATAGTTTTATTGTTGTAATGTTTCTGAAAGTTGTTCTTAGTATACCCCTCATTTAGGAAAGTAATGACCCCCCAATTCTTTTGCCAATTTTTTGTGTGAGTCGGTTGATAAGTGATTTGATATCGTATGCATAGAGAAAGGAGAAGAGATGCTCGTGGAAGATTCCTTCCTAAAAATCCTAATTTATTCCAGATAATTAAGTATCAAAACCTACCCAGAGACGAAGAAGAAGAAGAGCCACACCTCTTTGCTAATACATTTCCAGATCTGACCAATTTTGAAGCTTCCTCTGAAGATCAGAATCTGATTGAGAATCCCCTTGCTTTGGAACTTCATCATCCATACATGGGTAATGCAAATAGGAACAAACCTAACCAACCAACTTTTCCTTTCCCTATTTCTCATCAAAATGAAGTAGACAACTTCAAAAATATCCTTGCTTTAGTTCTTCCTAAGTTCTATGGACTTGTTACAGAAGATCCTGATACATTCTTGTTCGAGTTTGATATACTCTGCAGGAGTTATGACTATACCACTTATTCCCATAGGCTTAAGCTTTTCCCTACCACCTTGAAGGAAGTTGTATTAAGATGGTTCATGAGCCTAGGTAGAGATATTGTGGAGAGTTGGGAGGACATGAAGATAAATTTCCTTGAGAAATACAAGGAGTATTACAGGGGCAGTGACATGAGAGGAGGTGACATTTTTAGGATGCAACAAAAGGAGGATGAGAACCTAGAAGATTATATTTCAAGGTTTCTATTTTGCCTATAGAAATATCCACACCATACACTCAATGAAGAATCACAAAAGCTACTTTTCTTGAGAGGAATTAATGACAGCTACATAGATGCCTTGGACCTGATGGGAGGAGGAGATATTATCCAAGTTCCTTGGGAGGACATCAAGAAGATATGTCAAAACTATTCTAAGGCATCTTCAAAGAAGGGGAGAGCTTACCAATCTTCCATGGGTAAGTCATCTACTAGTGGAGTTTCAAGGATGGAGAGATTACTCACTTACTGGCAGACTTCAAGCAAGACATCATAAACAATCTAGCTACTCAGCTGGGTACACTTCAGGCCAAGAAGAAACAAGAGTCCAGGCAGAGGCAATGTTGGCAGAATATTACCCTCATTACAAGAAAAAGAAGGACTACAGATGCAATATTATAGCTAATGTTGACAACAAACAAATGGCACCTGAGTTCAAGCCACTCTAGGGTGAAGAAGATCAAGTCTACTTTGTTGCACAAAGGAGGCCATGGGCCCCAAGACAAGGCATGCCACCAAATCCACTATCTTTTGTTGGGCCATATTTCAATTCCTATTCATCTGGTAACCAATGGAAACCCCCATATCCATCCACTTATGGAGGATATCCACCATGACCTTGGAATAACCCTCCAAATGCCTAGTCCAATCACCAAAACTCTCCATGCTAGTGGCAGCAACCCCAGGGGAATTAGCAATAGTTTCAAGGAAATTGGAAACCACCTCCACGAAACTGGTAACAAACATCCCAATGGAGGGGAGGACAACAATGGCCAAACCGGACAACCAATTACATGCAACCACCTTCTCAGCCTCAACAACCTGCTATAATGCCTCCTCCTGCTAGATCAAATTCGAATGCACCTAAACTTACTCAGCTCCAATCCCAACCCACACCTAACATAAATAATAAACCACAGTAGTAGTCAGTATACTCTGCTGATCCAAATCAATTCCCTACATATGCTGTGAGCGTAAGTAACATCCGCTTGCATTTAGGAACTACTTTGCTAGCTCCTTCCACACCCATCATCAGTGAGCTTCCTGTAGAAGAAGAGGAGCCTCTGAATGTCCCCATTCAACCAAGTGCACCTAAGAATCCTGAACCAGTCCTAGTCAAGCGGACTGAACCAGAACCACCATTTCCCTAGAGGTTGGAAACTGTGAAACAAAAGTTAAAAAAGGAGGACACAACCTTTGACATTCTAGATCAGTTGAAGCATATATGTGTCCAAATACCTCTATTTCAGGCCATAAAATATGTTCCCATATATGGAAAGGCAATCAAGGAAGCATGCCTTAAGAAGCTAGGCAGGAAGAAGACCCCACTACGGTTCATGTGGTGGGACACTTGGTTGACATCATGCTTGGGAAAGTGAATATCCCCAAGTATAATGACCTAGGGAGTCCTGTGGTAGGAGTTGTTATAAATAGGATCTAGATAAAGAATGCTTTGATTGATTTAAGAGCAACAATAAATATGATGACTAAGGACATCTTGCAACAACTAAATGTTGCAAGCATGAGGCCTACTCCTACTGTCCTACAACTTGCTGATAGTTCTACTATTTAGCTTGATGGGATAGTAGAGGATTTTGTGGTGACTGTAGAATCTTGGGAGTACCCAACAGATTTTATGATTCTTTCTCCTAAGGCCACACTAGGCGGGTACCTCATTATTCTTGGAAGACCATGGTTAGCAACAATAGATGCCTATATTGGATGTCAGACAAGAGACACAACCATTTATGATGGAAAGAGCACTAATTTTTTTGTTCTCTACCCTCCTGCTCAGCCCTCCCATGATAAGAATGATCATGTATGGCCACATGTTGGTGAAGAGGCAGAGGAAATTCATTTTGTGGCACAACTTATGATGTTCAACAAAAGTCCTTTCATGCAAATTCAAGATGAAGATGAAATATTGTCTAACATAATTCAGAACCATTATGAGATCGAGGAAGCATCATCCTCTCATACATTTGATTCTGCTGAAACAATGAAGATACTCTTGAACGCTCTTCCTATAGCTGCTTGTCCTGTAGTCGCTATTCCTGGAGCCGCTCTTCCTGCAACCGCTCGTCGTACAGTCGCTCGTCCTGTAGACACTCTTCCTATAGCCAAATAATCTGCAACAACAGGTATGTCTCATACATTGCTGCCATATGAACTCAAGGTATCAAACATTAGTAAAGCATCTATGGTAGAGTTAACTACACAAGTGCAGGTGTCAGAAGGAAAATATATAAATGTTAACATCAAACTGAGTGAAGAACAACAATTGTCATTGGAAAATTTTCTAAGGGCCCACCGGTGTGCATTTGCGTGGGGTTATCATGATATGAAGGGATTGGACCCTAAGCTTTGCACTCATAATATATATAAGAAATGATTGTACACTAGTGAGGCAGCCACAAAAAAGAATTAACCCTGCATTGAGAGAAATAATAAAAGGGGAACTACATAAATTGCTAGATGCAGGATTTATCCACCCCATCTTAGATAGCCAGTGGGTGTCCCCATTGGTGATTGTGCCTAAAAAAGGAGGGAAGTGGTGAGTTTGTGTTGATTACAAGGAACTTAATGCTACCACCAAAAAGGATCATTTCCCCTTACCTTTCATAGATCAAGTTTTGGACTCACTTGCAGGAAAGCAATATTTTTCTTTCATAGATCAAGTTTTGGACTCAGGTGTGCATTTGCATGGGATTATCATGATATGAAGGGATTGGACCCTAAGCTTTGCACTCATAATATATATATAAGAAATGATTGTACACTAGTGAGGCAGCCACAAAAAAGAATTAACCCTGCATTGAGAGAAATAATAAAAGGGGAACTACAGAAATTGCTAGATGCAGGATTTATCTACCCTATCTTAGATAGCCAGTGGGTGTCCCCATTGGTGATTGTGCCTAAAAAAGGAGGGAAGTGGCGAGTTTGTGTTGATTACAAGGAACTTAATGCTACCACCAAAAAGGATCATTTCCCCTTACCTTTCATAGATCAAGTTTTGGACTCACTTGCAGGAAAGCAATATTTTTCTTTCCTAGATGGATTCAATAGCTATAACCAGATCCAAATTGCACTAGAGGACCAGGAGAATACCACCTTTACCTATCCATGGGGGACCTATGCCTACTCAATACTTCCATTTAGCTTATGCAATGCACCTGCAACTTTTTAGAGGGCAATCACTAGCATATTTTTAGGTATCTCTCTTGATTACATAGAAATCTATATGGATGACTTCACCACTTATGGTGTTGATTTCAATAAGCATTGGAAAATATCAGGAGAGTTCTACAGAGATGTGAAGACCACAATCTATCTTTCAATAGTGAAAAGTGCTTCATGATGATGCAAGAAGGTGAAGTTCTTGGCCACTACATCTCTCACAAAGGAATTCAAGTAAATCCTGCAAAAATTGAGGTGATCACCAATCTACCTATCCCTGCAAAACAAAAAGATGTCAGGAGTTTCTTAGGATATGAAGGTTATTATAGGAGGTTCATCAAAGACTTCAAAAAAATGATAACACCATTGTATAATATCCTAACTAAAGATGCTGAATTCCAATGGACAGAAGACCGTGACAAAGCATTTTCTGATTTGAAAACAGCTTTAACTCATGCTCCTATACTCAAGGGTCCTAATTGGGAGCTTCCTTTTCACATCCATATAGATGCATCAGACTATGCCATAGGAGCAGTCTTAGGATAGAAAGAAGGAGCTATTGAAAATGCTATTTATTTTGTCAGCAAAAATCTGTAAGGAGCTAAATTCAACTATACGGTGACAAAAAAAAATGTTGGCAGTGATCTATGCCCTAAACAAATTCAGGCACTACATAATACGCTACCAAATATTTGTGCACGCTGATCATGCAACCATTAGATACCTCATGAATAAACCCCTGATATCAAGTAGGCTGGCCAGATGGTTATTACTGATGCAAGAGTTTGACATGACCATTTTGGATAAACCAGGGAAGGCCAATGTTGTAGATTTTCTTTCAAGGCTGACTACATCAGAGGACAATCAAGTTGTAGATGACTCCTTCTTTGATGAGAATCTATTTTCCATAAGTGTGTAGACACCCTGGTACACTGATATAGCTAATTACTTGGTCACATGGAGAGTTCCTCCTCACTTCTCTCTAAAAGAGAAGAGGGTGATCATTGAAAAATATTTTCCTTTCTCATGGATTGTTGGATGTTTGTTTTACACTGGACTAGACCATGTCATGAGGAGATGTGTGAGGGAAGATGAGACATATGAAATTTTTCATGCATGTCACAATGAACCATGTGGAGGGCATTTTGTAGCCAAGAGGACAACAATGAAGATTTTGAACATAGGATATTATTGGCCCACACTCCACAAGGATGTAGGGAGATATACAAGGAAGTGTGACAAATGCCAAAGGATGGGTCGGCCAACCAAATTTGATGAGATGCCACTTCATTCCTAGGTAGTAATCACTCCATTTCATAAGTGGGGATTGGACTTTGTAGGACCCATTGATCCTCCATCACATGGTAAATCTTATATCTTGGTATACACTGATTATGTAACCAAGTGGGTAGAAGTTAAGGCCATGAAGCATGCAAGAGACATTAAGGTTGCCAAATTTCTTTATGAGGAAATTTTCACACGGTATGGAGTTCCAAGAGAGATAGTGACTGATCAAGGGGCTCAATTCACTTCAACCCTTGTTACAACACTAGTCAATGAGTACAACATTAGGCATAGGAAGCCTACCCCTTATCACCCTCAGTCCAATGGTCAAGTTGAGGTGACCAGAGAAATTGAATCTATTTTGACCAAAACAATGGCTATCCATAGAAAGGATGGAGCAAGCAGACTACCAAAAGTTGTTTGGGCTTACAAAACTACATGGAAAACAACTACAGGATTCACTCCATTTGAGCTGCTATATGGAAAGACAACTATGATGCCCATTGAATTTGAGCATAAGACTCTTAGGGCTATCGTGGACTTGGGGATAGACATCTCTGAGGTAAAAAGGGACATAATCATGTAGTTGAATGATTTAGATGAGATGAGGAAGACAACTTTGCATCACATAGAGGTAGTGCAGAATCAAAGAGTAAAATGGCATGACCAATTCATCAAAGATAAGAAATTCCAGCCAGGCGACTGGGTATTGCTCTATAACTTAAGGTATTAAGACAATGTACGAAAATTGCAGACAAGGTGGCTAGGACCGTATGAGGTTGCTGAAGTATTTCCCAATGGGGTTGTTCCACTCACTACCATTGACCCTGTCAGATTTAAATTATTGGTGAATGGTCATCGCCTGAGATTATATTGCAAGCCAACTTCTAAGGATGAGTTCCTATAGAAATTCACTCAGTATGCAACACCCGAACTTCCTGTAGCCGAAGGAAGTGGACCTAGTGTCCCTCCTTCTGGCTAACTAAGGTATGCAACTTTTCATAATAAAGACTTCCACTTCTGTGGGGGTCCACTTCTTCACCCATCTGCCCATCCATTACACCTTTCTCTCTCTTCCACCTCACCATTATCATTTCACTTCGTTCCATTCCACCTCATTCCGCTCTACTTTCATTAATTGCTCAACCAATTTTCTTGAAAAATGATCGATACTTTCTCCATAATCTTTGCAATAAATCTTCCATGAATTTAGGTATGTGTGCATCAATTGTTATATCTTAATTGTCTTTTAGTGCATTTATTTAATTGTTGTAAATTAATATGGATGTTCGGCATAGCATGTAATTATTTCCTACCCCTATCAAATTGTCATTCCACCTCACATTTGAGGACACATGTGCAAATTTAGGTTGGGGGAGAAAAGTGCAAATACCATGTTCACGTGTCTGTCTATACTGGTTCACATCAACAAAATTTAAGTATTGAGTTGATTTAAATTTTGAGTGAGATGATGGCTCGTATGTGCAAAAGGACATCAACTGCCACCATTTTCCTTAATCATAGCCTACATTTATTACTCTTTACTTCATTTATTTGCTCCTATCATAATCTTAAGCCAAAAGGTAAAATTTAGTCGATATGAGTATTGGAAATTCGGCAGCATTGTAGGAAGGAGAAGTTTGGTTTTCAGAAAAAGATTGCAGGAAGAAATTTTTTTACAGAGTGATTGTTCAATTGCAAACAATGAGAGGTGGGTTAATTCGAAATGAACCCATGGTAAAGGGGTTGGAGGTCATGGCCACTGAGGAAAGGATTGTAGAAGTTACAAGGTTGTCTATTGACGGTGAACATTACCTTGTTGCCAAAGATGCCAAGTTGGCTAGGGCTGAATTTACATAACCTGGTGACCCTCCATTGAGCGTGGACAAACAAGGAGTGAAGAGAATTTCTCTACCCAAGCCACGGAAGTAGGTATCTATTTATGTTGTGAAATATATTACCTGTAAAGGTCGTTAGTTGAATCTGTATTCTGTGCATTTCAAAATCTTCAACCACATGAGGCACGGGAGAAGAATGAATGTGCCCAATGTGCTATACCACCTTCTTTCAATCATTGTGGTCAAGACGTAGAAAGGTAGGGACAACTCTATTTCCCACCATTGTCTAATCAAATTATTAGTTGAGAAGTCTCTGCATGATGTGTCTGATATATCTTGGCAGGAATTCTAGAATATTGATCAAATTAAACCAAAGAATTTGCGACCTAGAGTTTTGCCTCAACCTCGTAGGGTTAGTAGGAGGGCGAGCAATGTTCGAGCTGCTCCTAGAGCCTCAAATTTTGGAGCGAGCCCTAGCATAAACCCTCCTACAGCCGATCAAACCATAGAGATTAGTTCTTCTGAGACTGAACATTCAAAAAAAGGAAGTTCCTCCTAGATTTTGATGATGATGTCCCTCTTAGCACCCTAATGAGAATGAGGGCACAGAAGAAGAAGACCTAGAGATAAGAAAAGGAAAAGTTAAAAATAAAATGACAAAAAAAGAAGTGTCAAGCTTGAAGAAACAAAAGGCTGACACTGTTCTTCCTGTAGTAAAAGACAAAACAAAGAAATCCTCCTAGAAAATGAAGACCAGCTGGGCCAGCCATTGGCGTATCTCCCGAGGAAATCCCTAAACTTGGAGGAACATCATGGGAGGATACAAAAGCTCTAGTGGAGTAGGTGAATGTCAAGGAAAAAGACATATTTGAGGAAGCAACAAACTTAACGCTGACAGACCTTGCTAACATCACAAAACTAGTTGAAAGTCAAAGGCATGAGGAAAATTAGAAGCTCTAGTAGCAAGAGTAGAAGCTAGAGCTCCTACAACAAGAACAAAAGCAAGAGTTCCTGCAGCATGAGCAAGAACAAGAAATTCATATTTCCAACAAGAATAGAAGCAAGATTTCCTTGATATTTCCCACTATTTTAACTTATTTGGTTCACAAGTTCAAACTCATCCTTACATGTCTTACGGGATGAATTCCTCAATATCCTTGATTCATAATTCCTAACATTTCCCTTCATATATATTTTTAGAGTAAAATATGTAGAAAGACTTTTATTTTCTTGCTTTGGGCATGAGGTATGATGTACTCTTGATCTTTGATCCCCAATAAGTAGTGTGGGTTATAAGCTATCACTGATTCTTGATCCCCAACAAGTTTGAAATTCTAAAAATCTCATATCTTACTCTACTCACTCTTACCTGCCTCCATATATGATGTAGGTTTTCATTAGTGACTAGATTTGATGTCACAACTACTCCAAGGATATTTTCCTACCCAAAAATAGTTGTCCATCTCAGGGGTGTGGATTCAAATTTACTTTTAGTTATGGAGGATAGAGATAACCCAAGTTGTCATTAAAGTAGTGTTCGAGATTTAGCTCCCAATGACCCTCTCACCTATTTAAGTTTCCATTTATTAGATCTCATAGGTTTTCAGCTTATTTAAAATACTATATTCATGATCTATAGTTCTTCATTGATTCCTAAAGTGATGGGATAACTAACAAGGTGTTATATATGCCAATTCATTTTCCAAAAAAAATAGCCATTTTCTCTTCCACATGACCGAGTGTTGAGAAGCTTATAGGGTTTCACGTCCTATAAATCAAGTCACCATTAGAGAAGAACCTTTAAATTATTCTCGTGGATAAATATCTCCATAGTTTCATTTGTGGCTTTTAGGGAAGTTCTAGCTTAAGGTTTCCTCTTTCCAATTTACTGGTATCAATAGAATAAATGTTTGATGAATGATACAACACTCTAATGTATTACAAGAATTTTAATGATAATTTATTCATTTCATATTAATATTTTTAGTGTGGAATGGATAATTAGGAATGTTCAATTGCTTGATATCATTATTCATGGGTATGTGCAGGATCATGATGGGCCAAAATGTGGCAATATGATGGGTATGTGGCTGACAACTTTTTTTTTACCCAAAATTGATGAAACGAAAAGGGTTTTTAAAGGAGATTCTCAAATTTCCACCAATATAAATTATGCTTCAATTTGAATTTAATAAATAATTATTATTCATTTTCTATTGAATTACAACTAAAGTACCGATTTTTAGGCTGATTGAAAAACATCTATAGCTTTCAAATGGTATCATATTTTTTGAATCAAAAACATGCGTCACATTCTATGTTTCACATACTATAAGATTGAAAAATAAAAAAATGAATTTCATGAAGTTTTGACCAAGTTAAGGTGGTTAGACATACGCGTCTTTATATTTTTAAAAGTTGTCATAAAAAAATTATAATTAATTATTTACTTAGAAAAAAATAACAAAAAAATATGCATCACATCGGGACATGAGTCCTCTACTTATATGTAAAATCTTATAAAAAAACATTATCATTTTAATGTCGTTAGGGTGGTTAGACAGACACCTACTTCTTATTTTTTCCCTGAAATTTAAGTACTACTGTATTGAAATTTCAAATTTTCACCAAATAGATTTTTATTTTTTGTAAATAAACCTAATAATTTAGAAGCTACATTCAATTTGATACAAATTCTATTCTTACATATTTTTGAAATAACATAGATAACTTATTCAAATTTTTATGTCAAGATGCCTAACTTTGATTTTTCTGAATTTTTTGCCACTTAAGGGCCTATTTTTTGCATGATGATCCTGCACATACCCTCATGGTGAATGAATTTAAACAACTCATATTCCTTTATGATTTCATATTATTGTTTCTATTGGCATGCTTGGATTCTATAACTCAATGAATAGGCATTAGTCATGGAATAAATGATCCACCATATGCACTTAAAAAAATATTTAACCAATAGTATAGGAATTTTATACATACCTCACGATTTAACATTTAATAAGAGAAAACATTCTTAGTGATCCTTACATAATTATCATCCTAAAGAGTGATGTTGTTCATACCCACATCCTATCATTATGCAATGATATGCATATCAACTTAATATAGTTTGTAGTAGTAGGTCATTCCTTAGCCTAATAGTGAAAACTTTTAGGGTTCATCATACATTGAGTTTTATTGCAATAAATTATCCATTTGTCTATCTTCAATCATGTTTAATCCTATTCAAGATACCTCTAGGGAATCCCCCTAGGTTTGGTTGACCCCAAAGTCGAAGAAGGTTTTATCCACCTTAGAGAATTGATCCAAATTTACCTTGTTTGATCACAAGTTAGAGGTTTGTTGTTCTAGAATTGACACCCTTGGCACTTTGAGAATGGTTTTCTTTAGGGATTTCAGATCAATGATTTTGAGCACCTTGATAGTATTTTGGTAGTACTTGTGTGTCTATAAAAAATCCATAAAATTATCTAATGCATATAATATACAAGGGTTGAGAGGAAGCTACAAGTGGATTCGTGAAATGATAAATGCCCAAAAACCATGGTATAAAAAATCGAACACCCCATGTGACTCATCAATACATCCATGAAAATAAAATATAACAAATAGGTAGAATACCTATAGTGTAGAAAATTGTATACCTTTATAATTTCACACTTTGTTTGCATCTCATTAATTAATTAGACTTAATTAAGCCTCTAATTGACCAAATTATGTATTCCAAAGCCTTATTATTCTTGTTTTCCAAAAGGGAAACCTATATTAAACAATTGCCAACATTAATTAAATCACCTTGAAAATTGAGTGTCCCAAACTTAGGTCCCTTTTAAGTCTTAGGAACCATTTTTAAATATTGGGTGAATGGGTCCCGTTTAAGTCCTAGGACCCACTTTTAAATATGTTTTTGGCGACATTTTAATGATTCAAATTCAAGTTACAAATGTCAGCTTTTGAAATCTAATTTTTCAGGGAATTACATAAAAACCTATAAATACATAGTTATTTTATTACTTAAAATCTAATCAATAATCTAACATTAAGGAAAATTTCACAAGAGAAAATATTATTGTCAAAAGCATTGAAGAGAAAATTTATCAGTCATCTACAACAGCAATCAAGATCATATCATCTTGTCAAAATTCATGTGTGTTCATGTCATATTTTGGAGCTAGCATTGTGATGTAGGTTTCAAATATTCAAGCAAGCATTCAAACATCAATTAATCGAGCCAATTCATGCAAGATCCAAGTCTTAGAGTGATGTGTTTGAATTTAGTCCTCTAAGGGCAGCCGTTAAGGGTTTGGTGAGTTGTAACAAGCTTTGTTCATTCATCAATTCCTTCATTATGTTATTATTTCATTATCAAGGTTTAATTACCAACATGGGTTTGACTAAGGAAAACCCCCATTCACCCATGTTACATTTTTGGCCATTAATTTTTTTTAAAGTTCCCTATCAAAATTCTAGTTAAACCTATATTATTCATGTAAAGGTGTCTTTTCTCCATGCTTCTAAATCAAATATGAATTTAGATTGAGAATTTTCAACATCATTACTTTTATAGCTATCTCATGAAATTGTAAGAATACAAGGTTTGAATAATAAAACCTAAGAAAGCATTGTGACTCTGCAGTAAGTTTGCTCAATGAAGATTGTGAAACCTGCCAAATGCATTGGATTAATGAATCTATTTTCATCTAGGAACTCACAAATTAAAAGTATCATTTCTTTCTTTAAAGAGACTAGCCATCACAGAACAAACCACGGTCTTCTTATCATGGCCCTAACAACTAGTCATTGGTGTGATGACTTATGTATGGGGTAACTCAGTTCACTTCCTCGATACCAACATATATATTTCAACTACATATTGCTTCAGCTTAAGATCTAATACTTGCACAAATATAGTCAGATTCTGACATAAGAGAATGGGGTGATATGATCAACTAATATCTTCCCATTATTGTCTGAGTTGCATGAGGGTTCGAGTTGAAAGTCTAAAAGCTTATGACTTTGCTCGAGCGTTTTAACGTTCCTAGCGATACTCTTACAGGTTCTTGAAACTCTGGCGGCCCTCGAAATAGTTACAAGAACTACCAAAAGGGTAGTCGTGCTATTTAAAATTTGGAGGGGAAGGTGAACGTTTGGAAAGTAGGCGACATCTTCTTTGAGTTTCAAAATAGTTTTTGAAACCACATGATTCCCCCGATGAACATGAGATTAAGAATAATGAAGTTGTGTAAAGTGAAAGAGGTGTTTTGCACAGGGAAATACCGCGATCTAATGAGAGAAAATAATTTTTAAAGGCTAACGATATTTCATAGCCAACAGAGGTGTTTGAAATGGTTGCAAGAACCATATAAAAGACTGACACATTGCTTGCAAGTTGTGCAACATGGGAAATCACAAAAAAGTTTTAAATCACATGTCTCTCATGATCGTGTCCAAAGGAAACTTTGCAAAAGAGTTAAATGGTATACTTTCATTAACCCTCACACCTAAAAGGAAGAAGAAGAGATAAAATTACTTAGCGGCATTTGCATATGGTTTACAAGCCCTCAGCGGTGTTTTAGGTAGTTACAATAACTATTTAAACACCCGACACTCCACAATTTTGCAATATAAAATGACAAAATGAAAGTACTGGTGGTGTATTGTACTGGTTTATAACCCTTGGCGGAGCTTGAATTGGTTACTAGAACCAGTCTATGACCCGACAACATAATGTACAAGGCAGGTTTACATTCGAGCATGAGTTTTATATCTGGAAAAATTACATTCTCTATAAAGAATGCAGAATTCTTTCATCATTTTTGTGTAGTGACATATCTTTTGAAAAAGGTTTCATAGCCCAAAATAGAGGTCCAACGAAGAGCACAATACACACTGATTGCCAAAACATTGTTGCTGCCTGAACGCCTCAAATAGGTGTTATCTCATCGAATGTAATGGCGTCAAATCAAGCACAAAACCGAGTTATTGGAAAGGCTTTAGAAATTTTCAAATGAATGCAATTGACATCGAGATATCAAGGATGAGAAATCATGGGCTACATTCGAGTATTGACAGCCTGAATCCATTCATAGGAAGTAGTTTGAACAAAGCTAATTTAGAAATTCAGGAAGTTTAAGCATTAGTTCACTATATCTTATATATGCTCACACTTTTGTTTGAGAAGAAAAAGGAAATATGAGTATAATCAAACCTTATAGAGTGGTTTAATGGATATTGATAAAGGTAGGACTACCATAGTGATAGAAGGTCATGTTACTAGTATAAAGGAAAGTTATAAATTAATCAAGTGTGAAAAATAGAGAAGACATTGAGAAGCGTGATGGGCCTCCAATTGCAGATATCCTCTAGATCCCTAGGCTTAGGTATGAACTTTATATTGCCCTTGTTTATTAAATTGTCTAGAGAGCTGGGCAGTGGCGATGGTGGCGGTGGTGGTTCTGGGTGGCCCTCTAATACTTAGCCTGCCTCGGGTTTTGGATGGCCTGCTAGTGGTAAAAGCTTTCTGCGGTTGGCGCGAGGAAGAAGATAAAGATAAGAAAGATGATGACGATGGATGGGGTGCTCCTCCTGATGTCACTCTTGACCCTGCTAATGTATGGGGGAAAAGTAAGGATGACAAAGACCCTCCCGGCTCTGTTGGCACTGCTATGGCCGCTTAATGGCCTGTTTGTTGTTTTAATTTCTCATGTCTTTGGACTTCTGGGCTAGGCCCATGTGACTTATTTTTTGGCTATTTCTAGGCATTGCCCATGTGACTTTCAAGGTGTGCCTTTTTACCACCCACCCCTTTTTTTGTGAATATGTACTCTTATCTTTAATTTAATATAGATAGCTGCCTATTCATAAAAAAAAATCAAAAAAATAGAGAAGATAATTATTCTATGCTAGACTGCCACACTATCCAAAATACCATTCAAATTTATTGAATTTGGTTTATTAAGACACACATATAATATGGGGTTCATAATCTTAAAAGGAAAATTGAGGAAAAGATTGATGAATTTATAATCTAGATAAAAATGCATCCAAATAAGGGGAGCCACATATGCTTATCTTTTTATAGCAGACAACATGATATGGTTGAACGCTTTTATCGGGGATAGTGGTATAAGAATATTGTAACGTCAAAGGCAAAATTTGGCGTTCCTTGTGGATGTTTAGATTTTCTTGCCAAACAGTCGAGCCATTGCTGGGTATCTCTATGATGTCTTGATAGAGGCCTTTGTTGTGTAAAACAAAATTCCAGTACTCATATTCTGCATGATGGAGTCATGTTTCTACTTGTCCTTGGAGCAGTAGGTGGAGTTGTACTATCCATTGTGCATATTGGAAAGGTTTGTGTGGTAGTAGTAATTGTTGTTGCAGGGAACCCCTTAATCATTTTATTGGTAAGAACAATGATACTTGCGAGCCGATACCTCTAAATGATCCATTGATGGTGAAACATTTACAAGCCTTTGAAGATAAATCCAATGAGTTTAGTACCATCCACCTGATACACCACCAAAAAAAGAAGAGATATTGACTACAGTGTAATCGACATCCACTCTCAGTAGCTTGTTCTATAGTATATGACGTGATTGAATTTGAAGTGATCACTGAGAAAAAGCTAAAAGTCTCAAAATATGAGGTTGTCGGTATTGTGAAATTCCTTCTTAGGGTTAGTGTTCTAGGCAATCCCATGTATCGTTGACCTGGTCCTTTGAGGCCTTTAGAGGAAAATAGTATTCCTATTAACCTCAACTGTGAAATTTCATTGACATCAAAGGATCTTTTAAAGAGGCCAAGCTTATACAGAAAATATAAAAGGCTTTATCTTGTATATTGATGCACAGATAAGCCTTTGCCAGTTATTAATGGTCAGGTAGTACCAAGTTTGGTGGAGTTACAAGAGTTTTCAGTGGGAATGGTTATGAACAAAATTTAATGGTTCAAATCCTACAAATACATCATTTTCTCAATCATCTAGTGTTTCTCTATCCCCTGATATGTAAGAGTGGTATGTAGCTAACAATGAAAGCAATTTGATCAAAACAGTAAATCCTAAGACAAGAGTGTCAAGACTATTGGTTGGAAGTGATTCGTTATATGCAGATAATCTTTTTTAGTTTGAATTGTGATGGTACTAAAACAAAGGATAGATTCCAAAATCCAACCACCTACTCAATAATGCCTCAACAATAATTTACTTATCAATTATTATAATGATCATAGTCATAATATTTTAATTCATATGTACGGAAATGTGAAGGGCCCTTACTTTTATTATTCATAACCGATTCTTTAAAAAAGAAAAGAAAAGAATCAGTTTCAAGGCTCGAGTACTAATAAGGAAACAAAGAGTCACCTCTTAAAGGAAATAAGAATTGAAAGGAAATTTGAAAGTTCAGGGGATAAGTATTTTCTGTAGATTAAAACAAGATAATAGATTTCCAAGAAACCCTTACAAACAGTAGGAGAGAATATAAAGGAGAATTCACTTTGCAAAAGGGGTTCTTGGTTACTGTTGTTCGTCAGAGGAAGGGAAGGAGTAGTTTTGTTTTCTTAAAAAATAGTTTGTTTTATAGAATGATTTTGAATGTGCGAATTCATTATTTGTATCAGGGAAATAAAGGAGACACAATTGCACCTTTCAGGCAAAGAGATAATAAAACTTCAAGGTGGCCAATCTATTAGCCAATAATCCAAAAACAAACATTTTTGCTTCTCTCTTTGTATATGTAGATTTACAAGTGAAGAAAGACTGAAAGTTGATCAAAGGAGCAATTTTTCAAGTTGTCAAATTTGTCATCATTGTTGTCAAGCTACAAAAACTCACTTGTAGGTTTTATTTCCAACTTTTTAACAGTCAAACCTGGAGAAATCAAAAGCTTAGATTTGAGCTCAGAGGATTGCAAAAACTAATTTTGGAGCCCTAGCCAAGAACCCATTCACCCAGAGGCAAACTAGTCCAACTACAAGACCTGGAACCTACATTTTATCAGAGGTGCACACCATTCTGCCCTTCTCATATCTGCCTACAAAATATCTTTTCTATTTTTTTTATCATATAATTATGCATTTCAAGTGTTAGGTCATATAGTTCATTTAGTTTATGCACTTTAATAAATTCCAAAACATTGCAAAACATTCATTTTTTTCATAAGAAAACAACAAATCCCAATATAGGATTGGTTCACCTCAAGGTTAAAAGTCTATCCTATACCTTGGACATCTCTTTTTCTAATGAAACTAAGGAAAGGGGTGGTGGAATCCTAGGCCATTTCATCATTGAACATCATCAGTTCCTCCCCCTCTCTTTTTTCATATGTTTCAATACCATCCTTTATCTTTATTATATTTTCATTTTACTTTCCCATCATGGTTGCAAATTTGGATGATACATACTATTTCATTATCACAAAAAACACATGAAATTTAGGTTCAATACATGTAGAGAATTTCAATTAACTTAATTAGTATTCAGATTTTGTGCCCGTTTTGGTGTTCAAATTGGATTTTCCACATTGTAAATTACTTTAATTGTATTTAAACTTTCAATTAACCCATGTTATATTGTTATCATTAGCACATGTCAATCAATATCCATAAGAAGAACCTTTTTTTATCTAAAATTAGTGTATTCCTCTACCATTATATTAGTTAGCAACTCTATCAACAATGTATAATGAAATGAAAATAAATCTTATTCAAAAGAGGAAATAAAGTTACTCCCTTCATTCCAATAGCCTCTTTAGGTGTCTTTCAAAGAATCTGAGTTAGGCCTTAAAGAAAACAAGTATGTGGAAAGATGCTCCTAAATTTTGATGGTGAATTAAAAATATTGTGGCATTATACAATGTTTTTTGATCTAGTCACCATTGTTTTGTAGAAATTAATTTATGGATTTGACTTTTAAAAGCCACTAGTTGTGTCTTTTCTTGCTTGTTACACGCTGTTTCTCTTTATTTAACTTTAAACAAGAATGTAATGCAAATACAAGATAGAATAAGATTAAAATATGGAAATTCAATGTTATGTATAGTTTTTTTAATTGCTCTAATTTATGTACAATCTTTGGAATTGATCAATAATATCAAACTTTATATAACTGATTTATTGTTAATATTGTATACTCCATGAATGCCAAAGTAGGAATGATCAGTAAAATAGGAAACAAGCAACTCAAATTTAGTTTAAATCTCATAGAATTACATCTATATAATGACCCTATATTGTAGTTGTAAAAAATTAATTGCTATTTGTTCTAAAGAGAGTAGAAATTGAGAAAAAATAGTCTCAAGTGAAACCTATGGCAAAACACAGAAAAATATACAATTTTCCTATAAAAAACATGATTTGAAAAACCAAAAAAAAAGAGAACTCATTGCAATAAGCCATATTGAACATCCTTGATCCATATATTCCCTAATAACTCAATAAATTTTTTGAGATCAAGATAAATTAATTAGTTAGATAAAGTAATCATTAGGATCAATCATGGTCAATACTTTGTCCATGTCAAATTATATAGCTAGAAAAAGTGGTTAATAAGCTTGGACTCCTTGGAAAGATAAAATCCTATTTACCCTTCGAACATAGTTTTCATAAGGATATTTAATCATCATATGAATAATAAACATAGAATAATTAGTAGGACTTAAAAATATCTTTCTCAATGAACTCATTCAAATATTTTTGGTGTGTAGGTGGACACTTCATAGTCATAGCCCAATACAAAAAGAGATTTGTCCCCTCATCCAAATTATATTCTCTTTAGTCGATTTACATTACTTAGAATAAAATAACTTCGCATTTAAAATAACATAACTTCTTATTGCTCACACTATATAGCTTTCTACTAAAATGAGCTAAAAATATTTTTCTTCTAAAAAAATATTGCTCCAATGCATAAGAATGAAATAAATTACAAATGAGTGATGCATGGTAAATTTGTCTACGAAAGGTCAACATCAACTACAAGTAATAATTTTTTTTTAATGATTAGCAAATTAAAAAACACTCAAGGCATTAAAAAATATTCTCAACATTAAAAACAAAATATTAAAGGTCAAAGTTGACCCCTCTAAAACTTTTTGGAAATGCAATCATCAAAACTGTGAAAACTCCATTTGCTTTTGATTTTGAAAAAATACCAAACGAGATGTTAGAGCTTTCAAAATGGACATGAAAGTATATTAACATGGAGAAAATTTAAAACACCAATTGGTTTGTCATGACAGTTATTGAGCTCATAAATATTGGCCTCCAAAGTTGGCCTCCTTGGCAGATCTAACACTGTGCAAACAACAAACTCTTTCAGAACCCTCCAACTTGGTACTTCAAAACCCTATCATTGATCATGGGAAGCTGAAATCAGGTGTACACACTTACATATGGAAGATGAATGTGCATGTCAAGTTATTTGGTATGAAATTGACTAGTCTTTAAGTTATGATTTTCCAAAGTAGGCTACAGGGGCTGATCTCACAAATATTTTTTTGAGTGTTGTAATCAATTATCTCATCATTGGAACTTCGAATTTTGCCAAAATTTTAAGGTTCCAACAAGTTGGGGGATAAAGAAATTAGTCAATTAAATAATTAGGATTATTATTTAATTGTGCAAGATGAAGGAATTAAAAGGATTTAAATAAACAATTATCTCATTTAATTAAAAGAGGGAATTTATGTTATTTAATTAAACAATTAAGATTATTTAATAAAATGAGAAGACTTAAGAAATCTAATTAAATAATTTTCATTATTTAACCAAACAAGATGAAAATTAGCATGAAAGGGTGAATTAACTTGATAAAATTGATTATCTGATTAATGGATGAAAGTGATAAATTTAATTAAACAATTTAGGATTATTCAATTAAATGGTTGAAAAGGGGAAATTGAAGACATAAATGGTGTTAGTAATCGAATTCAGATGTGCAATATCAATCAAGATGATTTTAAGTGTCTACATTTTTCCCCTCTTTGAAGTGAGGTACCTATTACATTGGTTCAAAGACTACTGCTTTTTAGATCAATGTTACCACTCAGATAAAATATTAAAAAATTCTTGATTTTTTTGGATGCCCCAACAGAAGGAAATATGGCGGTACCCTGCCCCTCGAGAGATCGAGCAGATTTTTTTTAATTTTTAGGTTGAGATCGCGATAAAGATTTAACCTAGGTTCAATTGCAAAAAATAAGCTTCGGGACACAAAAATAGGCTTGGAAACCTAAAGAATGCCTCAAAATAGGCCTCATAGCTCAAAAATTGATTAAAAGGATTAAAAATCCCATTTTCCCACCCTAATTAGGGAAAAAAAACCCTAATTTTTAGGCTTAAATAGAAGTTGAGGGGTCATTTTCAATTCATTTGCACACTTGCCTTAAAGAGATCCTATTGATTTTTGCTCTAACCTTCTGAAAAAATGGGTGATCCAGCGCTTCCTAAGCACCTCATGGACAAGGTACAAGAGAACCAACGACCAACCGATGTAGAACCTCCAATACACATTCTGAAACTTTTCTCATTTTTTCACATTTTGGTGCATTTATTAGGCATCTAAGTTTTTCAAATAATAGTATTGTTTTATTGTGACACCTTTATCGCGATCAGTGGTGCAATTGCTCTACAACAACGCATTTGTCATGATGTTTCATGATACTTGATTTAGGTCTAGGGGCACTATTGAAGGATAGTGTCTCTATTATGAAATAACAATGTAATGCATCATTTCAATGCAACGTCACATTTGAAATGTTGACACACAATTAAAAAATAGAGTCGCACTAGGTGATTTAGGTTTAAAGTTGCACAAAAATGTTGATGCACAATTATAAATAGAGGCACAATTTCAAAATTGTGACACAATAGCCTTTTTAACAGAGCGACACAATTTAAAAATTGGTGTACAATTGCAATTTAAGGGTTTCAAACTCCAAATTTTATCATTTTTTAGCAAATTTGATGTCGTTTGCTTTATGCATGCAGGAGATCATTTGATCGATCATGTCACTGAGCGTCAACCTAGCCCTCTTCTTGCATTCACCATTTTGGGGATGAGGATAATTTTTTCCTTGGAGTGATTGGACTTGGATTCGTAGCCCACATGCCTAAGATCTAAACGCATTTAGCGATGGTGAAAGCCTTGGTGGAGCGGTGGCACAATGAGACATCCTCATTTCATCTACCTACTGGAGAGGCTAGAGTCACACTAGAGGATGTGTGGTGCATTCTATAGATCCCCATCCATGGGGAGAGGGTGATTTATGACACCGACATAGGTCAGGATGTGATCTTTGATGTGCTTAGGTTGGATACCATTTGGGTGGATAGCCACTAGATCGACCTACAGGATTACAGAGGGAAGGTTCCAGACTTGACATTAGTTATTAGAGCACTGATTTGTATAGTATTGGTGCTTGATCGATGGGGCAGAGGATTTAGCTTTGGTTGGGGACTCACCTAGGTAGGGATGGTCAAGTGGATGATGTTTTATGCATGGGGACTAGTTGTACTTGCCTCATTATATTATGACATGAATAAGGTTTTCTACCTAAGGGGGTAGGCTATAGGAAGCATTACATTATTACACAATTGGGTGTGGGAGCATGTTATTATGCTTTGATCAATCATTAAACTTGCAAACATAGACTAGGACCATCTTGCAGTATATAGGTATAGAGCCCTTATCACCCTCCAGTACACAGGTACTATTGAGATACCACATTAGAGTCGTGTGATTGATGAGATGACAATATTCAAATGGAGTTTGTGGATCCAAGCCTTCCCATGGTATGATGACAGTTGTTCTATGATCACCAGACCAAAGACATGCTTGGGCGAGAGCACACTATGGTTGAACGGTATCTCCCCAATCGAGTAGCCAGGAAGTTCGATGAGACTCGGGATGTAGTATAGCCTACATATAAGGCTATTTTCACAAGTACAATCCAAGAGGCATTCTAGAGACAAAAGGTTCCAACATAGGTGGTGATTGATGACCTTAGACAACTTATCACGCAACCATGGGTATATTTTGACAGACCTTATGATGCAAGGACCACACCTACATATGATTCTTGGTTTCATCAATTTCCCCAATACGACTAACTGATCCAACTAGGGGACAAATTCCTAGTTGAGGCAGAGGTCAAATATAGAGGTAGATTAGAGGACAAGGTCGAGGATAGTAGCAACCTCCCTAGGATGGCCATGATGGACAGGTGCTTAATGATGGGGCTAGTAGCAAGATGGATAGAGTGTGGGATAGTAGGATCAGGGTGTGGTGCAACAGGATCAAAGTGTGGGGTAGGTGTCTGGACATGTGCCTTTGATACATCCATTGAGACAAGCACCACCACCACGAGATCAACAACAACAACAACCATAAGGTCCTGACCTGCAGGACACTCAGATCTAGGCATTGAGGGATCAACTACTCTAGTAGGTCCAAGAATTGACTGGTGAGCAAGATGTAGCCCACCAAAAAATACTTCAGTTCACAGAGGAGTGAGACCAAAACTGACAGCAGGTCCAACAACTCACCATCTAGTTGGCTCAGAAGACAAGCTAGTGACAATAATTAGAGGTTGCAGCCCAATAGGCACAACAAACATAGGTCCATGTTGTGTCTACTCATATGTATGAGTAGGCTATGATGGAGGCGACTTATTACAAGACCTTATATTATAGAGATGTCCCTTCGATTCAACGACAGTCAAATTTTTCACATCAGAGTAGGGTGGCACCTAGTGCTTCGGGAGGTGCTCCTTCAGTACATTAGCCCTCTAGGATTAGTCACAGACAACCTGGGGGTGGTGGTCACCAACAACCTTTGGGTAGTGGCCATTGAAAAACATTAGCGAGACATCAAGATCAATCCCACCATGAGGATAGACAAAGTTGAGGCTAGCCTCACATAAACACTTTTTGATGTACAACCTTGATTTATGATGTATATACATTCATCAGCTGATTTTGATAGCCTCTTGTATACTCATTTTTTATGACATTACACACTGACTCAAATTGTGTACCATGATAGTCCCATTTTGATGATGATATATATGAGATTATTTGATACAATACTTTATTGATGTGATGTTTCATTTTATGTGATGCTTTATGATTATGTATGGATGCACATGTTGTGGATGGATGTAGATGTTTATGTCATGGATGTGTACCTTTATTTATGCATATGGTGTGATGTTATGTATGATTCATGATGTAATGGATGTATACGATGCATGATCTATGATATGAATGCAATGTTAATACAAGAGCAAAAACTCCTCTTGCAGAAAACCTCACAAAATCGCACCACAATAACAACTCTACCAAAATTCTTTCATACAAATTTAAATTTTTTCTGACATAAGGAATTCAGTAACAAATTTCAATTCAACATCATCAGTGCTCTCATAAAATCAATTTCTTTTTTTTAATAAAAGTGGCAAAGCCACAAACTTTTATTGATGAAAATAAGAATTACATAGTGAAAATAGGCAGATATAGAGTAAAAACTACCAAAGGAGGAATCCACTATACCATATATCACAAATTGATACAAATTTAGAGAAAGGATCCATCTATCAAAAATATAAGGTACCATAAGAGAATTATCACCCCAAAATAGGGTTTACAATGTACCCGAATACAACAAAGGATGAAAAAGATGATCATGAGGAGAAAATATGTTGATTCAACAAAACAAAGCCCAAATAGGATGAAATGAAAGTAGCAGAGCCAAAAGGAATCCCATATGAAGGAGAAGAAGTCGTGTAGAAGGTGGTGGAGACAAATCCACGAGAAAAAAACCAGAGCCTTGCATCAAAAGTATAGATTGAAACCATGAACAAAAACATGATTAGATGTCACTTTCCACCGAGGATTCCAAGTCAGTAGGAGGAGAAAAGTAAGGAGAGGAATGGGGTTCGAACAGAGCATGCCTTACCAAAAATTGCATTGCATCAAACAAATCAAGTAACATATTGGAAATTGTATTCCCCAGTTGCGGCTTAAGGTTGTGAAGTTGTCTTATGAAGTCATAGGAGTAATCACCCAAGAGTCCATGTGCAATTACACTTAAAAGGCCAAAAATTGAGCAGTTGGAGAGAAGAAATTGGTGACATAAAACACCACCCACCAAGTTAGAACCATTCAGAATATCATAGTCTTCCAAAGCATTATGCAAAGGAGTAAGTGGGAAAACATGTGGAAGGAGATATGAACCAGCCAAAAATTTTACCATTTCATCACACCAAAGCACATCCATAAGGTTGGAAACAAAGCAAGAGGCAACTTCATGCGACAGAGACATTGCATGGAATTCCAACCAGTCATGACCCAACACTATTATAATCACATCCTCCACTGGTTTGCATTCCAATATACAAGAACGACTAAGCTTTTCAAAGGTAAAAGGCCTAGCATCCCACAATTCCTGATACCTCAGTGAGACAAAAACTCTGAAAGAAGTTTGCATGTTGCTTTACACAAGTAACAAAATTATAGTGAGGAGGATACCAAATGAAAACCATTAATACCAACTTTGCATGAGTAAAGCTAGACAATCAAGATGAAACAATTCATGCATTTAATGTAAGCTCATTGCACTAGAAGGTGGAACGTAATAAAATCCTATACAAATAATGTTTAGCCGTGAAGCATGACATTAGTTTGAAGCCATGTGTCACTTAGTTGTTTCCAAATTGTCAACATGTACCATTTGGAATGCGGTTAAAAAACAATGCCCGAGATATGGAGATTACCAAGAATGTTTATCACATGCCAAACTTAAATAGAAAATGGGCCCAACAAAAATGATGACCTAGATATTTCATTTCATTCCCAATTTTCATAAATTTGGGGCATGCAACTTTGAAAATCACACGAGGCAGTATGTGCTAGAACACAAGGCAATAATAACAACTCAACTTACTGAGATGTGAATAAGGTATTTCTCTTAGCAGCCTTTCTAGCAATATTGCTAGAAGTAGAAATATACAAAAAAGCCTTATCAGATAATTGCCCCAAGTTTGGAGCCACCAAATGAAAACAATCAATCATTAAAAGGTACATCCTTTGGAAAATATAGTTTGTCAAAAGAACTAAATGCCAAGAAAACGTTGCATTAGGAATGTTAAACATGCATCGCCAGGTCTGTTCCCCATTAACTGTCCAATAGGAAAGGATCCTCAAGGATGATTAATGCAAAGGAGAGGCCCGCATAAGATAATGTCCTTTCTAATGTTAAAAAAGAATGCCACCTGATACCTCTTTGAAGCCCCGTCGGAATTATAAAATCAAATTCAAAGTTTTCCAACTCATCTAAACCAACCAAATAAAGAAGGATTGCTTACACAATATTTGTACAATGAAGAATACTAAAAGAACCAAGCCTTAAGCCAATGAATCCTGGAAAACAAGTGAATCAAAAAAAAATCTTAGCCAACTTTCAATGCTCAACATGAAAGGAAATGATGTTTCAAAATTTCAAAGTATTCCTACCTTGAGAGAATTTTGCAAGAGAAATTTTCATCAATAGCTTTATTTGCTAACCAATCTGCATGGCTATCCGCCTCTCTATAGCACTTAACTTGGAAAGAAGAGAATTTACTTAGAAGATTTAGAATATGAGATAGAAGGTAGTTCAAATGCCATGAATTTGAATGACCATTTAGAATTGCAATCACCACCACCATGGAATCCCCTTCAATCAGTAGTTGGGAAATAGATAGTTTGAATACCAGTTCCAACCCAAGCCTTAGTATATTAAATTTTGCAATATTATTAGATCCATCTGGAAGAATGGAGCAAATTGCTCCAATGAAATTGCCTTGCCAATCCCTAAGGACTGAAGCGGCTCCATATTTTCTAGGGTTGTCCCTGGACGCTCCATCGAAATTTAGTTTAATAAAGTCTCTAGGAGGCGATAGCCATTTGATGGTAGCCCTATTCATTGGGAGGCTCTTGGATGGAATAGACCCTACTTTAGGTAATTTAAATAGGGACCAATTGTTCAAGGTAAAGGAATCCCAAGAAGAGAACACTTTTTTAAAATTTTCATTTTTGTATATGCATGACATTGTTGCTTCTTAAATCGATATTTCAATTCTTTGGATGATTTTCCCCAAAACCAATTGTTCTTTTTTGAAAACGTGTTTATTTCTCTCAATCCAGATATTCCATATTAGAATGGAGGGGGAGATTTCCCATAAGCAAGCAAATTTTGAGTTTGAATGTAAATTTGGCCAACTTTGAAAATGTTGAAGGATCAAATTTTGCAAAGGGGATTACCATCCAAGTCTCCTCATTATCCAAGTCCAACATTTATATGTAACGGGACAGCTAAGGAGGAGATGATTTGTGGATTCCAAGGCTTGACCACACATTACACAAGTGAACAAAGGAACTATGCCTAATCTATCTAATCTCATGCATGACAAAATTCTATCTTTTATGGCCAACCAGGAAAAAGTGCCTGATTTCGAAAGAACCTTTGAACCCCAACAAAGATTAAAAGGCCAAGAAGAGGAGCCTTCAAAACCAACCAGGGAATTATACCCTTCTTTTATTGTATACCTTCTAGATTTAGCTCTTGTCCAAATTATTTCACTAGGCTTCTCAGAGAAAATAATTTGTCTTCTCTCAATTTCATATCAACTATTTGCAATAAATTATCAGTTTTAATAGTCTCATAATCTCTTACATCTCAACCAGAATACAAACATATCCATGAATTACAAATCAACATATCATCCATTTAACTCTGGTCAACATTCTTTACTTTGGTTTTGAGTGTATTCAATCATTCAATTTGTTCGAACTTGGAGCTCACTCCTCCTTCAAAACCTGCGTCCTCCATAAGACTTCCTCTCTTTCACAAGACTTTTATCTTTCCTCTTTTCACAATGGTGACTCTGTTCTTAGCCTCTTTATTGGCTTCTCAATGTTGATTCCCACTCACAACTACATATTCCCCTTTCACTGTTACGCCCTCTCAAAGCTTCAAATTGAAGCCTTTTTTTTTCCTTGATCGAAAACTCTCTTCACTATCGACCTTTGAATGTTGCACACCTTCAATCACTGTTGCACCCTCTTTCTTATTCGATGCCCCTTTTTTTTTGGCTGACTCACTAGGTCTATTGACCATCCCAATCACTCTCTGATGCACATTCATCAAAGACCCATACAGGAGGTGCAAAATTCCAATCAATTGGTTTTTGGTTTTCTTTCCTTATTCCTCCTACTGGCGCAACTAGCTCCTCAAGTATTTTTTGGATAGACTTCTCTTCTCATACATGACCTTAGCCCAAGCACACATTTCATCTACAAATTTTGTCTCTTAGTAATTTTTTTAGCCACCTCTTCTCATCAATGCCTCTTCCAATTCCTTTATTTTTGCCATCAAACTATTTGTCCATTCATTTTTCCCTTAAAAACATTTATTAATCTGCAATTTATAATTGACCCCTACGACCTTTCCTATTACTCCCCTATCGTTGTTCATTCATCAAAATGGGATTTGAGCAATTATGGTCAACAAAATTTATCCAAAAGTTTTAAGTCCTTTCCACAAATCCATCTTTCAATCATTGCAAGCCGCAAGTCCACTTTCTTTGAAACATTATGTCAAACACCTCACATGCCCGTCAATGGTTCCACATTTGCATATGTATCTACCAGGGTAGTTGCTAGTAAAAAATATTTTATACTTTAATGGACATCCATACTCAGATCCAAGACTCACGATGAGGATGTTGATAAAATAAATGAATATTTATGGATGCTCATGAATTAGATGCACCCGACAAAAAATAGGCTCATAAAATAGAGCTGAGTAGTAAAACTACTCTTCCAAGTTACAAACAACTTAAAACATGCTCCCATGCTAAAACTAATAATCGTAAATTATTTATTTTTCCTCTTCTTCCAGTAATCTTGTCAAAACATTTTCCATTCTCTGCCAACAACTTTGCACTCCATTCTTCTCTCCTCTTATGGACTTGTGTCCATCGTGTACCGACCTCCTCCTCCAAACAATCTCTTCACCCTTCTCCTCTATTGTGGGTCTTGACCCACCACAAACTGACTATCTCCACCAAACTCCACTTTCATCTTCCACCTTTGTGGGAATTAACCCACTACAATCTGTCCTCCTCCTCCAAGAACTTTCATCCTCTTCAACCTCTCTTCTTGCCATCTCAGCATAATGGCTTTTCTCAGATTTCCCCTCAACCCTTAACACCTCCATACTTTTCTTATCCACATTTCCAAATTTAAATTGATGTCATCCAACACAAATTTTGATAGTAAAAAAGATCAAACCTTACCTTTGCTGCTGCAATATTTTCTATTTCAATTTCAATTGCAACAACTCCATCTTCACCATTCATCACCACCATCTTCTTCACATCCTCTAAAGGACAATTTATTTCTACTCTTTCTACTTCTTCAACCATATCTGTAACTTCTTTCTTACCTTCACCATCCAAATAACTTTGGATTCTTCTCATGTCTTCTCTCAACAATGTTTCATCCTTATTCTCCTCAACCTCATCATCAAACTTGGGACCGTTCGTGTTCACTATTTCAGCTTGTGAATACCCTTATTCCACTTCACACAACTCACTCCACTTGTATGGGCTACCCCCACATTTTCTTCCTTCCATGCCCCATCTATCAAAGGACTGCAAAAATTTTCATCCTTTGCAATCTCTCCATGTTGCATAGCTTCCAACTTGTCCATTCACATAGTTATATCCGCTATCATCTTCAAAATTTTCCTCTTTTGATATTGTCTCCAACCCTTCCATATCATGGGCTTCCACACATATATCTTCATCTCATTTGCTATAATATTTCACAACTTGTATCACCTCTTTGCAATCTACAATTTCACTTTTCTTCACAACTCTAGCTCTAACTACTCAAGACTTCTCTCACCTGCAACAGTTCACACAAGCTCTTCACAACCACACTTCCTCTACCCACAATTCCTGGTGCATAATTTATACACTCATGGTCTTCTAGCTTTGATACCAAACAATGCAAGAGAAAAAACCTCTCTTACAGAAAACCTCACAAACTCGCACTGCAATAACAACTCTACCAAAATTCTTTCATACAAATTTAAATTTTTATTGACATGAGGAATTTAGTAACAACTTTTAATTCAACATCATTACTACTCTCATTAAATCAATTTCATATCAACTATCTGCACCAAATTATCAGTTTTAATTGTCTCATAATCTCTTACATTCACAACTGGAATACAAAAATATCCATGAGTTACAAATCAACATATCATACATTTAACTCTTCTCAACATTCTTTACTTTGATTTTGAGTGCATTCAATCATTCAATTTGTTTGAACTTGGAGCTCACTCGTCCTTCAAAACCCACATCCTCCATAAGACTTCCTCTCTTTCACAACACTTTTGTCTTTGCTCCTATCACAGTGGTGACTTTGTTCTCAGCCTCTTTGTTGGCTTCTCAATATCGATTCCCACTCACAACTGCATATTCCCCTTTCACTATTACACCCTCTCAAAGCTTCAGATTGAAGCCTTTTGTTTTTCCCTGACTGAAAACTCTCTTCACTATTGGCCTCTGAATATTGCACACCTTCAATCACTGTTGCACCCTCTTTCTTATTCGATACCCCTCTTTTTTTGGCTAACTCACTAGGTCTATCAAAAATCCCAATCACTCTTTATTGTGAATTCATCAAAGACCCATACAAGAGGTGTGAAAGGCCAATCAATTAGTTTTGGTTTTCTTTCCTTATTCCCCCTACTAGCATAACTAGCTCCTCAAGTCTTTTTTACATAGACTTCTCTTCTCATACATGACCTTAGCCCAAGAACACATGTCATATGTAAATTTTATCTCTTAGTAAATGTTCCAGCCACCTATTCTCATCAATGCATCTTCCAATTCCTTTATTTATACCATCAGAACAATTGTCTATTCATTTTTCCCTTGAAAACATTTATTAATCTGTAATATATCATTGCCCCCTGTGACCTTTCCTATTACTCCCCTATCGATGTTCATTCATCAAAATAAGATTTGAGCAGTTATGGTCAACTAAATTTTTCCAAAAGTTCTAAGGACTTTTCACAAATCCATCTTTCAATCATTTCAGGTCGTGAGCCCACATTTCTTTCAAACATTATGTCAAACACCTCACATGCCTCATCGATGGTTCCACATTTGTATACGTATCTACCAGGGCAGTTGCCACTACAAAATCTTTTATACTTTGATGTACATCCATACTCCCCTATCAATGTATGTCCTATTACTCCCCTATCGATGTTCATTCATCAAAATGGGATTTGAACAGTTATGGTCAACTAAATTTGTCCAAAAGTTCTAAAGATTTTCCACAAATCTATCTTTCAATCATTGTAGGCCGCAAGCCCACATTTCTTTGAAACATTTTGTCAAACACCTCACATGCCTCATCGATGGTTCTGCATTTGCATACATATCTACTAGGGTAGTTACCACTACAAATTCTTTTATACTTTGATGTACATCCATACTCAGATCCAAGGATCATGGTGAGGATGTTGACAAAATAAATGGAGATTTATGGATGCTCCTGCATCAAATGTGATGGATAATTTAATTTCTTTTTTTAGTATCTTTTCTATATGATATGTGATGATGATGTAGAATGTTCATGCTATGAGATGGATGCATTTCTTTTTGTGTATTTCCTATGCAATATGGTATGATATGATTATGCAGGATGTATGTATGTTGATAATTTGTGGATGTAGGATGGATGTATTTATTATTTTTGTTGATTGTCATGACACCATGTTAGCGTGGAAAGAAGATAGAAGAATAGAATGAATGGATTAACCATTGATTTTGAGATTGATTCTGAAGTCCAACAATCCTATGATTCTTCGAGACTTTATTAGATATGGTGATGAGAGTGATGACTTGCTTGTTTAAGGGATTGGGATACTTCATCATTTCATTCCTTTTTTTTTATATAGCACATAGACACAATGCATCAAGGTATTAATAACTAGGATATCTTTGTATTTGGTGTGATGGACTTTGACTCTGCAAATAGATAGGATAACCCTTTCTCACACCTAACATACAAAAACCTTGTTGGAATGTAGGTTAGAAGTTTAGAACATTTCAGACCAAATCATACACAATAGTCAATAATTTGTTCAAAATAACCTCGCTACAAACAACAAAGCAAGTATTTACCAAGGCTATATTACAAGAACATCCCACAAGCATAGCATAAGAAAGATAATGATCGATGCCCCATTCCTTTCTCTTTAAATCATTTTGATAGATATCATCAAGAGGTCCTTGGAATGGGTCAATAAGATAAATCATAAGAAAAGATCAAGTGAACAAACAAGTTAATGTGATTCCTATCTCTTGCCAATACTAAAACTATGGTGATGCATGATGTCAATGTCCATTGTAGGAAGGATGCATCCTAGGACATGTTTATCAAATGATTTAAAAACTAACTGGAGGATAAGTCGTTGATACAAATGTTAACCAGCTTGTTTACTCACTGATCTAGACTCAAGACTTTTATGTTTAGGTTTACACTTCATGCATTTGCCCCACTTGTTTACTTTTGCGTTACCAAAGGTTTAAGATGACAATCAATTTATTATGGATGAAAGTTCATTGTAGGTAAAAGTGAAATGATATGGGTGGTTTTGGGCATTTTAGAGTATTTCAATGTTTTTGGTGGTTTTCAATGATTTTGAGGCTATTTTGATTTTTGGATTCATGTGAATATTCAACTTTTTTGGTTATCTGATGTTGTTTTAGGGTTTATGAATATTTGAATGTTTTTGTGTTTTCATTGAGTTAGACCAAGACCTAAAAGGGACTGACCTAGGGCCTTGGGGGATCATCAAATATTAGCCTTGCCTACGTTACACATGTAGAGACCACATAGTTTGATTGACCAGTAACCATTTATTGAGATATGAACATTGATGAGATGTCAATGTATTATAACAGACTCCTAAAGGCTGACCTAATGCATCGGGGACACATTGATGATGGAATTTCCTACGTTCAAGCTTAGAGACAACGTAATTCAACTCACGTTTTTGAATTTTTGATGTTTTAGACCTGTTTAAGGATTTTGATGTGATTTGGATGTGAATTTAAAAATGTTTTGGATATTTTGGCTTTTGACTTTACAAGATTTGGATGTTTTTATATTTTAACTACACACTTTTTCAGATGTTTTTGGATTTTGAATTTACAAGCTTTTGAATGTTTTTGGATTTTTTGAATATTTTCTATTGTTTTTAGATTTTTAAGGAATTTCTACTATTTTTGGATTTTCTAAAGATGATATTTACAACAATTGGGTAGTATAAGAATCCAATGCCGAAACTATGTATAAGGAAGATGCCCCTAGCCAAGTGATATGAAACTTTGATAGGGATCAAACATAACTACTTGAGGATGCAACTTACCAAGACAATCGGATATTTTCTCAAATTCCATGCCAAAATAGGGATGAGGAAGGATGGGTGAAAGATGATAAATTTATTATGAAGTATGATGGAGTGATAAGAATGCTTAATAGATGGGAGATAAGGTTTATTTATGCAAGATGCCTGTTTACCAAGTTTTCACCAAGGCACTTGCCCAAAGTGCCACGAGAGTGGTTTTCACTAGAGGATGGTTTTTTTTATTTACTATTCTCAATCCTTTTTTCTATTTTTTTTTGGATTTTTTGGATTTTTTTAGATTTTTCAAGATATTGTCCCTTCTCAGCTATGCATAGAATCGTTTGAGATTCTTGTTATTCATGGGTCTATAATGGATCTCCTTCAGGTGTTGCGAGTTGATAAGCTCTCAATCCATAGTGTGCTATGATGAAGAAGGGCCCCAAATAGTTGGGTTCAAATTTTCCTTTGCTCTTCTGATCTAGCATATTCTTTTGATTCTCCTTGAGGACTAGATCTCCTACTTGGAAGTTTCCACCTTTGATTTTTCTATTGTAGCTTCTCTTGAGTTTGTTTTGGTATACCTGTAGGTGATTAAGTGCTTCTAGATTTCATTCTTCTAGAAATTATAGTTCATTCAACCTTGATACTCAATATTCTTCTTTAGTGATCAGGTGCTGCAAGGATACTCTCAATGAAGGGAGCTAGATCTTAATAGGAAGGATAACTTTATTTCCATACACTGGGGAGTAAGGTGTAGCACTTGTAGGTGTTTTGATGCTTGTTCAATAGACCTAGAGAGTAGGATTCAATTGTAGGTGCCAATCACGACCAACTTCATTGACCATCTTTTCAAAAAATAATAATGGTTTTGTTCTAGGCATTAGCTTGGCCATTACCTTGGGGATAATTTGGGGTGGAAAATCAGTGTTGGATATTAAAATTGTTGCATAAATCTCTTACATCTTGATTCTTAAAGGGCATCCAAAATGTGAACATGAACAATAATTATGCTAAACATGATTGAATTACAAGAATTAGACCACGTAATTAAGCTAATTGAGCCATGTTCCCAATGAAATTATTGATTATACTAGTTAAAAATCAAAAGAACATGAAATAAACTCAAGTAATTGAAATGTAAGCTAACTAAGCACATAAAACCTCATCCCATTAGGGGATTGGTGTTGCATTGATGTGGAATGTCAGCCCTTTCCCAACCCGATGGTTGAAACAAGGTTTTGATGATGAATATTGATACAAAATAAGCTAAAATATAGACAAAGTACGCTAAAAATGAATATAATAAACGCTCAAGAAATTTCTTATAGTCTAATTAATCTCAAAGATCATGAATGAAAATGGCTATAGTTCAATTAATCAAATGGATCATGGATCCTTTTCTCATAGAAATGAGGACTATTTATGGGGAAAATAGTTGAATCAGTAGTAAAGATTGAATTGATTAATCAATGAATCAAATTGATTTGAAGGATGAAACATGAATCATGGCTTTCAATACATGGTTAAAATTAAATATTGGAATGGATCAATAATCTTAATCAAGGGCTTACATTCAATGGGAATGTGCAAATCTCTTGATTTTAGGAAGAATGTTGGGATATTGTTTCAAGAGAGATATTACCATTTGGAGGGAAATTTGAATTAGAGGAATATTCCTAAGAATATTCCTTTGCAATTGATAGGATGGGTGCCCTTCCCACACATCTTGTGGGTAGGCTAGAGGGCATTTCCATCTAACCCAATTCACTGACATATAGTTGACGTGGTGGTGCCAGGGTGGATGGTGGTTGCATCGATAATTGGTAGCATAATGATGAGGGATTAAGGTGATTTACAAATCCCATAGTTTGGTGGATTATGTCGTCACCTCATTCTCATCCTTGGGACTTGGGGAAAGTACTAAAATCATGCAAGGTGGTGGATTCATGAGTTGGATGAGCTGGCTCTTGGAATGACAGGCATTAACACCTGTCATTTTCATTATTTTATGATATAACCCTGCCTCCATCATAGTCTAATAACAAGATGGTTGGGTGATACACTCTCAAGAAGAAATTATTTGGAGCTCTTGTGAGGCATTGGTGAGGGTTTGAGGCTATGACTACAATGGGAGAATGATCCAAGTTCATTGTCAAGATGTCTATAGAGAAATTGATAAATATCAGTGTAGAGACTCTTATCCAATTGGATAGCTTAGTCTAGGAAATGGAATTTCATGGTGTGATTTCTAACCAACATCTCAAGCGGTTACTAAAGAAGTATGACTCGCTTATTCTTGTTGTGGTGAAAATGATTCTAGGCAAATGTTTCACCAGGAATTGCAAAACCAAGCGGGTGGGCACACACACCACCTCTAGATTCCTGGCCGTTTTGTTGGAGATTAGGATGGAAAAGAAGGACGTCGAGGCTCTAGTGAAGTGGCTCTTCTATGCAGATCGGCTGGTTGGGTTGGAAGAATTTCTTTCCATTCCCATTTTGGGAATGGGGATACCAAGGCCCTGTGACATTCCTACTTTCTACAAACTAGGCGAAATGGTGAAATATTATTCCTTTATCTTTGATCTGAAGGGGATGGCTTTGGTCGAGCACAAATAGGTTATGGTAGTGGGCACAAACTATCTATTACAGACCTTCAACCTCCCTCACTCCTTCAACTCCTATGGGATAAAGGACTTTTGAGCTTTTGCAACGGCCAATGGCTTTCTGGGTTAGGCTGGTATTGGTAATTAAATACTGCTAATTGTAAATTATCGGCTTGGTTTATAGTTAGTTTCAGGCTTTAGTCTTGGGTTGGTGGGATTTTTGATATAGGGCTTCCCACATTTTGTAACCCCTATGATACTCGACCCTGTGTGGTTTTTCCTGGGACTTTTTGGCTGGTTGGGTGGTGTTCAACTGATACTACTATGGTGAACAATCTGTATTTTTTTATATATATTAATATAAGACTTTATCTTACAAATAAAAGAAAGGATTTAATTAAACAATTATCTCATTTGATTAAAAGAGGGAATTTATGATATTTAATTAAATAATTAATATTATTTAATCAAATGAGAAGACTTAAGAAATTTAATTAAATAATTTGCATTATTTTACCAAACAGGATGAAAACTAACATGAAAGTGTGAATTAACCTGATAAAATTGATTATCCGATTAATGGATGAAAGTGATAAATTTAATTAAACAATTTGGGATTATTCAATTAAATGGTCGAAAAGGGGGAACTGAAGACAAAAATGGTGTTAGTAATCAAATTCAGATGTGCAATATAGATCAAGATAATTTTAGGTGTCTACATTTTGCCCCTCTTTGAAGCAAGGTACCTATTACATTAGTTCAAAGACTGCTGCTTTTTAGATCAATGCTTTCCCTTAGATAAATAATTTAAAAATTCTTGATTTTTTTGGATGCCCCACTATTGCCCTAGAGAAGGAAATATGTTGGTACCTTGCCCCTCGAGAGATAAAGTATATTTTTTTTAATTTTTAGGTCGACATCGCGACAAATATTTAACATAGGTTCAGTTGCAAAAAATAAGTTTCAGTATGCGAAAATAGGCTCAAAAATCTAAAAAGCACCTCAAAATAGGCCTTGTAGCTAAAATTTTGATTTAAGGGATTAAAAACACTATTTTCCCATCCTAATTAGGGAAAAAACCCCTAATTTTTAAAGTTAAATAGAGGTTGAGGGGTCATTTTCAATTCATTTGTACACTTGCCTTAGAGAGATCCTGCTGATTTTTGCTCTCACCTTCTGACGAAATGGGTGATTCAGCACTTCCCGAGCACCTCGCGGTTAGGCTACGAGAGTACCAATGACCAATTGATGTAGGACCTTCGGCACACATTCTAAAACTTTTCTCATTTTTTGCATTTTGGTGCATTTATTAGGCATCTATGTTTCTCAGACAATAGCGTTGTTGTATTGCGACACCTTTGTCATGGTTGGTGGTACAATTGCACTATAGTGATGCATTTCTCATGATGCATCATGGTACTTGATTTAGGTCTAGGGGCGCTATTTATGGATAGCATCGGTATTGTCAAATAGCGACACATTGCATCATTTTAGTCCAACATCACATTTGAAATGTTGACTTGTAATTAAAAAATAGTGTCGCACTAGGAAATTTAGGTTCAACATCACACAAAAATGCCAACACACAATTGTACATAGAGGTGTAATTACAAAATTGTGATGCAATTGACTTTTTAGCAGAGCGACACAATAAAAAAATTGGCATGCAATTGCAATTTTAGGGTTTTAGACTCTAAATTTTATCATTTTTTAGCAAATTTGGCATTGTTTATTTGATGCGAGTAGGAGGTCATTCGACCAATCATGTTGTGTGAGCGTCGACCTAGCCTTTTTTCTCTCATTCACCATTTTGGGGATGAGGAGGACTTTTTCTTTGGAGCGATTGGACTTGGATTCATAGCACACATGCTTGAGATCTGGACACATTTAGCGATGAGGACAACCTTGGTGGAGCAGTGGAACAACATGACATCCTCATTTCATCTACCTACTAGAGAGGCTACAGTCACACTAGAGGATGTGTGGTGCATTCTATGGATCCCCATCCACGGGGAGAGGGTGATTTACGAGACTGACGTAGGTCAAGACGTGATCTTTGATGTGCTCAGGTTGGATACCATTTAGGTGGATAGCCACTAGATTGACCTAAAGGATTAGAGGGTAGGTTAGAGATTTGACATTAGTTATCGAAACACTGATTTGTGAAGTATTTGTGCCTAACCTATGGGGTAGAGGATTTAGCTTCGATTGGGGACTCGCTTAGGTGGGGATGGTCGAGAGGATGATACTTTATGATTGGGGCCCAGTTGTACTTACCTCATTATATCATTACATGCACCATGTTGTCTACTTGAGGGGGTAAGCTATAAGAGATGGCATTAAATTGTTACAAATCTGGGCATGGGAGCACATTATTGTGCTCCAACTGATCATTACAATTGCAGACATAGACTAGAACTAGATTGTGGTACATAGGTACAAATCCCTCATCACCCTCCAACACATAAGTACTACCGAGATACCACACTGGAGGTGTGTGATTGATGAGATGACAATATTCATATGGAGGTTGTGGATCCAGACCTTCCCATGGTATAAAAATCAAGATCAGTTATTTTATGCTTGTCAAACTAGATTCATGCTTGGGTGAGAGCACACTATGGTTGAATGTTATCTCCCCGATCGAATAATCCAAGCAGTTTGGTGAGACCCAGGATGTAGTACAACCTACATATAGGGCTATTTTCACATAAAATGTCTAAGAGACAGTTTGGGGACAATAGGTCCTGACACAGGTGGCAATTGATGACTTTACATAGCTTGTACCACAACCATGGTTATATGTCGGTAGATCTTATGATGCAAGGACCACACCTTAATATAATGCATGGTTTCATTAGTTTGCCCCGATACAACTAACTAATCCATCTGGGGGACAGGTTCCTACCCAAGGTAGAGGTCAAATACGAAGTCAAATCAAAGGACAGGGCCAAGGACAAGTGCCTAGTCATGATGAGTGCCAACAGCAGGATGGAGAGGGTATGGGACAACAAGATCAGGGTGTGGGGTAGCAGGATCAAAGAGTGGGGTAGGTGCTTGGACATGTGCCTTTGATACATCCATTGAGATAGGCACCACCACCACCATGAGATCAGCACCAGTCATGGCAACCATAGGGTCTTGACCTACGAGACGCTCAGATCCAAACACTAACAACATAGAGGGATCAACTACTCCAACAGGTCCACCAATTGACTGGTGAACATGATGCAACCCACCAACAGATACTTTAGGTCATATGGGAGTGAGACCAGGACCGACAATAGGTCCAACAGCTCACCATCTAGTTAGTTCAGGAGTGTGTCGCCAAAATGTGTATACCTTGGCACTTTTTCACTCATTTTGGCCTTTTCCATTGGGTTTTGGCCTTGATTACCTTGATTCAGCCTTGTAAGCAATTCAACAATGACATAACGATGTTTTACTAAGGTGTTGTGAAGTTTTGTAATACATTTCCTCACTTTTCTAAGACCCTTTCAACATAATTCACCTAAATAATACATTCTTGCACCTTCCTAAGCCTTAAGATAGAGTGTTGTAAAGTGTTGTGTTGCATTTTCACACTTATCTAGGCTTATCACCCCTCAATCAACCCTTTTTATATGCTAATTTGTCCTTCTAATGCATCATTAGTCCCGACCTGAGTGTTTTTTGGAGGCAAATTTGATTAACTTTGTAAAACATAAATCAATTCCCAACCACCACCAAAATTTGCTTAGGTGGACTAAGTCGCCACATTGAGCAACCTAGTCCCTTTGAGCATATAATTCAAATTTTAATTAAGATTCAATGGGAATCTTGCCTCCTAAACCTTAGGGTCAACCTATTAGGTTGCATTTCAAGAAAATTAGGGTTTCACATGTACAAATAAGGGTTTCTACCTCCATTTTGCCTCTCCCTTGGTTCATTTTTACTCTCTTGATTCATTTTTACTCAAGTGCTCAAGCAACCAAGACTTCACAAGCAAGCATACAAGCATTAGGGTTTTCAAGTTTTCTCCATTGGAGCTACTCATGCATGTTGCAAACCATCAATAAAGGTTTCGTAAGCATTTCTATTGTGTTATCATTCACTCTTGCTTTCCTTTCTATTTATCTCATTTGGGTTTAATCACCGACAAAGGGGTTTGACTTAGGCAAAGCCCTATATCCTAACCCCAACAATTTTTGGTCTTTGCGCATGTTTGTAGATCTTTTGATGTAGATTAGGTGCAGGACAAAGTGTTGCAAGAAGTACCAATATTCTCCTCAAGTCAACTCCAAGTCTCAAACCCTAGGAAGGACAAAAGATAAGTTGCAGGTCACTTTCGGGGGTTCCTATCATGAATTGCTGTAGAGAAGGGGAACATCAATTGGAACCCACAAAACCAAAGCTTGATTCCTCATAAAGCTACAAGAGGACTAGGTCACCCCTATTGGCGACCTTGTCCCTGTGCTAGGCTCAGAAAAGGGTTTTTGTGTTTTTGGATACCCATTTTCCCAAAACCTATTTTGGGAAAGTTTTCTAGTTGGAGGACTAGGTCGCCCCACTTGGCATAAGTGTCCTTCTGTCATTTTCAAGCATTTTCCAGAAGCTTCTGAGAGCATTCAACTGCAACAACATTTCTCGAGGTGCACACCTTCTCTCCCTCTCTGCCATTTTCCATAAAACACACATTTAGGGTATATAGTTAGTTAGTTTGCATTAGCTTAGTTTTACTTTATTTGCATTTGCATACATTTAGATTAGTTTCATTTTACTTTCAACTCTAGCCACACATCACACACATTCACAACCATCATCAAATCCCTCTGCCCCTTTTGAATGAACCCACGCCATTAACACATATCAACATAGTGGAAAGAGTGTTATTCCTAACTCAAGTGCTCTTAGGGTGAAAAACCCTAGGAGCCTAGTAAAGGGATCCTCTTTCCCTTGTTAGACCATATATATGTTTTTGGCAGTTCATTTTGGTGAACTCTACCATTGACCATTAGCTAGCTTTATGATTCTTTTGCATTTCATCTTAGAGATAGCATGGATTGCATTGAAATATTGCATTGTTTGCATCCTAGGGTTAGTGATAAAAGTGCATTTAGTGAAAATTCATGGTAAATATGCACATTCCATTCTGTTTTTAATAAGAAAACACAAAACTTTTTGCATTTTCAGTTTCTGCTTGCACCAAAATCTCAAAAAAACCATAAAAACAGCCAAAACTTCAGGAATTTTACAAAAACAACACTACTAGGACTAAGTCAACATCCTGGGCGATGTAGTCCTTTGGTACTGTTTTTTGTCAAATTCTCAAAAATTTACCAGTAGTTTCTGCTTTTCAACTTTCTAATTTTGCCTTCCTGTGTTTGATTCCAGAATCCTAGTTACAACCCCTTTTGTCACCTTTGCTCACATTGCCTTACAAAATTGTGTCTGAGCACTCAGTGTTCCCTTGCCAATACAGTTGCGAGAAGAAGTTCACAGACCCATGGCATCTACTAACAACACTCTCATTGTAGATCTTGGCATCCCTCCAACTTCAACTCCTCGTGTTGACAATGGTGCATTAGGCTTAGAAACTATCCTTCGTAATTCCTTGCACCTCAATGATACCACTGCTGATAATAACCCCCCACATGATAAAATCTTCCACATTCATGTCAATCTCACTGATTATGAGCATGAAGTCAGCTTTGAACCCATCTCATGGGTTGCCATTCCTATCATTGAGCTCCTACACCATTTAATTGACCGTGATAATGGCTTAAGTTTAATGAAGAAGATTGTAGAAATCTATGAGAAGCATGCACCTAAGCCATCCCCTTCACTCACTCCTCAGTCTGGCCATGGAGGACCTTCCACTCCTCCCCCCTCAACCATATCTTCTATCCCAACCTATACCTCGCTTAGTGTGACAACCACTATGCAACCGATTAGTAGTGTGTTACCTCCTCCCCCCATCACCGCTAGCATCCCTACTTCTCGTGTGACATCCCACCCTCTCACTTATTCCATTGTCCCTCCCATCACTATTCCTACCACTTCTCCTTCCACCACTCTCACCCCTTCACCTCTCTCAATTCCACCTTATAGCACTTACAGTGACCCTCTCATTACACAATTATTTCACACTGTCACTAACATGCAACAACAAATATCTTCCATTAACCAAATCCAATCTGGCTCTCCCTCTCATTACGTTTGTAGTAACCCATTGTCCCTTGACATCCTCCGCACTCCTTTGCCACAAGGAATAGAGATCCCTAGGTTCGAAAAGTATGGCGGGAAGGGTGACCCTTCTAACCATGTCAATGCCTTGTAGCGACTTTGCTCTTGATGACAGGTTGCTCACCAAATTATTTCCAAGAACTCTTAAAGATGCAGCCTTAGATTGGTTCTCTTCCCTACCCAATAACTCTATTAGTTTGTTCAATGAGTTAGTGGATGCTTTCATAAATCACTTTAAAGTTCACATGGCTCTGAAGAAAACTCTAGCCGATCTCATGAGATGTAAACAGGCTAATACCTAGAAGATCACTAATTTTATCTCTCACTACCAAGCCCCTTATTCCTTGATTGATGTCCAGATCCCAGAGACCCATCTGTAGAAGATGTTTACCGAGAACCTTGTGACATCCCTTTAGGATAAACTCACCCTCATGAAGTTCCCCTCCTTCATGCACCTATGTCAAGAACTTTGTGATTACCATAACTCTACTCGTAGTCGTGACTCACGGTCCACTACTATTCATGATGAGAAGTCCAATAACTCTTCCCAATCCACTCCCCAACCTTTCTGTAAACCGAACAAAGGATTCCTCCAATTCAACCCTTCATCTTTCAACCCCCCACCCGTTAATAACCAAGTGGTCACTGTTAAATCTGTCGTGCCCTTTAATTATGGAGATCCTAAGCGTACTTTCACACCCTTGCTCGACACCCTTCATAATACCATGACCCAACTGCTTCAGTAACATATGATTTCTTTACCACCCATCCATACACCTGATCCTAACAAACCATTACCCCCTTCCTATAATGCCACTTCTTATTGATATTTTCATCACCAAAACGACCATGATACTGAACAGTGTAAGCGTCTAAAGCACCTAGTGCAAGACCTCATTGATTCAAGACGTCTATTCGTTGCCAGCATTACTGTTAAAAGCAATACATCAGTGGCACCCCCTAATCAAAACTTGCAAATTTTTACCAACCCCATGCCTAATCATAATGTGTTGTTTGTCAAGTCAAGTGAAACTTCCCCACTCGATGTGATGAATGTAGATTTACATTTTGCTTCTCTTTCACCGGTAACCCATGTCTCCCCTATTAATGAAATGGTAGGCGCAATAGACGTTATCCATCGAAAGGGCCCAACCAAATGACCTCTTGACATATCATTCTCTGCACTAGATATACTATGAAACCTTCCTGATGGCCCTCTCTACATAGCTGGACGCATCTATGATAAGCCCACCAATGGGATACTCATAGATCCTTCATGTGGTGAGAATGTCATCATCGAAGAATTTCTGGTATTACATAATCTTGACCAAGATGTCTATAATTGACCTACTGTGTGGGTCAAAACACACCATGGTTTTGCATGCCCGATGATCGGATTGATTTCTCTCCCCTTGCAAATAGGTCCCAAAACATTGCATGTTACCTTTTCAATTATACCCCAGTCGGACCAATTTTGCTTGCGACTTGGCCTTCCATGGCTTCATTCTATGAAAGCAGTCCCATCCATTATTCACAAGTGCATGAAGTTTCCTATCGACAATGACATATTTATTGTCCATCATAGTGGTTTTAACCCGTTATCCTCTAAGGGTAAATTTTCCTTGGATGTCTTTTGGCTCGAACCTATGGAGCCCATCACCCCTAGACGAGACTTCTTCTTTATTGCCTATCAAAAGTTCAAAGCCAAGAAGCTCTCTGAACTTTCTTTGCACAACATACCTCCTTCTACCTTAGACTCACCCATCCTTGATGAAGCCATGTTGCCACTTGACTCTGATGTGCCTAGCCAACCTACTCCCGAAACCTCCTCCATATCATCCAAGAGGCCTAGGGATAATGATAGTAACTCCATCCTTCCACCTCACACCAAACAAGTTTATAAAGCCAAAGAGAAAGTGGATGTGCCACCTTAGTGCCTCCCATTCCTCCTCTCAGGAATGATAAGCAACCCATGGTGGACTAGCCCGCTCCTTCACCTATGCACCTTGATCGCAAAGCCAAAAGGAATAAAGAAGCTAGGGCACGTAGGCGTCTCCATCGTGCTCTGGCCTGCTAATCTCATGAGGAATACCAAGTTGAGGAGACCAACCCTCCTGCACCTGAGGCCACCCCTATTGATCCTCCTCCTCCACCTCCATAGCCAGATCCAATACCTCCTGCATCACCTCTTTTACAAGCCACCACCGATATTGTTATCCGTCCTACCATTGTCATCAACTTAGATGATGACGACGAGGATAATTCCAAAATTGATGAAGAGGTACACCATACCTTGAATTCACTCTTTTCCTCTTCTATGAGCATTCACGAGAATTCTCCTCAGACAAGTGTTGATCTTAACACTAGTTCGATAATCGTTGTCGTTCCTTTCGCTAGTTGCCCTCCCAAGTTTTACACTAAGCAAGATTGGGAGGCTGATGACTTGCTTGATGAGTGATGTGCACTTGCCTAGCTAGTAGTTTTTCCTTTTCTTTTTGCGTTTATTTTTACGTCTTGAATTCCCTACCTTGTTTGATGTTGTGTGAAATTTTTCTATCTGTATCTCATTTCTTGTATAATGTTGTGAATTTTCTTTTCTTTTTTCCTTTCGCCTTTTGTTTTTATCTTCCTTTTGGGGATGACGCAAGGCATTGAGACCGCAATGTCTCCTTCATGTTGACCCAAATGAACCTCTTTTTCTTTCTGTGTCCTTTTTTTTTCTTTTCATTTGGGGATGATGCAAGGCATTGAGACTGCAATGTCTCATTCGTGTTGACCCAAATTATCCCCTTTTTCATTTTGTGACCTTTTTTCCTTTCATTTGAGGATGATGCAAGGCATTGAGACTGCAATGTCTCCTTCATGTTGACTCAAAAATAGGGCCCCTTTTTCATTTGTCCTTTTTATTTTGCCCTTTTTTTGTCCTTTTGGGGATGATGCAAAGCGTCGAGACATCCTATGTCTCCTCCATGTTGACCCAAAAATGACTCCTCTTTTTCATTTTGCTTTCGTTCGCTATGTGTCCTTCTAGTTCTATGTGTTTGGGGAGATGATGATAGTTTCATGCTCTCTAAAAATAAACATTGCAGCAACAAACATACTGACCTCAAATACATAGATCCCTTGTGTGTTTGGTATTTTCCATTTTGGGGGCATATTTCCCCCCCTTCTCTTTTGCTTGCTTCTTCTTTTTCGCATGACATAGCCTTTCGTGGATACTCATTGCTTGACAAGATCTCATGTTCCCTTTTCATTTTTCCTTTCTCTACTTTAAAGCAATTGCTCACAAAGCAGTGTGTAGCAATCCCTTTAAAGTGGGAGCATGCATTGGCACTATTCTATTTTTCTTTACTCGTGCTTCCTAGTGCAACCTTGTCATTTCACTTGATGTGTTTTCTCACTTTGTGGATGACTTTGGGTATAATGTCTTTCATAAGTTCAACTTATCTCAACATATTACATTCCTCTTAGTGGCCTAATGTGATGCACTACATCCCCTTAGTTGTGAATCTTCTATACTTTGATCGGTCCTCTTTTTGGAGACATTACACACAATGTTCCCCTAAGTTAAAGACCTCATATGAACTAAACAAGACTCCTTCAAACACTTTTGTTTTTTATTTTTTGCACTTTCATCTTTTGCATTCCGCATGTTGCCCTTTTTGCATTTTGTGCATACATGGCCACCTTGCATAATACACCTTGCATGACTATAGTGCCAGCTTGCACTTGTTCATGGGTTCTAAGCATCCAAGGCTTTGCTTGTCTCATGAACCAAACCCCTATCCTTGTGGCGCCTTATCAAAGTTGTCAGGGAGTACAACTTTGGTATGGTTGAGCAGGAAGCCCAACTAGCAGCACGACTTTCCCCATAGCCACCTTTTTGTGTGTGAGCACATACCAACTGTGTGTATCTATCTCTCACCACCTTTTGGCATTCTCACCCAACGAACAAACAAAAATCTTGTCGGCCCAGAGTGAGTACATCCTTCCTTTCAGACAAACAACCTAGATCTGATCCACAACTAGATGGACAAACGGTCGAAGATTGATCTGAATTTTCTCCACCCCTTTCACATCACTCCTTGTGTGATCTTTCACACTTATATTTAGTTTTCCATGAGATCTTGATCTTGGGGGCTTGATCATCCCTCTTGATCATAGTTATCTCACCTTACTAACATGAGTACATTAGATCCTGCTCGACACGCATGGTTCAACTACTTTAGTGTGAGTTTGAAGAACGTTCATACTCTCACTAAAGTGGGGGCTAAATGTGTCACCAAAAAGTGTATACCTTGGCACTTGTTCGCTCATTTTGGCCTTTTCCACTGGGTTTTGGCCTTGATTACCTTGATTCAACCTTGTAAGCTTGCAATTCAACAATGACATAACAGTGCTTTTGTGAAGTGTTGTAACAAATTTCCTCACTTTTCTAATACCCTCTCAACATAATTCACCTAAATAATACATTCTTGCACCTTCCTAAGCCTTAAGACAAAGTGTTGTGTTGCATTTTCACACTTATCTAGGATTGTAACCCCTCAATCAACCCTTTTTATATGCTAATTTTTCCTTCTAATGCATCATTTGTCTCGACCTAAGTGTGTTTCAGAAGCAAATCTGATTAACTTTATAAAACATAAATCAATTCTCGACCACCACCAAAATTTGCTAAGGTGGATTAGGTCGCCACTTTGGGCGACCTAGTCCCTTTGAGCATAAAATTCAAATTTTAATTAAGATTCAACGAGAATCTTGCCTCCTAAACCCTAGGGTCGGCCTATTAGGTTGCATTTTAGGAAAATTAGGGTTTCACATGTACAAATAAGGGTTTCTACCTCCATTTTGCCTCTCCCTTGGTTCATTTTTACTCTCTTGATTCATTTTTACTCTCTTGATCTCAATCATCAAGTGCTCAAGCAACCAAGACTTCACAAGCAAGCATACAAGCATTAGGGTTTTCAGGTTTTCTCCATTCGAGCTGCTCATGCATGTTGCAGACCATCAACAAAGGTTTTGGTAAGAATTACTATTGTGTTATCATTCACTCTTGCTTTCCTTTCTATTTATCTCATTTGGGTTTAATCACCTACAAAGGGGTTTGACTTAGGCAAAGCCCTATATCCTAACCCCAACAATTTTTGGTCTTTGCAGATCTTTTGATGTAGATTAGGTGAAGGACAAAGTGTTGTAAGAAGTACCAACATTCTCCTCATGTCAACTCCAAGTCTCAAACCCTAGGAAGGATAAAAGACAAGTTGCAGGTCACTTTCAAGGGTTCCTATCAAGGATTCCTGCAGAGAAGGGGAACATCAACTAGGACCCACAAAACCAAATCCTAATTCCTCAGAAAGCTACAAGAGGACTAGGTTGCCCCTATTGGCGACCTTGTCCCTGTGCTAGGCCCGAAAAAGGGTTTTTGTGTTTTTGGACACCCATTTCCCCGAAACCTGTTTTGGGAAAGTTTTCCAGTCGGAGGATTAGGTCGCCCCACTTGGCATAAGTGTCCTTTTATCATTTTCAAGCATTTTCCAGAAGCTTCTGGGAGCATTCAACTGCAACACCATTTCTCTAGGTGCACACCTTCTCTCCCTCTCTGTCATTTTCCAAAAAACACACATTTAGAGCATATAGTTAGTTAGTTTGCATTAGCTTAGTTTTACTTTATTTGCATTTGCATACATTTAGATTAGTTTCATTTTACTTTCAGCTCTAGCCACACATCACACACATTCACAACCATCATCAAATATCTCTCCTCCTTTTGAATGAACCGACACCATTAACACATATCAACATAGTGGAAAGAGTGTTATTCCAAACTCAAGTGCTCTTAGGGTGAAAAACCCTAGGAGCCTAGTAAAGAGATCCTCTTTCCCTTGTTAGACCATATATATGTTTTTGGCAGTTCAAGGAGATGGGCTAGTGATAGCAGTTAGAGGTTGCAGCATAGTAGGCACAAGGCCAGGTTGTGTCTACTCATATGTACAGGAAGGCTATGATGGAGGCGACTTATTATAGGACCTTATATTATAGAGATGTCCCTCCACACCGGTGACAATAACATTTTTCACATTGGAGTAGGGCGGAACCTAATGCTTCAAGAGGTCCTCCTTCAATACATCAGCCCTATAGGAGTGGACGCAGACATCATGGGGGTGGTGGTCACCAGTAGCCTTTGGGTAGTGGCCATCAACAACCATAAGCAAAACATTAGGATCAGTCCCACCACAAGGTTAGACAGAGTTGAGGCTAGCCTCACACAAACACTTTTTAATGTACAACCTTGATTTATGATGTATGTACATTCATCAACTAATTTGATAGCCTCTTGTATACTCATTTTTTTGACATTACACATTGACTCAGATTTTGTACCATGATAGTCACATTTTTATGACTATATATATGAGATGATCCAATGCGGTAATTTATTGATGTGATGTTTCATTTTGTTGGGTGAAAATTATGTAATTAAATTTTCAATAGATAATGCAACCTAGATTTCAACCACAATTGTGTGAGATATAATCTCTCCTCTCAGAAAGGGGAGGCACCCTTCTTACTGCTTACAAAAGCTAAATAAAACTAACTAAATATTCACAAGATGTACACTACAACTACGAGATGGGGATGTGTGTTACATTCATGCTTCTCTCTTTTTTAAGAGAAGATGTTTTACAATGCTTCACAGTTGATAATTCTAATTTAGAGTAACCTTAAACTAAAAATGTAAGCAGTAATGCTAATAACTCTATCTTGTCAAAACAAAGAATAGAGGTACTAGGTATGATAATAATAACAATAAAATAGAAAAAGGATATCTCATGAAGGCACAAAGTCTTCATACTTCTTGGTCTCCTGTATGAACGCATCATCTGGTCCGACTGTGTAATCTACAAGGGTGTGAATTCTTGTGATTGACCTTTTGGTGGATGAATGGATTTTCTTGCACCTGTGAATATGTGTGTTAATATTATCAATATTCAACCGTATATCACAAATGACATGTATGGAGGCTTTGGAAAAATTGGCATCCTCAACTTGTTACATGACGACTTCTTTGTAGATCTTGGAAAGTTCACTGGTCAGGAGGAAAATCTGGTTTTCTTCAAGAAGGTTTCCTGACAACTCCTTGATTCCCTTCTCCAGGATAGAACGATGTCCTTCGAAATATTCGTGAACATGGTGAAGATATTCGATAAGAGATTTGATCACATTGATGTGGTGCTTGAGTGATTCTTTTACCTCTACATATTTTTCCTTGTCGGGAATTACCCTAACTTGCACCAATTTACTGAGCTTTTCCTGTTTCATTTGTGATCAAAATGATAGGCACTTTTCCATTTCTTTTTGCTCTTGATTAAGAATACTTTCCTCCTTATCAAGCTCTAATCTAAGCTTGGATATTTATGTGGCCTTCTCATCTACAACAATTGGATCAAAGATGTCACCTTGAGGATCACTTGGCGATATTTGGAAAGAAACTGCAAGGTTGGTGAATCAATAGGAGTCAGCAAAAAAAAATCATTGGGAAGCGTGAAGTGAGCAAATGATGTTGAGAAAGTGTGAAAAGAGCAACTACACATAAAAAATGATGCGAGAGCGAAGAAACGTGGTCTGGAGCGAAAACGAAGCGATTTAAAAGTGTCTAAGGAAAAAATTGCCAAATGTGTAAGAGCGCTTAAAATCAACGCTCCTACACTTGGAGAGGTGATTTTAGGTGTAAGGGCATTGAAAATCAGTGCCCTTACATGTCTAACATGTAAAATTGTGAAATGTGTCAAGGTGGTGAAAATCAACGCCCTGACACTTTGTCTCACACTTGGCAAAAAATATGAAGTGCATGGGAGATCAAAATCACCACCCATAGATTATTTTGACTAAGTATAGAGAAAAAGTACACAAGCACTAAAAATCAGCGCTTGTGCACCAAAAACTAACTTTTGACAAAAATGCACAAGAGACCAAAATCACTGCTCAGACATTATTTTGACTAATTATAGAGAAAAAGTGCACAAGCGCTAAAAATCAGTGCTTGTGCACCAAAAACTGACTTTTGACAAAAATGAACAAGAGACCAAAATCACCACTTAGACATTATTTTGACTAAGTATAGAGAAATAGTGCACAAGCGCTAAAAATAAACGCTTGTGCACCAAACACTGACTTTTGACAAAAATGCACAAGAGACCATTATTTTGACTAAGTATAGAGAAAAAGTGCACAAGCTTTAAAAATCATTGCTTGTGCACCAAAAACTAACTTTTGACAAAAATGCATAAGCGCTGATTTTTAGCGCTTGTGCACTTAAGGACATAGAAGAATTTGAAACCTCAATATGTAGGAGCGTTGGAAATCAGCGCTCCTACACCTTTATCAATTTTTGCAAATCTCAAAAGTTGTAGGTTGACGAAGATGCTCGTTTCAAAGCTCTTCGAAAGGCGAACGGGGAAGGACAGTCAAATGGACTGTTTAAGATTTTGAAATGCACTTCAAGGTGGGTTGAAAATCACCTCATTTTGCATGCATTAACATCACAAACCTATGAAACAGACAAGTTTTGTAGGGGGTTATCTGTGAATCGAGTGTTGCTAGATTCCATGATAATAGCTGGCTCCAATTGGGGATCTTCCTCGAACCATTCTTTCAAAAGAATGAAGGGAGAAGAACTCTAGAATTCAAGTGCCTTTATCCATCCTTTGGGAAACAAAGTTGAGCATGACTGACACAAAGAAAATCTATGAAAACAAGATGTAAACTTATGAAAATGTACTAATTGAAAAGGCAAAAACCTACCTAATGAAAACTAGCCATCAATGAAATCTTCTCAAATGAAACCATTCACAGGTTCAACAAAATAACTACCTTTCTTCAACAACTTGCAATGCCTTACATGATCATTAGTAGCTACATGTAGATGAAGTTGAGGCACTGTTTCTTGAAAGAGATGAATAGGTTCAAGTACCTCTAAAAATATATCAGATATACTGCTGCTCCAAAATGAATCATTGAATTCAAACTGCTCTTGTGCATCTACAAATACATCTTTAGCTGCATTCTCAAGTTTATCTTCACACTCAAGTACTAGTGGAGCCTCTTTCTTCCCATTGGCCTCCAACCAAGAAAGATGTCTTGTGGTACATCCCCTCGATCAGTCAAAGATCGAATGCTCCTTACCAATTTCTACTTCAACAACTGATTCATCAACCATGGCAACCTCATGCTGATCGAAATGATCTCCTTCATGTGATTCAGATGAAGATATGACTGCACTGCATACTTCAGTATGTTGTTTGCCATCTTCAGACTTGGGAAAATCTGAATTATTAATAAGAAGGTCCTCATCATGCCTTTGGGAAGTTCTTTTATGCAACACGTGTTCAAGTTCATGACCTCAAAACACAGATGCGTTCTTTTCAACTTGACTGAGACCTTCGTGCATGTCCATCTTTTTAGATCTCAAGACAAGATTATCTTCATTCACTTGAACTTTAGAAAAATGACTCACATCTTTCTGCTTTTCATCAATGGATTTCTAAGACTTCGCCAGCTATGTCTGCTTTCTTTTCTCGGAAGAGAATAGCGAGATCACTTGGATTGGAGTTAGGATGCTTCACTATTGCTTTTACTAATGGTGCCTCGATATCAAGCCTCTTCAGAGGTGAAGATAACTTGTGTTGGTTCCCAAAAACAAAATTATGAGCAACATTTGAAAGTGACCTCCCTGGTACGTCCTTGCGAGGCACAAAAAACACACCTTGAGCTAGCTGCTTTTTGAGGACAAGTAGCTATTTGCCAACCTTTGCACCATAAGATCCATCCTTGTGATGGAATAAAATAACTCAAAAGAAGGGCTTTCTTCATATTCATTTAATTCAATTCTTATTTTCCTTGCAAGAATGAGATCATCTTCAATTTCTATCGCCAAGGTCTGCACAACTGTAAGAGTAGTTGGGGCTACTCTTCTCAATAGGAAATCGACCTTGGGCACTTGAGCATTTACAAAGAAACATTTAAAATTCTCAGTTGTAGGTTGAGTAACAGAACTGGGATTCTTCATGTCAACTTGTTGGAGTGAGCAATGAACTCACGCATAGGCATGTGAGATTCCTTCTTCAATTGGGTGAGCTGAGCCAACAAAGCATGAGCATCTTCAGGAGGTTTGAACCTTTCTTCAAACTTGGCTGTGAGAGTTGCCTAGTTTATGATGGTATGTGGCACTAGATGATAAAACCAATTTGCAGCGCCACCTTGGAGAGTCTGCACAAACAACCTTACAGATACATCTTTGTGCTCAACACCATGAACTCCACCAGCAATGTAGAAAGCAACAACGTGCTCATTAGGATGTTGTCGTCCATCACCAAAGAACTTGAGAAATTTCTTCCGTGAGCCTTTAGGAAGAGCATGTAGGGGTAGAGCTAGACTCAACATACCAAAAGAATTTCCCCAAGGACCTTGAGTAGTCATTTACATGTCCTTGGTGAAAGCTTGAAAAGCTTACAAGAAAAATAAATTACAATGAAAAAGGACACGGGTATACTTCAAATGAAAGTGTGAGGCTTTCAAATACTTATCATATCCCCAATGGAGTCACCAAAAAATTGTTGGGTGAAAATTATGTCATCAACTTTTCAATAGATTACAAAACCTAGATTTCAACCACATCTATGTGAGATATAATCTCTCCTCTTAGAAAGGGGAGGTGCCCTTCTTACTGCTTATAAAAGCTAAATAAAACTAACTAAATATTCACAAGATGTACACTACAACTACGAGATGGGGTGTGTGTGTTACATTCACGCTTCTCTCTTTTTTCAGAGAAGATGTTTTACAATGATTCGCAGTTGATAATTCTAATTTAGAGTAACCTTAAACTAAAAACAAGCAGTAATGCCAATAACTCTATCTTGTCAAAACAAAGCGTAGAGGTACCAGGTATGATAATAATAACAATAAAATAGAAAAGGAAAGCTCATGAAGGTAGAAAGTCATTCCATAGCTTTTTCACCAATGGATCTGTGGGAGATGTATCGTTTGTCATATTAGAGGCACAAAGTATTCTAGATAAAGTAATTCCACGAATATCATGAACAATTACAAGCACAAAGTCTTGTAGATCATCCAACAATAGTTAACCAAACATAAATGTAAATCCAAATAAAGAATGCAACACAAAGTTTACATAAATTTATTTGAAGCCCTTCATATCTCATCTACTAATCACCACCAATCTTATTCAAACCAAAAGAGAATTGATTCCAACAAAAAGTCTGGTATGAAACTTCCTTCTTTATTGATCAGATTTAGATTCACAAAATTGAACACAAAGTCTCAATGTTTATTTCACAAAAGGGAAGCACTTCGTTGCAAAATACTAAAGGTAAAGATTACAATGGAAATCCCTCTTATTTATAGAAGAGAGGGAAGAGCTAATCTAGGAAATCAGTTAAGTAAAATTAGGAAAGTTAGGTGAGCAAAAATAGGAAACCCTAAATTTTACTAAGTCAACATGTAATCCATCTCTGTGAAATTACATCTCATATTTTCAATGTAATTACATTTTCCAAAAAGACATTTAAGATTTCAAAAACTATTTACAAGATGCGTAAAGGGAAGCATCCCAAATTTCAACACTAGAGATCTAGAGACTTCATGGTTCCTTGCTATTGGCGTGGAAGTCTTCATACTTCTTCTCGGTTTCCTGTATGAACACATCATCTGTGCCAATTGTGTAATCTACAAGGTTGTCAATTCTTCTAATTGACCTTCTGGCAAATGAATGGATTTTCTTGCACCTATGAAGATGCGTGTTAAGATTATCAATAGTCAGTTGTATATCAAAAATGACATGTATAGAGTCTTTGGAAAAACTGTCATCCTCAACTTGTTGCATGACGACTTCTTTGTAGATCTTGGAAAGTTCACTGGTCAGGAGGAAAATTTGGTTTTCTTCAAGAAGGTTTCCTGGCAACTCCTTGATTCCCTTCTCCAGGATAGCACGATGTCCTTCAACATCTTCTTGAACATGGTGAAGATCTTCGATAAGAGATTTTATCACATTGATGCGGTGCTTGAGTGATTCTCTTACCTCTACATATTTTTCCTTATCGAGAATTACCCCAGATTGCACCAATTTACTGAGCTTTACTTGTTTCATTTATGACCAAAATTATAGGCACTTTTCCATTTCTTTTTTCTCTTGAGTAAGAATAATTTCCTTCTTATCAAGCTCTAATATGAGCTTGGCTATTTGTATGGCCTTCTCATCTGCAACAATTGGATCAAAGATGTCACCTTGAGGATCACTTGATATCTGGAAAGAAACTGCAAGGGTGGTGAATCAACAGGCGTTAGTAGAAAAAGCATCATTGGAAAGCATGAAGTGAGCAAATGATGTTGAGCAAGCGTGAAAAGAGCAACTAGGCATGAAAAATGATGTGGGAGTGGAGAAACATGGTCCAAAGGGAAAACAGAGTGGTTTGAAAGCGTCTAAGGCAAAAACTGCCAAATGTGTAGGAGCGCTGAAAATCAACGCTCCTACACTTGGAGAGGTGATTTTAGGTGTAAGGGCACTAAAAATCAGCGCCCTTACATGTCTAACATGTAAAATTATGAAATGTGTCAAGGCACTAAAAATCAGTGCCCTGACACTTTGTCTCATACTGGGCAAAAAATATGAAGTGCACAGGAGATCAAAATCATCGCCCAGACATTATTTTGACTAAGTATAGAGAAAAAGTGCACAAGCACTAAAAATCAGCGCTTGTGCACCAAAAACTGACTTTTGACAAAAATGCACAAGAGACCAAAATCATCGCTCAAACATTATTTTGACTAAGTATAGAGAAAAAGTGCACAAGCGCTAAAAATCAACGCTTGTGCACCAAAAACAATCTTTTGACAAAAATGCACAAGAGACCAAAATCACCGCTCATGTCATTATTTTGACTAAGTATAGAGAAAAAGTGCACAAGTGTTAAAAATCAGCGCTTGTGCAGCAAAAACTGACTTTTGACAAAAATGCACAAGCATTGATTTTTAGCACTTGTGCACTTAAGGACTTAGAAGAATTTGAAACCTCAATATGTAGGAGTGCTGAAAATCAACGCTCCTACACCTTTGCCAATTTTCGCAAATCTCAAAAATTGGAGGCTGACGAAGATGCTCGTTTTGAAGCTCTTCGAAAGATGGACAGGGAAGGATACTCAAATGGACTATTTGAGATTTTAGAATGCACTTCGAGGTGGGTTGAAAATCGTCTCATTTTGCATGCTTGAACATCACAAACCTATGAAACAGACAAGTTTTGTAGGGGGGTTATTCATGGATCGAGCGCTACTAGATTCCATGATAACATATTTTATGTGATGCTTTATGATTATGTATGGATGCACATGCTATGGATGGATGCATATGTTTATGTCTTGGATGTGTACCTTTGTTTATGCATATGGTGTGATATTATGTATGATTTGAATGATGTGATGGATGTATACGATGCATGATCTATGATATGAATGCAATGTGATGGATGATTTATTTTCTTTCTCAGTATCTTTTCTATATGATATGTGATGATGATGTAGAATTTTCATGCTATGAAATGGATGCATTTCTTTTTGTGTATTTTCTATGCAATATGATATGATTATTATTATACAGGATGTACATGTATGTTGATGATTTGTGGATGTAGGATGGATGCATTTATTATTATTTTTTTACTGTCATGACACCATGTTAGAATGGAAAGAAGATAGAAGAATAGAATGAATGGATTAACCATTGATTTTGAGATTGATTCGGAAGTCCAACAAGCCTATGATTCTTCAAGAGTGATGACTTGTTGATGAGTGACGAGAGTGATGACTTGTTTTTTTAAGGGGTTGGGATACTTCATCATTTCATTCCTTTTTTTGATATAACACATAGACACGATGCATTAAGGTATTGATAACTAGGATTTCTTTGTATATACTGTGATGAAATTTGACTTTGTAAACATATAGGATAACCCTTTCTCACACCTAACATGTGGAAAAATCGTTGGAATGTAGTTCAGAAGTTTAGAATATTTTGAACCAAAGCATATGCAATAGTGAACAATTTGTTCAAAACGACCTCCCTACACACAACAAAGCAAGTATTCACCAAGGTTATATTACAAGAACATTCCAAAAGCACAACATACCAAACATAATGATCAATGCCCCATTCCTTTCTCTCTAAATCATTTTGATTGACATCATCAAGAGGTCCTTGGAATGGGTCAATAAGATAAATCATAAGAAAAGATCAAGTGAACAAACAAGTCAATGTGATTCCTATCTCTTGCCAAGACTAAAAATATGGTGTTGTTTGATGTTTTTGTCCATTGTAGGAAGGATGCATCCTAGGACATGTTTATCAGATGATTTAAAAACTAACTAGATGATAATTCATTGATACAAATGATTGGTGCTTGTTTGGTAGGCCAAGAGAGCGAGATTCAATTGTAGGTGCCAATCACGACTGACTTCGTTGATTATGTTTTTAAGAATTTTTATAATGGTTTTGTTTGAGGCCTCACCTTGGCCATTTCCTTCGGGATAATACATGATGGAAAATTGGTGTTGGATATTAAACTTGTTGCATAAATCTCGTACATCTTGATTCTTAAAGGGCATCCCATTGTTAGTGATAATGGATTAAGGGACCCCATATCTATAGATACGGTAATTCAAGATACACTTGGATATAAATGTTTTCCTGTGATGTAAGTCATTGGTATAGCTTGTTGAAATATGGTAGCTTCGGTCAGATATAGAAATGATGATCGATTTGATAATATGTGTGTGTATATATATGTCAGTATGTACTGACACATGTATACACACATATATATTTAATTGTATATATTCTCATGTTTCATATAGGATCCCGATCAAGCATCATTATCAATGATCATTTCCAAATTGGATATTATTTATTTGTGCAAGATAAATACAGATCGAACTTGGTAAGCATTTATGTTTATTAAGAAACAAACCCCAATTAGAGATCGTGTGTTTAGTTAAGATAAAAAGGCACAATTCATGAGACATCTCATGAACAGACATGCCTCTACTTTGTGGAGACATGTCCGCTCATGGGATGTGTCTCTTCCTTATATATTTAATGCAGATCTGATCCACAATAGGAGATATTGAAATCAATAAATGTTCTGCTCTTGTAGATCAAATACCATTAAGGAAAATTCAGACTTGTGAATTCATGATCAGTATTTTCAATATTGATTTGGCATCAACTTCATACTCATCAACTTCAATATTCTGATTATAATCTGAAATAAATTTAATCGTTATTTAACATAGCCTCTATCCACTTAGTGAAGTATTTAGTAGTGGTGATGATGAACTTATGTCCACTAGAGGAAGTATATGTGATTTTCCCTATAAGATTGAGCCCCCATTGAGAGAACAACCATTAAGTGACTATCAGTTGAATTTCTTGTGTTGATGCATGGATGACGTCCCCATCCTACTAACATTATAGAAATTTCTTCACAAACTAATTTTCTTCCTTCTCCATGGTAGGCCAATAATACCTTGTTCGTAACAATTTCTTAGCCAAGATTATACCACTTGAGTGTGATCTGCATAGGCCTTCATGTATTTCTTTCATTGCGATATAAGCTTCCTCTTGGTTGAGGCATCTGAGTAGGTTGTTGTCAAAACTTCTACGATATAAGTTATCACCAACAATGACGAATCATGCGACTCATTTAATAAAGGCTTTCTTTGTGTTAGGGGTAATATTGGTCGGGAATATACCTCTGTGCAGATAGGTAAAGATATCATGATACCAAGGGGATCCAGGACCAATGGTCACACACATGAATTTGGATTCTGAAACTTTGAATGTAGTCATGAGAAGTTGCTCCACAAGAAATTCGTATATGGACATATTCTTTGGAATGTCTAATAGTGATCTAGTGGTTGCCATGGCATCAATTGCTCTATTATGTACTCTTGGTATTTTCTTGAAGGTAATTTCAATGAAGTATTCCTTACATGTTTCCACCATTTTCTTGTATGGTGTCAGCTTGTTATCCTTTGTTTGATAGTTGTCATTGACTTGTCTTACAATTAACCATGAATCTCCATAGACTTGAAGCTCTTGAATCTATCATTGAATTGTCATTCTCAGTCCTGTGATCAAAGCTTCATACTATGTTATATTGCTGGTACAAGGAAATGCTAATGTGAAGGATTTAGGTATACAATCTCCTTGCAATGTAATAAACAATATTCCAGATCCAGGTCCATGTTGAGTATGTGAGCCATCAAAGTACAACTTCCATTGTTTAGATGTCATGAGGATAAAGATAACTTCATTTGGAAGCTTTGATATTAGGGGATTATCTGCCTCCAATGGTGATTCAGCTAGCTAATCTACTATGACTTGCCCTTTTATTTCCTTTCTATCAATATACTCAATGTCAAACTCACTTAAGATCTTACCCATTTCGCCATTCGGCCTGTGAGTGTAGCTTTAGATAATAGGTACTTCAATAGAGCCACCTTTGAGATGAGATTGATCTTATGTGACAACATATAGTGTCTTAATTTATAGGATGCAAACACAATGGATAACCATGCTCTTTCTATGGATGAATAGTTAAGTTGAAAACCAACCAAAGTCCTACTGATAAAGTATATGGCTTGTTCTTTTATGTTTTCATCATGTTGGGCTAGGAGAGCTCCTAACACTATTGCAGTTGTTGAAACATACAAGATCAATTCTTTCCCTGTGATTGGTGGCATTGGGACTGGTGGTGTGGCTAGATAATCCTTAAGTTGCAACAATTCTTGTTCACATTTATCATCCCATTTGTAGACCACTCCTTTGTGTAGGAGATGTGTGAAAGGATGGATCTTGTTTGCCAATTGTGCTATGAATCTTCTCATTGATTGTAGTCTTCATTGTAAGCTCCTTAATTGTTTGAGAGTATGTGGTGGTGGCATTTCCATGATAGCTTTTACCTTTGTTGGATCTACCTCTATGCCTCTTCTTGATACAAAGTAACCCAAGAGCTTTTTTGTTGTGACATAAAATACATGCTTTTTTGGATTTAACCTAACATTTTACTTCTCTAGCTTGTTAAAAATTGCTCCCAATACATCTATATGTCCTTTTTTGGTTAATGATTTTGCTAAATATGTTGTCCACATAATCTTCTACTATTTTATGGATCATATCATGAAATATCAGTTGCATCGCTCTTTGATATGTCACTCCTGCGTTCTTTAAACCAAAGGGCATCACATTCTAGTAATAAGTTCCCCATGGACATGTGAAGGTTGTTTTAAGTTGATTATCCTTAGCTATCATAATTTGGTTATAGCCTAAAAATCCATCCATGAGTGACAACATTTCATGCCTTTTTATAAGATCCACAATGATGTCTATGTTCGACAAAGGAAAGTCATCCTTGGGACATGCCTTGTTTAAGTCTCTGAAATCTATACAGATCCTAATGCCCCTAGTGGATTTGGAAACTAGGACTAGATTATAAATCCACTCAGGATAGTCAATTGGTCAAATGAAACCCACATCCAACAACTTTTGTAATTCCACTTTGACAAGTAACGCTATTTGAGGATGCATCTTATGGAGCTTTTTCTTGACTACCTTCGCATTTGGATTTATCGTAAGATGATGGCATACCAAAGGTATATCAAGGCCAGGTATATTTGCATAAGACTAGGCAAAACAAACCTTCCTTTCCCTAAGAAATTTTGCTAGATTTTGTGTTTCCTCATCAACCAAAGTTGAAGCATGAAACATGATTTGTGGAGTTGATTTTGTTCCCACATTGATTGCTTTAGAAGGCTCTACCAATGCTGCTATATTTACTTGCTCAAAATAGGGGAGATTGAATCCTCCATCCTTAGGTGCCTCCAAGAGATTTTCACCTTCAGATGTGTTCCTTTGTTTTTACTATTTTGCGAGCAGAAAGTGCCATAGTGTGGTTTTCACTTAAGGATCTCGTTTTGATTGTTAGATTTTCTCTTTTGCAACTAGAGGATCCAATCATCACCCCAAAGTAAGCATTTGTGTCTAATGCAATTTGAAATCCTACCTTATGATCTCCAAGGATAGGATGTCTTGCACCCATGAATTCTTAAATAGCCTCATCATTCTCGAACGAAACCAAAACCGATGTGTGTCGTCGATCCCAGTCAATAAGTTGAGGGTATATAAGGGTTATCTCATTGGGTTGGATGGGTGAGGTAAAATAGGTGGCAGTGATCATATATATCGATGCAAATTCAAAGAGGTCTGTAATACACATGGGTTCATCATCAATATTCATATACACAAATGTATTTGACTTCAATGAAGCTTTATCATTTGTGATAAAAATATTGTTAACCTTAGGTTTCACACCTTTGTTCAATGTATATCCAAGTCCAATATTTTTGATATGTTGTATAGGAATAATTGGTTCTCTCATTCCCTGCTGAATTAGACCAAGGCCTCCTATGTTGTATAGCCTGTAGCGCCTCGCCACGCAACCCTAGAGGATGTTGCAAACAACTACTTAAACAGGCTAATTTTTTTTTGTTTAAGTACAATTAATATATAAGTTCGCTTCCCAATGCAACCATCCCCTAAGATTACGAGACTGAGATAACTTAACAACCCACAATCAACATAAATGAATCCATAACATTTATCAACTCAAGTTAATAAGGACGCATACATTCCATACAAGATAAATTACATCAAGCATAATAGATAACTTCCCATCACATTTATCCATAATTAAATATTACAATTACAACTCTCATTCCTCGAATGAGGCAAGTCCAATAAACATAATTACAAATTACATCTTTCCACCTCGATAACATAGAGGGGTAAAATAATACAAGATCAACTGAAATGAAATAAAGCAAGAACTGAAACTGAATTCCACGAGCTCTCCAATTGGAATTCTCGTCCACAAGAACATGAAGAAAGAACCCAACGAATTTAGGTGCACACCACCCAACCAAGTGGAACCCAAAAGCCCACCCCCCGTGCTAGGAGATAGTAACAAGGAATCCTAGCCAAGACCATCATCTCTAGACACTAGCTAAATCATAACTGAACCAAACTGACACATCCAATCACATGTACCACACAAGCACATCACAAGTACAACTCAAGAGCATCATGAGTACCACACAAGCACAACCCTACATGGTCACATTGCTTCCAGAAATAAAGCAGATCAAGTATGTTAAGAGAACCATACACATAATAATCGAATACCAACTATGGTCACATCAAGTATGTTAAGGAAACCATACCCACAAACAAGTACCAACTGTTGTCCTAGACAGAGTGTCATCACACAACTCATCATGGGTTATCCTCTAGGATTCTTCCTAGGCTTCGACCCCCACTATGGGTTATCCTGGTGGCCTCTATCGAATTCTCGACCCCCATACTCACTCCTGCGGAATCAAATACCTTTCGTACAGACAAGATAGATGACCTTGCCATTCCAGGCCTTCCCACTCATCCCAAGTCTAAACGAGCCCTTATGTCTATGAGTGAGGCATAATTATCTCGATTAGTGAGAAGTATCACCTAATCTTCTAAGTTTTGTTTTAGTTATCACTTGATTAAATCACCTCCGTAAGTTACCCAGTTTACCTTTTCCGGGCTCTGGCCCCTACGGAAGCCACTCTTCTACTTGACAACACACATACCATCCAAACACCAAGGCTACAAAGTGCAACACGCAAGATATCACAACCACTCCTTTCTCAGGAGGCGACATAAAATAAAACCCTCTCCAAACATTGGAGGTCACAAAATAACAAACCACTCCTTACAAGGAGGCACAAGTCACATAAACCACTCCTTTCTCAGGAGGTGCAAACATCCCCATTCGTGGAAATCGGGTTAAACACTGACCAGACACCATGCACTACCCAAGGGAATTTCACAACAGGTTCACATCACAAACGACAACCCCCAACCTCTAGGGTCTTCTGGAAGACTTACAGATCAAAGACACTTTCAACCCACTTCCCAAACAAGGACACGAAGGAAATGTTCACTGAAGGCAATTGAAAGAAACTACCTTTGGATATTCTAAATCCATTTCCTCATTACATTCAGTAATTTTCTGCATTAAATAAACTGAACTAAATACATTTTTTTCAAGAAAAGGAGGAATTAACACTAATACTCTAATCTCCTACTTGCATTTAATTAATGATAAATTAAATAGTCATTTTCCACAAGGCAAAATACATTGCTTTAAAAATAAATATTGTTTCTTCAGTTTAAAATTAATCATTTAAAATTCAAAACTAAACCTCCTTTGAAATAACATTTTAAAAGGAAACAATGATATAATTAAGGTCACCACGTTTAAATTTGCTTAATCTGATTTAAATCATGTCATATGGAAAAAAGAAACATAATTTAAATACATGCATATATAAAAAATATATATATACATATCCTTTAATTACATGAGACAAAATTGAGAAATATTAAATAATAATATTTTAAAATTATAAAATAATTTTTTTTTTATTATTATAAAATATAATAATAAAATTAAAATTATTATTAACCTATTTTATTATTATTATAAAATATAATAATAAAATATTAACATCTCATATTTTATTATTATAAAATATAATAAAAAATAAAACAAATCAAAAATAACAAATTTTATTTTATTAAAAAAATTTGCTTGTTGAAAAGCGTCGGTCGAAAATGTTAGGGCGCGTGTCCTCGGGTGCCGCGCCACACACACCACAGGGGCGGCGGCGACTGTGTGAACAACCGACCCCATTGTTGGAGGCGTTGTTCACAGCGTCGCCAACAATGGCGGTGGCTATTCAGATAGTGGCCGCGAGCGGGGGTTGGGAAGGCCGTAGTGGGCATGACTCCCTTCCCACGCGTCTCCCATGGGTGGCGCGGTGGGGAGGTGAGCCCCCAGCGCCACCTCCCACCATTTTTATTTTATTTTGTTTTTTTTTATTATTTTTTAAACAACAAAAAAAAATAGTTTAAGAAACCTTGCGGATTTTTCGAAATCCGCGCACCTCCACAGTGGGGTTTGAAAATTTTAAGCAGCATAACCCCCTCCCAGATGGATTTAAAAAAAAAGAATATATATATATATTTACACCAATATATATATATAAGGATTCAAACATCCCAAAACAAATTGAAGAAATAATTTGCACAATTAAAATTTGAGATTTCTTTTCACAGCCAAGAACACCATTTTATTTTCTTGAATTTTCCAACATGATAATCATCAACAAAACATATACAATTTAAAAATCTGAAAACAACCAATTTCTAAAACATGAACCTGATTCCCTGAGTTTGTGAGGAGATCCAAACGGTGCTCAGCTTCCAACTTCAGCTCCACCGAATTTCACAACTCCAAGCCAAAAACCCACAAAACCCACAATTCCACCTCTTTCTCATCCCATCATTTCCAAAAATTTTATGATCCAAAATTGAGAATAGAAATTCAATAATAATCAAAATTCCCAAAAAAAATATCCATACAACAACCCTCATAAATTTCTGAAAACAAAAAATGCAAAATATCTCATTTTTTTCAATTTTGAATTCAAACTTTCTAATTTGACTTTTAATTCATTTTCTTAATTTTTAATTTCACATAATAAAATTCATAAATTTCAAAATGAACAACTTATCAAATTCATTACAATCAATTTAATTAATTAATAAATAAATCTAATCCACGATTAAATTATTCATTAATTAAATTAAATTAATGAATAAAATAAATTACGTTATTAACATAATACCAGATCAATTTCAATTTCACAAGTTAAATGCATACAGCCATATAATTACCCTTTTTAACTTGCAATTAAATAAAATTGAAGCAAGATGATCAATCATAAAAGCAACATAACTCGACTAACACCAGACGACACACTAAGACTAGGGTGACGACTTGGCACGAAAAACCTAGCTACTATCTCTCAATCGAATATCGTTGAGCAATGGACACGCTCACACCTGTGAAGCCAGGTGGAGTTGATGCCCAGTACCTGTCAACCTGTGAACACAAAATATATCCACATGCATATATATGTCATAATCAAAACACACCGTGAAGAGGAAATCTCGGGATCGCAGGGCGCTCGCAAGCGAGTGATGCAATCTCGTCCCCTTCACCAATACAGTATTACTAACTGACGAATCTAACATCATTAATATGATCAAAAGCATAAACATCATTAATTCAATTATCCACTATGCTAATCCAAAGCATGACACAATGATAACATCAGGATCAAATACCATCACAACAAAATATCACATTCACATCGCTTTATAGATAGCGATCAAATAGCAACTGAGTTCTAAGTCAAAGCACCAACATAAAATAAGGCCTAACCAAATAGAACACTATTCGATCAAAAGAGCAAAATGGAGGGGTCTTACATAGCCCATGTTCTTCATTATTTGAAATGCTTTGCTATTTATATCAATTGGTAAGGGAAGTTCTTTCTCTTCTTGATAAATCCATTGTGACATCATCTATGACCTTTGTGTTTAGATCTCCCCACTTTTTAAATGTGGTTCCCTTGATCTTTTTGGTGACCTTCTCTATTATATGTTGTGGCTCTCCATGATTTTTAGGATTTGTATCTAATTGCTCAAGGAATAAATTTTCTTGGGTATACTCTCCACAACCATTGTCCTTAGTTTTGATCTTGATATCTGATACCACTACCTTAGGGTTAGATGTATAACTTGATGGTCATGTAGTTGGATCAACAAAAGAAGAAGGTAGCTTTTTCTCATCATTCTTCAACACTTGTAACACTGTCTCATATTTTCCCTCTAATCCTCTACAATAGAAGAAAGGTTCAGGATCACCGTAAATGGTAATCTCTTTACCATTGTAAAGAAATTTGATACATTGATGACAAGTGGATGCCACTACGTGCATCACATGGATCCAAGGTCTACCAAGTAAAATGTTATGTGGCAAGTCTAGATATAAGGCTTGGCATGTTTGTGCTATAGTTGGACCCACTTGGATTGCTAGTGTTATAGTACCTTATGAATTCCTTTCCTCATCATCATAACCCTTGATTGTTGCTCTCTTGTTTCTTTCTCTATCTTCTTCTGAATATCCCAACTGCTTGATCAATTAAAGGGAACAAATGTTCAAACCCACACCCCCATCTATTAAGACTCTTTTCACTTTGTTTTTGTGTACATACACCTCCAAATGAGGTGCTTGGTTATGGAATGATTATGTGGGTAGGTCGTGGTGTTTAAATAGCAAGCGATGGGTAGATGAGATATGCCCTATCATGGCTTGGAACTAATCAATATCTATGTCATTTGGTACACTAGATGAAGATAAAGCTTTCTCAAGAATTTCCCTATGTGCGAGTATATTGTTAATAATTCAAGGATAGATATTTGGGTTGGTGTCTTCTTGAGTTGATCAAGAAGACTATAACCATTTGAATTGTCCTTAGATGATACCTTTTATGGTATAGGATCCCCTTGGATTGTCATTTTTCCTCACCGTGTGGTGACCCCACACTCAAAATTTTTCCCTTGAATTGTGATAACGGAGACACGAGTGTCAGATGAGCAAGTGTTTCCTACAAAATTATCATAGACATCAATGACTCGAGTATACTCTTTTTCTTTTCCCTTATCATTACCTTGTCCATGATACGACATTGGATTTTTATATATTCCAAGGTCTTGATTTCTTGATTATTGGTCCACACTTATCTCTCCTTTTTCAATGAAATCTTGGATGACATTCTTTAATTTCATGCAACTTGATGTCTTATGACCTTTGATCTTGTGGAATTCATAATGATCTTCATCTTTGTACCAAGGAGGTTTTACTTGTGGTTCTTGATAATTCTTGTTTTTTGGTTCCAAAATGAGCTTAGATTGGATCAAATTTTGTAACATAATTTCAATGGGCTCGCCCAATTGTGTATATTTCCATTTTGGTGGATAATTGTTTTGTCTTGGTGGGTAATTGTTTTGCCTTAGGGGATTCATTTTGTTGATCGTTTGATTTTTAAGTATAGGTATATTTTGTGGTTGTTGTTGTTGCACTTTGGGTGGTCCACTTATCACAAGCTTCACATCAACTATGCCATCATTAGTAACATTCTTGTTTTTAGCCCATATACAGGGCTTCTCGTTGGAACTATACGATGGATGATTGCATTTATACGTTTGTGGTTGTATTTGTGTTGTTTTTTCAATCAAGAATCTCTCATTATCCATGTGCCTTTGGCTATTAGATCCTCATAGGTTGATATGCATTGCATCTTCATTTCAAAAGCTAACTTAGATTCTACATTTCCTGTAATGATATATCTACTTGCTATCTTTTTGGAATATGCCATTTGCATTTACTAGCCCTTTGTCTCCAATGTTATAAAAATGATGCAAATGGTTCACCCTTGTTTTGCTTGAGGATGCATAATTCTTCCAAGCTAACATCCATATCTAGGTTGTAGGAGAAATACACTACAAACTGATCTATGATCTCTTGGAATGTCTTGATTCTCGGAGTTAAATATGAGAACCATTCAGTAGCTTGGCCTCCATAACTTCTTGGGAAGAGATGCATTGAGTATGAGTCATTATGTAATACTTCCATACATGCCATAAAGAATTCCCTCATATGTTCTTTTGGATTACCCCACCCCTATATTTGTCAAATTTAGGTACCTCAAATCCTAGTGGGAAGGGTATTGTTGGGATACTACGATTGAATGGATAAGGACACAAATCTCGTATTGCACATGTTTTCCTTGTTTTCTTTGCTTGAATATCCTCCATTTGTTGTGTGAGTGTTTTTATTTGTGAAGTCAAATCAACATTAGGATTATTCAATGGTGGAGCATATGTTGTAAATTGTGGAATGGTAGATGAATTGTAAAGTGGATTTTGGTAAGATGGTGTGTTATTGTATGTGTGATATGGTGAAAATGATGGATTTTGAGGAAATGATGATGTATCATATGCTTCATATGAATTTTTATTGACAATATTTTGTTGGGAATTATCGTATTGTTGTTGTGAAAGCATTTGTTGTTGTGCATATTGTTGAGCTTGCAAAATTTGTTGAACTTGTAAATCATGTTGGGATTGCAACACTTGTTGTTCTTGTGATGATTGTTGTGTAATAACTTGTGCTTGTTGTTGTGTAATAGCTTGTGCTTGTTGTTGTGCAATATCTTGTGCTTGTTGTTTTGCTTGTAGTTGTGTCGTATCTTGTGCTTTTTTTTGTACAATAGCTTGTGCTTGTTGTTGTGCCATAGCTTGTGCTTGTTGATTTGGAGTTGAAGGCATCATACATTGTGAAGATTGAATGCCTTGACTTGCTATGGTGTATTGATTTTGTGGGATGCTACTATGAGGATGTTGTGGTGGATTTTGAGTTTGATTTTGCAAGGCATGATATTCATGTTGTGGAATGTAATTTTGGTTTTGTGATGTGTGACCTTGCAAATTTTGATTTTGGATAATTTGATTTGAATGGAGGATATTGTGACCATGATTTTTGAAATTTTGTTGTTGTTGTTGTCATGATATGAGATTTTTTAGCACTTGATGTTGGGAAGGAACCACATGATTTTGTGAACCCATTTGATTTGGGAAAATATGTTATAGTCCTTGACTTGATACCATTTGATGTTGTGATGTGATTGGAAGATTTCCTTGATTTGGATTGTAAGATGTTTGTGGTATGTATTGATTTCCTTGATTTTGAAGTCCCAAGTATTGTGATGTTTGAAGACCTTGTGATGCATTTGATAAGAGTTGCATACCTTGAGGTGGTTGACCACTTTGGGGTTGTTGTGTGATGATTTGAGAAAATTGGAGTAGTTGCATACTTGGGGGTTGTCATTGGATGTGTTGAGAACCTTGGGGTAGTTGCATACCTTGGGGTTGTTGTTGACTGGTTTGGGAACCTTTGGGTAATTGCATACCTTGAGCTTGTTGTTGTATGACTTGAGAACCTTGAGGTTGTTGAGTGATGATTTGAGAACCTTGAGGTTGTTGAGTGATGATTTGTGAACCTTGAGGTTGTTAAGTGATGAGTTGCGAACCTTAAGGTTGTTGAGTGATGATTTGGGAAATCTTGAGGTTTTTGAGTGATGAGTTGTGAACCTTGATGTTGTTGAGTGATGAGCTGTGAACCTTGAGGTTTTTGAGTGATGATTTGGGAACCTTGAGGTAATTGCATACCTTGAGGTTGTGGACCACTTTGAATACTAGGGATAGCATTAAATGCGAGTGGTATATTAGCATTGTTCATGCCAACATTTGTATAAGGTCCTAGATTGTGGGTGTTTCCTAGAAGTTTATAGCAAGATAGTGATCTTGTGATGGTTGGTTGACTTGGTCCATGTAGTGAAGATGTTAGTGGAATTGATTGCACAAAATTTTGTATCAAGGATGTATTTTGAGATAACGAGCCCATGTTTTGAAAATTTTGACCCATAGATACCCCATAGTTAGGGTCTTGTTACATCTCTAATATTTCCTTTTAAGTCATTTTAAAAAGGTTATTTGTGACATCCTCTATGTAGGTCATTCCTTATGGATTTTGAGATGGTAGATTTTGTGAAGGAATAGAGTGTCGTCTAGGGTTGAATTCTTGTACCTCTTGGTTTGATTGATTTGGATTACTCATGATAGATGAATTGGGTTTATTTTCCATGTCTTTCTTGTATTTTGATCTTGTTGTGACCATAAAATGTGTTTATCTAAGATGTTTAAGATCAATGATGGGATGAACGATGAAATGGTGAATGATGCGAATGCTTTGATCAAACTCTCAATTTTGGACAAAATTTAGACTTAACTGTTGATAAGGTGTTGATGAAGGATGCCAATGAACTTTGCAAATCCTAGAAATAGACTTGTGATTTATAGAATAATTTTTCTCAAAAGGATGATGACTAACTCACTAAATGTGTGAAAAAGGATGCATTTCCAAACATATAGCTAAGTTAGGTGATGGTTGACAAAAACTTTTGTCTATTTGTTCTCCCAAAATTTAAAGTTGTTGGTGAAGTGAAATGTTTCAAATGTTTTGATGTTGATGTCAATGGTTTGATTGATATTTGATCCTATATGTTTCAACCTAAGAAGGACTCGTGACAAGATCGAGGTGGTGAAAGACATGAATTTTTCCTTTGAGTTTTCAAACCTAAAAGACAAATGATGTTTTGAAAAAATGACTTCGGTAAAATGTTTGAGAGGTATGATTATACCCAAGATTATTTTGATAAAAAACAAACCTTAAGTATGGATTTCCTTGTTTGATTTTGTTTGTTCAAACCAAAGTGTTTGAAGTAAAAGACCAAGGTGTTTGAAATGCAACACTAAGGGTGTACCTGCTTTGTGGTTCAATTCTTAAAATTTTGATTAATTTGAAATTATTTTTACCACATACACAAGTCTTGATTAATGTTTGGCTCTCAATGTCTATAACCAAGCAACTTTACTTCCATAAAGCTTGAAATGTGAAAATCAAGATGCTAAAGCCATAGTCCCTTATGTTGACTTTAGAATAATGTGAATTGAGGTATAAGCCCAAATATTAGGAAGCCTTAAAGATATTGTTTTAATAAAAACAAAGTATCCTTAGGGACATACAATAATATAATGCTTTTCAAGTGTATTCACATTAAATCCAAAGGGCTTAAGATTTTGGTGCCATTGTTCAATGTTTGTTTTGAGTTCTTTTTAATAAAATTCAATGTATTTACTGACTCAAAAGGTGATGGAGATATTTTGTAAGTATAAGACTTACTAGCGTGGCTCAACAAAAATGAGCAATAACAACCCTAAGGAGTAGGTACATATCTTCTTGGTAGGCTTACCTCACCCCAAAGGAATAATTTTAAATCCGTCTTTATAGAGCGGTTAAATAGGCTATATCAACGAAATGTACCATCTTAATATGCCTAGCTTTGTACGAGAGAATAAACTCTCAAGATTTATGCCTCAACTATAAATCGGACGTGGTAAGTAACTTCTCGGAATAGTGCTATTCTGATGCACTACTTCAAAGAACATTTTATAAAACAAGGATAGGTTGCTAAAACAAGGTGTTTAATGACATCATGAATATTATGAGGTGTACGATGCTCGTGAGACACTTAAGTCTCTAGTTTCCCCTAAGCGACCCATTTGTTCGCATGAGAGTTGACACAAGAAGCAACCATTCATGAATTTATGTTACTAGCTTTTGCATTCACATACATTGTATAGCCCATCGATAAATGTGCTTCGAAGGTCACCATGCATTCTCCATTGCGAGATGTATCACATGGTAGGCCCTCTCTAAAAATACAAGAAAATGTTATTTCTTGTCACCCAAGATCGTACGCAGCACAAGGGGAGAGGATACGTAGCAAATCCTTGGGGTGAATCAAAGAGTTTTGTAGACCAAGAGTGTTTCTCTTCACCCAAGATCGCATGAAGCGCAAGGGGAGAGGATACACACTAGAGGTTTACCAAGAACATCAAGCAAAAAAAACAATGGTTCTTTTTAAATCCTTAAAAGCTGTTGTGAATTCATTTTAATAACACAAAATGAAGTGTGAATTTATCTTGCTCATTTTTAAACCAACATTATAATGTGAGGATATTTGGGTTCAATTTTAACCAACTTTGAAAAACTCATAGCATTATAAATTTTAAACCCAATTGAAAGCTAGTTATCTTGAAGCATGAAATAAAGCAGCAATGATGGATTATATCATCCCATGATTATTTTTAAACACTTCTATAATGAATAATAAAATGATACTTTGCTCCTCCACTTCAAGGTTTTTATGCTCCTCTTCAAATCTAAAAAATAGTTAGACTTACATAAAAAAAATTCAAAAGTCGGTGAATGATCAAAGAGTATATTAAATTAAAAATTTAAAGCAAACATGCAAATTTAATCCTCTATTTTACCTAGCAATTACGTCATTATTATGGCAATTACGTTGCTCTGGTTCCAGACAACTGCGTCACTGTAAGACAATAGCATCACTTTATGGCAAAGGCGTCACTTTGGTGAACTTCAATAGCATCGCTTGATCAAAAACTAGAAAGATTAAATGTGTTGAATTTGGAAAAATGTGTCACTATTTGCAATTGCGTCACTCTGGTTCACTTGCAGTCACAAAAAAAAAGAATGGTCAAATGCGTTAGAATATCAATTACGTCGCTTTAGAGGAAATAACAAACACACACCAATGAAATAATAGCGTCACCATTTTGCAATTGTGTCATGATTTACAAAAGTGTCACTCTAGCTAAGTAACAATAACGCGCCAATGTAGACAATAGCATTGATGTTTAGTAGTAGCGTCGCCTTGCCTCCAACAAATGCATCATTGGGCCTTGCAACCTGCAAATCACAGAAAACTCAAGAAAAAATGGTCAAATCTAGTTAGTTCTGCCCTCCTTCTAGCACCAAAATATGAATATGAACAAGAATTAAGCTAAATATGATTGAATTATAAGAATTAAACCAAGTATTTAAGCTAATTGAGCCATGATCCCAATGAAATTCTTGATTATGCTAGTTAGAAATCAAAAGAACATGAAATAAACTCAAGTAATTGAAATAAAAGCTAACTAAGAACATCAAACCTCATCCCATTGGGGGGTTGGCATTGCACTGATGTGGAATTTTGATCCTTTCCCAACCCCATAGTTGAAACAAGATTTTGATGATGAATATTGATGCAAAATGAGCTAAAAAATATTCAAAGTAAGCTAAAAATGGATGTAAGAAATGTGCACGAAATTGCTTATAGTCTAATTTCTCTGAAAGATTGTGAATGCAAATGGCTATAGTACAATTACTCAAATGGATCATGGATCCTTTTCTCATAAAAATGAGGACTACTTATAAGGAAAATAGTTGAATCAATGGTCAAGATTGAATTGATTAATCAATGGATCAAATTGATTTGAAGGATGAAACATGGATCATGGATTCCAATTCACAGTTAAAATTGAATATTGACATGGATCAATAATCTTAATTAAGGGCTTATATTCAATGGGAATGTGCAAATCCCTTGATTTTAGGAAGAATGTTGGGATATTGTTGAGAGATATTTCCATTTGGAGGGAAATCTTAATTGGAGGAATATTCTTGAGAATATTCCTTTGCAAGAGGAGGAAGTTGGAGGATAAAAAAATTAGTCAATTAAATAATTAGGATTATTATTTAATTGTGCAAGATGAAGGAATTAAAATGTTTTAATTAAATAATTATCCCATTTAACTAAAAGAGGGAATTTATGACATTTAATTAAACAATTAAGATTATTTAATCAAATGAGAAGACTTAAGAAATTAAATTAAATAATTTGCATTATTTAACCAAACAAGATGAAAGTTAGCATGAAAGGGTGAATTAACCTGATAAAATTGATTATCTGATTAATGGACGAAAGTGATAAATTTAATTAAACAATTTAGGATTATTCAATTAAATGGTCAAAAAGGGGGAACTAAAGATAGAAATGGTGTTAGTAGTCAAATTCAGATGTGCAATATCGATCATGAGGATTTTAAGTGTCTACAATGACATTTGCAATAAAGAGGCACATTCTCTTCAAAAGAACAACGTGGGTCTAATTTCATGGTCATTGCTTGCATAAGAGTAACTTTGATATCAAGAATTTATAATACACATAGATCACTTATATATTGATACATAATAATTCTTCTACTACATATCTATCGAGACATTAATGAACCATAATTTAGCATACTAAAAATTATGAACATTTTTTATTACAAAATAAAGGTCCATTTCTACCATAACACAATTGTTTTGGTATCAAGTGAAATGTATTATACAACATAACTTAACACTAACATTTTCTTTGAAAAGATCAATCCCATGTCAGGTGTGGTATCCACCATACCTACATATCAGCATATGTTGAGTTCCTTGATGCATCAACTACAATGGATTTTGCCCATCACTTTTTTGACAAGAAATAATCAAGCTTTATAACATGAACTTGTGCTACTTAAAGTGCAATCGGACGATTTACTTTGTGAACTTTAATCTAATGGGTGGCACTTGGAACCTAAACTCAAAGTGACCAAATTTTGTGTGCATGAATAATCACGCCGAGAGGCGTTCTTACAGTCACAACCGAGTGTAAAGGAAAATTCCTCAAGTAAAAATTGACGTGCAAGTGACATTTTTTTTTAATAATTTAATTAGTTTTGGGTAAATCTTTACACTTAATTTATTTTTCTATATACAAAATTGATCATAATAAGAAGGTAAGTAAAAAAGAAATAATTTAAATTTATTATTTCAGTAAGTTTCTAAATTAACATATTTTGTTTCTAAATTTTAACATTTTTGTCACACCTTGTTTTGATTATATTAGCTTATTTAAAAAAAAAAATGAATTAGAAATAAAAGAAAAGATTTGACTATATATAATTGAAATTGAATTAATAACTAAAATAAATAATAAATTAAATAATTAAATCGAACAGTTGAATTAAAAAGAAAACTGATTCGAATTTCATTTAAAGAAAAAGCATCTTTCTTTGTTCAAAAATAGTTATATTAATGAGTAACAGCTGCATGAATTAAATGGCTATGAAGGCTATAAATCTTGGAGGGAATTAAGTTGCATGTATCAGTTGCAAGATTGATCTGCCATAAGATTATGTGGGAGAAAGGGAAGCATTTTGGCGAGAGTGGAGGTATAAAAGCAAAGGTGGTGCTCTGAATTTCATGTGAGTACGACTGAAATACGAACTACGACTTAAGGTAAGTCACTTGTCTCGATCATTTCTAAATTTCCTCAGGTTATCACAGCCTTATTATATTTCTAGCTAAGAAAAAAATGATGTCTGGCTTTACAATTTAATTGTGTCTTTGGTAATGGCTAATACATATTTCAGATAGATACTTGAGTCGACCTGTTATTTCAAGCATGATAAGCAGATTCAGTAACCTTTCCATCCCAGTCAAGGCGTTTCAAGAAGCCTCTTTCCTATGAGTTCATTATCGAACAAATCCCATACCACATCTATGCCTCATTCCTCGCTCTTGCTTGAATATTTCGGAAGCTGTTTACAAATCCATTTTAGTATATCCTGCAATGTTGACATTCCAAGATACCGCATCTCTTAAGGTAATTTACCAAATGATTCATGTGCTTGTCTATGATTCCACATTTTGTTTGCATGTCCACCAGGGCCCTCACATCCTTTTCACTTTCAATGGATGTGTTTGCCCTGTTCCAAAGCCCACATGTTGGCTCGGGTATAAAGGATGTTAGGATCGGTCTGTAGAATTCAACTTACACCTACCAATTGCATTTTAAAAGTTCCAACTATTTCATTTGCATTTTTTTCTTCTTTTATGTTAGAGCGAAATATTCCAAAGGGAACCCCAAAAGAATTAATCATTTCCATCGGAATATGTTTGTTTAGGTCCCACTTAAAGAAGTTGTTCTTTTATGTTCCACTTAATGAAGCAGATACTTGGGGCACTACCAAACCATGTACCTGATATTAATCATCAGAACTTCAACACAGTCTGACACATGAATCACATAATAAATCATTTGCCACTGAAAGTCAATCTCGAAGTAATATTGCTGCCTTCAGAGATTTGTTACACCTAAAAGACAAAATACTAGTACAGTTCAAGTTCTTTGGACTTTCTATATCTTCCTTTTTATGCCTGTAATTTAGGGCATTTCGCAGGGTCTCCAGGTTATGTAAGTGTGTCAAATATGAACATGGACTACTAATGCAAGTTCTATGTAGAGGAAAACAAAAACCAACCTGAAAAATTTCATACAAGGTTTTGACTTGTTTCCAGATGGAGGCATTTGATGACCGAGCTCCCTGTCATCTGAGAATAAAGTCATAAAATCTGATTATCATCTATAAACCTTTAAAATAAGTAAGAAAGCACATGAATTTAGGAGGTTAATAAAGTTATAAGAACATCTTGGGACAAATAGAATAAACATGTTAAAAATCATGCCACAACCACAAGTCCCATCATGGTGATTCAGTCAAGCACACATACTCTCCTCAACCTACCTTGGATATTAATATCAATCATATAAATCAATACAGAAACCAAGGCAACCAAAGTTCCTTATCAATTACTTCAAAAAAATGGCATGCACTAAAAGGGAAGGTTCAAGATTCAGAAGGTTAATTTTAGTTCCATAATGTGTCATTCCATCCCTAAACAATTTCGTACTTGCATATTGACATAAAACTTTCCTCGTGATTGTTTATCTATGATACCTTGATTTAAATCTAACCTGGGGATTGTTCAAAAAGATTACTAAATAAGTGTAATTTTGAAATTTTCGATGTCTAATTGCATGTGTAAAGGTTAAACACTCAACAGGATTGATTATTATGTTTGATATACACTCAACACGTTTGAGTACTCTTTCCTCTGTACATAATAAGAATACCAATTAACTGTGTAAAAGCCATGAAATAGTGGTTGCATGAATTAACTTTTAGATGATAAGTGAGATTTTGGAAGCTTTAACATGATATTTTAGAGACTTTTACCATTAAAAAAATAAAAAATTTCCCCCAAAAAGGCAAATACATACAACTCAACGTTGCCGATTTCGTATTCAGCCATCAATGCCGTTTCCCGCCTAAACATTCTGCAACTCAAATTTCCTTTTCTAGTTCTTCTTTTGACTACTGCAACTCTGCAGAATTCGTTACTGTTTTATTTGTCCACTTCAACACAGTTTTCCAGACCGGCATTTTGAGAAGCAAGGAGTACGCTGGCTGAATGCTCAACGTTCCGGAACTGTAACAATTCAAGAGTTTGAGCTTATTAGTGGAAGCAATCACCCAGGAAAGAAGCTTACAGTCATTCATAATCTGACCGACAGATGTTTCTATGGGAGATGTATTGTATCAATAGTTATGGGCGTTGAGGCAATTTGGTTGTTTCCTGAGCAATCTACTATGCTGTAATGTTATTGATCATAATATTATTTTTCTTTAATAAAACTTTTCTTCAAAAGAAAAAAAGAGAAAAAAAAAAACTAAATATTGCAAGAAATCAATCAAAAAACTTATTATGTCCGATTTACAATATCTGAGGCAATGTAGATGTGCATAAAAAAAGCTATCCTCTGATTCAGAATGAAAGGATGAAAAGACAAATGTGGCTTCTGAGAATAGATCAAAGCCATCCTCTCAAACCAAAGTAGTGGGGTTGGAGGCAACAGATATCCAGAAAGAAAGTAATATAGGTTGGAATGTTTTTGCTTAACTGCCGTTCTTTTTCCTAAACTCCCATATTAGGGAAATCTGTAAGAGCCAATGTTATTTTCATTAAATAGGGATGAAAAGAATCGTAAGAAATAAAGCACCATGGAAATAAGTTAATAACTCTTGATGGCTGCGAGCATAGTTCAAAAGCTAGACTCAGCTAAAACCTGGCAGATTTTGAATTGCAAAAAACTAAGCCAAAAATCAAGTTATTAGCTTCAGTCAGAGGATTCTTCAGGCTGGGAAATGTTGAATCTAAGATAGCTCATATTGCGCAAATGGTCGAGGCATGTAGCAATTTTTTATTTTCCACTGTTTATCATTTGAAGGGTGAAAAGCAGACACCAATTTCATGCAGGTTTTGGGAGGTCGTGACTGCATACAATTAACACATAACAAAATTGCTTCTGCCTATGATCACAGAGATTTGAAGCACAACACCAAATATAATAATTAATATCATGTAGTATGTATATTTTGTAGGAGTTATCACTGGGAAAGTTGGCTGACGCTGGATTTTTTTTTTCACGGAGTTGAAACATTACTCTATTGATTTTGTTCTGTCATGTTACTAGTCATAAGTATGATGTTAATCAAAACAATTGTGGCTTGGAATGGCTCGTCAGAATACTAATGGACATTTTCATATTTTCTAGATGTAGATATAGTTGTTTTAAGTTTTGTGGGTAAGTAATATTTGTATACGTTGACATGACCTGGTATTTCATGTATTTCATTACAAAACGACATTGAATGATATTTTGTAGTTCCTATCTTTATAGTGGTCTAATTATTCTTTAGCTGCACATGCTTATCTTTTAGATGTAACAAAATACTTTGGCCTGTGGAAAATCTTGGAAGGAATTAAGAATGAAGATAATGATGGTTGGATGCAGGGAGAAGATGATGGTGACATTCCCTTAAATTTACTATCGGCACATCCCTTGCATCTCCTAAAGTTGCAAGTGCTAGTGATTTAGAATGGAAGGGATCTCATTTAAGATTGCCAAGATAGGGATCAAGTACAGCCCTTCAATTAAAAAAAGACCCATTCCAAGTAGATGCCTCTCTTCATCGGATAATGCAGAGAAGCCTCCTGAAGTAAATCAACATAAGAGGAGAAGAGCCGAGGTAAGATTTTTTTATATGCCTGCATGACTTGCTGCTATTTTGGACTGAAAAAGAAAGCAGGTAAAGTGGGTTTTTGAAAATTTATGGTTTTGATAATTGTAATTAACTAATCTTGGGTCACTTGTTGGCTGTGAAAACTTTAGAAACTGTCTGCAAATCTGCAAGGATAACTTACTTAGCCTACACTGGGCCAATTTTTTTGGTTTTGAAAATCAAGGGCCTTTTTGGCAAAATGGAGGCTTAGTTGCATTAATTAATCATGGGTCTGAAATGAGTTTTGGGAACTTTTGGGCATTTCATCAAATATTGTATGGTAGTTGTAGTTGGCTATTGATGGATCAGTTATGGGTTTTGAAAAATTTAGGGAAGTCTTACTTTTTAATCAACAAGTTCAATTGTGGGTATGCAATATTTGTTTGTTACAATTTCAGGTATACTTACAATTTGCAAATTTACTTCTGGTTAGATGATACTTACAATTTAGGTTAGTTTTGTGGTATGCAAATCTAATTCTAGCTGGCTGATGTTGTGTCAATTGTGGGTTTGAAAAATTTAGGGTGTTTTTTTAGCAGTGAGCACGTCTAGTTGTAGCTAGTTGATATGGGTCTGAACAATTTTAGGATATTCTTACTATTTGCAAGCTTAGTTCTCGTTAGCTGATGTTGGTTCAGTTGAGGGTTTAAAAAATTCAGAATTTTGAAAATCTATAAGTTGATTGCAGTAATCCAATAATGCTTCGCCTGTGGGTTCTGAAAATTTAGTTTTTTTTTTTTGCAATGTATAAGGATTGTTCTAGTTAGCTGATGCTGGATCAGTTACAAGCTTCAAATTTTTTAGTGTTGTTTACCAATCTGTGTGTTTAATTATAGTTTAGCCAATATGGGTTTTGATAACTTGAGGGTATTCTTGTAATTTGCTAGGGTAGTTTAGTTAGCTGATGTTAGGTCAGGTATGCGACTTTCAAAATTTAGGGTGTGGTTGCGAATTTGGAAGTTTGATTATTGTTAGTGTATGATGGTTTAGCTGTGGGTTTTGAAAATTTAGAGCATTTTCTGTAATCTATAAGGCTGGTTCTAGTTAGCTGATTCTTGATCAGTTATGGGTTTGGAAAATTTAGCCACAAGTTTAATTCTAGTTAGTCAATATAGGTTTTGAACATTTCAGGGAATTCTTACAGTTTGCAAGTTTATATCTGATTAGCTGTTGTTGGGTCATGTATGGGGTTTCAAATTTTTTAGGCGGTTGTTGGAAATATTGTCATTGATGTCAAACTAAGTAGCCGGTTCGGGTTCGGGTTCGGGTTCGGGTTCGGGGGTTCGGTTCGCCGGTTCGGCTAAATTTTTGGGGGGTGGGTTCGGTTCGTTTTGGGTTCGTTAGTACAAAAAACATGTAAAAAAAATATATATATATATATATGCAGCCTAGAAGCATGAATTAGGATTAGAATATCACATAACATCATATAAACAACAAAACCACCATAAAATTAAATGACATTCATATAAACTTGAATTATGTTGCTGCTGTTCACCTTTTCCAGCATGGCATGATGATACCAGATCTGGTCGTTCTCTCAGATGTCTGATTTCTGATGGCTAGAGAAATAATCTGAGTTGCTTCTATTTTCTGAGTCTGAGTTTAATGTAAGCTTGTAAAGGAGCATCAGGAAATACTTTGTAACAGATTCAATAGCCAGTGTATAAGCATAGGCCCTGTTGCTATAGTCCATTCTATTGAAAACATATTGTCATTAAGTTCTAAAACAATTCCTGAGTTGGTTGTAATCTGATATTAATTTCTGAGCATAGTATATTGCAAAAACCAGTCTTATATGAGGCCAGAAATAATCTAGTTTTGCTTGCCAATGATATATATGCATGTTCTTAGCCGTGCCAATCAATCTACCTCCATCTTGTGTTAAGTTTGATTAAATAGAATATCTATCAAACTGGAAAAAAATGCTCAGAAAACCACTTTTTGGATACCAAATATTAAAAAAATGCTCAAAAAACCACTTTTTGGATGCCTAGGCATGTGGGTTCTGTATTGGTTCGCCTGGGTTCTGTTTGGGTTCTGCCCGGGTTCTCTTGGGTTCTGCCTGGGCGAACCAGACCCAAAAATGAAGGACCCTGGTCGAACCCACAGGCGAACCGAACCAGGACCCGAACCAGGAGCGAACCAGGACCAGAACCCGGGGTAAAATAGAAGAACCCGGTAACTTAGATGTCAAAAGCATTCAATCAAGATTGTTGAAAAATTGACATTGATGTCAAAGGCATTGACCAAGATTGTTGAATACCGTAATTAATGTCAAAGAAAAGATTTGATATCAAGATTGTCATCAGTATGAAAGAAAAAATCTTGAGGGAAATTGCAATGACCAAAGACCAACATATTAACATCATCAAATTACATTCAGTGGCTGTCATGGAATGTCTTTATTGGAGAATTTTAGTAAAGGATAAAAACAGTGCCAAGGTTTGTAAGGACAGTGAATAAATTCAGTGATGTGCAGCAATTAAGATGTGTTTTATGTGCAACACAATTAAGAAGAAAAACCTTATTAATATATGGAGTGATTTAATATGGAGCTGGTACGTATGTTAAGAAAGGTCAACAATTACAGAAGGTTGTGATCATTATTTTTAAAGATAAAAACACAGCAATAAGGAAAAGACAAAGTCACATAAAACAAAAGAGCACAAAAGACAAAAATAGAAAAAGACAAAACAGAAAAAGACAAAGTCTTAAAAGGCATCGATTCAGTTTTGTTTAGAAACAAATTTCCATCACTAAAAGCAAGTTTGAAAAGGTGCGATTACCTTTATAAAGCAAACAAAAGTTGAATAAGACAAAAATTATTTTTGTCTTATATGCAAAGAGAAGGCAGCACTTATGCTCATTAAAATGGAACGATACTATATGGAAGGGTGCGGTTCTCTTTCAAAGGGAACTTAATAAAATCTAAAAATTGAAGAGGTGCGATCTGGTGGTAAAAAGTAAAGACAACAAATTAAATATTATAAAAAGCTTGTGTTAGTAAAAGGCAGATTTCAAGGGACATGTTGCTAGAATAAAAGGGTTGCAATATTTGATTTTGACCAACATACATATATGAATTCAAAATTAGATTTGCATGAAAGTTGTGAGAGAATAAGGATGTAATAAAAGAGAGAGTGAATGAGAATGTGGTGTAATGAATCATTTCTGAGCTATCAATGAATCATTTCTGAGCAATAAGGAAGATAAGAAGCAGAATATGAAGAATATATCTGATTTATTCTGAGAAGATATTATGAAGAATTATTAGAAAAGATCAAGAGCAAGTATATATTTATATACAAATGTGAGAAATATTGGTGCATTATTGCAATCAGAATTATGAGAGTTTAAAGTCAGATTAATGAATTCTCTTGTGCGAGCCTTGAAATGATAACAAACATCACAAAGAAGAATAGAAGAGTGAGTGGATGGCTGTGTAAAATCAGAACAGCAGATTATATTGTGTGACAATGATGATCTGAGTAGAGAAACAGAAATATACATCATTTGTGTGATTGTGCAAGAGCAAATTGAATCTCTTTCAGATCAAGCACTGATTTAAGGAAGAGATCTACAGCTGTCTTAAGCAGATTTTTTAAGAGTGTCTTCACCATATTTGTGTGGAAGTCAAAAGGTTTAATATTGAAGAGAAGTTATTGCAGATATAGAAGAAGAATTTTATCAGATCTAGCAGACTTGGTGCAAAATTGAAAGAGATATATTTGAGCTGTATTGTCCATCATCCGTTGAGGAAGCAACATTGAAGCTGGAACTTTGTTTCTGAAGTCATTATCTCTTGCTATTTTGGTGCTTGGCAAGTGGGGGTTGGTGTCTCCAGTAGGTTGGTGCCTACGAACCTTAGGAGTTGGTGCCTACTAAATCAAAGATAGGTTCTAGTGCTCCTTGTGGGTTGGTGCCTACTAAATTGTGAAAGTTGGTGATCCAATTAGGTTGGTGCCTACATTTGTTGTAAAACTTATATAATTCATAAAGTACATTTTTTGTACTGTGGTTTTCTCCCGTAAGGGTTTCCACATAAAATCTTGGTGTCAACTTATTCATATTGTTATATTCTTGCATAGTTGAACTTGATATTGTGTTGGAGTTTAAATATGATAAAAGTTGAGAGGGTAAAAGTTTGTTGATATACTGATTCACCCCTCCTCTCAGTATATCTTTGTGCTCTTCAGTTCTGCTAACCTGAAAGGCTGATTGTAGGTAGCTAATGCTGGTTCAGCTGTGGATTTTGAAAAATATCGGATATTTGAGCAATTTGCACAGTTGGGTTCTAGTGTAGCTTTGCTGGATCAGTTATGGGTTTTGAATAATGTACATTGTAGTGTAATTTTGCAGAATGCAAGTTGAATTGTAGGTGGCTAATGTTGGGCCAATTGGTTTTGAAAACTTGGAAATTTTTGGGCATATTTGCAAGTTTAAGCGTAAGTAGCCATTTGTGGGTTTTAATTTTTTAGAAACTTCTTGCACATTATTAAATATTAAGTTACAAGGTTAGTTCTAGACTTCTAGTTAGCAGATGCAGGGTCAGTTATGCAGTTCGAAAATTTAGGGTAGTTTGCAAATACAGAAGGTTGGTTGTTGTAAGCTATAGATGTTTTAGCACCGGGTTTTGAAACTTTAGCATGTGTGTTGCAATCTGTAAGATTAGTTCTTGTTAGCTGATGCTGGTACAGTAATGGGTTTTAGTTTATTCTCTATTGTAAATCTACATGTTTAATTGTAGTTTACCCAATGTGCGTGTTACATATTTAGGGTATTCTTACAATTTGTAAGGTCAGATCTAGTTAGTTAACTTGGTCAGTTATGAAGCTTGAAAAGTATTTTTTATTTTTGTGAATTGGAAGGTTGATTGTATTCAGTCAATGCTCTTTCCTCTGTGGATTTTGAAAATTTTAGGGTGTTTTGGCAATTTGTAACGTTAGTTCTAGTTAGCCAATTCTTGATCATTCATGGGCTGTGAAACATTTTAGGATTTTTTTGCTGTTTACACGGCAAGTTCTAGTTAATATCCCATTTTTACAGGAGACAAGTTTAATTTTGTGGTCCCTACGGATGGATTGTTTGTTGTGGAGAATGCATTATAGAGAATGGAATGTGTATAATGTTCAACCCCTTTCAAGTCTTGGTTGGGATTGAGAAGATGTAAGTTATAGGATCTGCAATTAGTCTAAGTTGTCAGCTCTGGTACAGGTGTAGGTTTAAGGTTTGGGTATGCTGGTATGATGATTAGTTTTTTCCGGGTATGGGTACAGCTGTATATATACATTTGATACTTGATATTATGATGGTGATAAAGCTAATTGATAATTCAATATTATATCGTATATGCCAAATCATTACAATATTTGAGAATACTAAATAGTAAATACGATAAAAATCTATATGTTGCTTTATAATGAAAGCATCTTGATCTAAGTCATTGCTTGGTTCAACTTCATTTGAACCACAAGCAACTGTAGTGCCACTCCCACTACCTACATCATGTGTAAGAGATTTTTTTATTATCAAAAGTGGCTTTGGCAAGCTCTAAAACAGATGCATCCAAGTTCGCACACTCAAAGGTTATATACCATTTATTTGTCGCCTCTTTTTTGTTGTCAACTTCCTTATGTGATAGGAGTTGCAAGTTGGAATGGATGTAGACCAAATCTTTTGCTTTTTTTTGCAGCCAATCAGTTGCATTTAACTCAGTGGACAAAGAAGTATGTACTCCAATTCTGCTTAGGTGAAAAAGAACTTGCAATTTGTTGAAATTGGAGAGAAAGTCGATATGACTTTAAAAGCGAAAGAATGGTAAGAATGCTAAAAATATAAATGCTTTCTTTAAAAAGCTTTTTTGTACCCATGTTTGGATATGAGAAATTCTTTAAAATGCTTTCTTGTACCCTTAAGCATCTTCATGGTTTCTATATGGTGCCATTCCCCTAGGCAAAGGAAGTATTTCCATGTTGTAGTATTTGGGAGATGATGCAAATACAAGAAAATGCAGGGTTTGCTCATTTTGTTCTAGTGGTCAACAATGATTTTTTTCACCTTTAAGAAAAATATTTCTTTGGGGTCATTCTCCTTTGCTATTATGCCCTTAATTTTTTCTATCGTGGAGTCCATGCCATCATGAATTTCTCCTAAACTTGGTCGATCGAGTCAACAAACTTGGTCATACTTATGATGGACTTAATGAAACTCAAGATGTACTCCACATGAGCCCATCAATCATCATTTAGGATCAATGTTTTGACCTTTTGGGCCCTTTGTGATTTTGATTGCCTCCACGCTAAGTTATCAATTTTGGTATTGGTTTGAGTTCAAGAGTTCTGTTTGGGGGTTCAATCAAAATTCTTTTTTGGGGCTGGGTTAGTTTATACAAAAATATATGAAAGCCAGAAATATATACATATTTGCTACCTAAAAACAAGAATATTAGAAACAACATACATATTTCGAAGTATTTTTTTATATAGAAATATTTATAAACCTTATGAAATATTAATAAAATTATTATAGTATATAACAGTAAAATCATAAATAAAATTAGTTTAATAAATATTTATATATTATTAATTTAAAAAAAAGACATATCCATTACCACAGCATATAAATTGCCCCAAAAATATTATTTTGAATCTTTTACTCTACTAAAACTATTTATACCATATATTTGGAAAAATTAGCCAAATACGAAATATGATGACCAGATACAAATAGCATATACAAAATACCATAAATACCACGTACAAAGATTACCTTCGTAAATTCTTCATACAAAAATACGAATTATTCAGCATACAAAATGTTATGTTAAGGTATATATAAATATTATCAATTTCTAAATATTCTTCAACATGATTGTTAAGGTAATTTTTATTAGGTTTCGTATTTGGCTAATCTTCATAAATTCTATATGTAAAATATGATGACAAAGTTTTTTATGGAAAACAAATAACGTGTCATGTAAAGTGGAGAAGGAAAGGGATAATGTTCAACTTCAACCATCGACAAATGCTCCTGCTCTTTACTTCTATTTGTGTGCCCACCCCACTTCTTATGCCAAACAATGAGGCATCAAATTCAACGGATAAAATTTTCTTCCCAAAGAAAAAAAATATGCAAGTTAAATAAATATTATTTGCAGGCTAAAAAAATTTAAAAATGCTGTTTTATCTCTGTGGGTTCACACGGAGCCATCGATGTTCACCTATGTTTTTGTTTGGGTTCTCCTAGATTTATCTAAGACAAACCCATAGATTGTTTGCTACCCCTAGATGGAATCTCTTGTTGCACCAATCCAGATTTCGAACTGGACTTGGATCCAGGGCTTCCATTGAATGAATTGGTAACATAGCCTCCACACATTCCATTAGATGTTAATGACCATGGTGCTCAATGCCTCTCGCACCTTCACAAATCTCAAAATAATTGTGGGTGATGTGAATTGATTGTTAGCAACCTAATGTAGTGTAAAAAACAAGTTAGTAACTAATTAAAAAAAAAAGTCATATAAATTAAATTTAAAATGAATATTGAAATTTCGTAAGTTTACTTTCAACAACTCTAAATTGGAGAAGGTCTTGAAGGTGCCTTGTGACATATGATTGTTTCTTGTGAACATTTGAATCTCTTCACCCTCGCTGTACATTTCTTTCATCCACTTTATATGAGTGTCAATCTTTTGCATTACCAAGTTGAGGGAGTGTACAGTACATGGTGTCCAAAAAATATGCTTGTATCTTTCCTCAACCAAAGCACCTGCTGCCTAGCAATTTTTTGTGTTGTCCATTATGACTTGGACAAAGTTTGTTGGACCCAATGAGTATTTTGGAAATGGAGTTTGCATCCTTCAATAGCCCCTTACAATCAATTGCTTTCAAAAACATTACCCCTTTTGGGGACACTACAATGACATTTATTAAAGGCTGATTTTTGTAATCTTTCTATCCATTAGAAATGGACACTCCTATTTCAACCCATGAATCCTTGATTGATTTTAACGATGTCTCCAAATTTTTTTTTGCCAATAAAGTGGTGTACACTGTCTCAACAACTTTGCTTGGCATATGGATGTTGACCAATGCATGAAATCAAGGCTGCTGGACATTCAAGAAAACCAAAGCAAGGATGCTCAAGCAAGTTAGATGGTTTGAATCTGTGTGATCAGGAAAATAAAAGAAAGAAAAACAAGACAGAGAGTAGGTTTTATAGTCAGCCAACTTGCAATGAAACTGAATTTACCATAGATGAGAGTGGTAGTGCTACAGACATTAAAATTACCTTCTCCAATAGGATTGCATCCAAAGATCAATTTTTTTTTCCAGAAAGACATGCTTATAATAACAATTTGTTTGTTTTTGTAAGAACGTTAAGGATTGTTATCCTAAATACTCTTCTAATATGCAAAGCAAATATGTATTTGACTTTTTCAAACCGGAGATAACCCTATATAAATGTTTGAAGATTTCTGTTGAATAATGAAAGTATGTTTTGTTATTTTTTGCATTCAAATCTTTTGCAATGACAGTTTTGTGGGCAAATTGGCAAGTCAGGGTTCATGAAACAAATTTAGTTCCATGAGTTTACAAGCAACAATGCCATGAGAATATCCATTAGTTGCAAGTTCTAACCCACAACAATAGTAAAATACATATTATAGAGTAGTAGTTGGGACTATTGTATCCTCTTTTTGATGAGCTTCAACTGCCACCATCAACCCCTTAACAAATTGCAAAATGTGAATGTAAAAAACTGCAAATGTGTTGCCCGTTGCCACAGTTTGCAGGTAAGATCAAGTGTGGGAAGAAGAAAGAATGTGCATGTACACTTCTAGTGAAATATGCCTTTAAAATGCAAGAAAAACAAAGGAAATTTGCTCAAATGCATGAGGGTCATTTAGGTTTTATTGCTCACAATCTAGGTTATAATTATATGTTCACATCACTATTTTATCTCTACTTTTGGAGGTTTTTTATTCACGGATGTTATGAAAGGAACTAGGCGGAGTACTCTGTTTTGTAAGATTATCTATATGGGCTCTCTTAGCCCATTAATTGCTCCTATGGGCATCATTAGATCCTATATTGTCCCGTGTTGCCTCTAACTTTGGACTTTGATACAAACTAGAGACAACTTTGATCTCCCTTTATGTTTCCGTCAACTCCCATTGCTTTCTTGTTGATCTTCCTTTCACATGGCTATATTTACTTGAATCATATGGCTTTATGTTTTTGGACCTTTATAGAGTTAACCTTTTTTGGATTCATCCCCTTTAGTTTGGCTTTTTACCTGTGTTACACGGGGACGTGTCCCTTGTCCCAAAATGCACTGTCCTTGTCCCCAGCTGTCCTCGGGACAAGGGGACGTCCCCTTGCCATCCTCGAAATAGGCCAGAGAGCAGGATACGGTAGGAAACGTCCCTGCCCGTTTCGGGACAGCTCCTCGTCCCAGGTACGGTTGGGGATGTAGGAAACGTCCCTCGTCATACCGGGGACGGGGAGCCGTCCCCAAATGGGCAAGGAACTTTCAGCCTTAAAAAAAACATTAAAAATTCATTTTAAAAAATTTTTCTTTGCGCTATTTAGATGTGGGGGGCCCACAATTACTCCCAACCCTAATATTTCCCTAAAATGCCAAAAAAAGTTAAAACAAATTAAAAAATGAAAGATAATATTGCACCTTACGGCTTATTGATCTGGGCGATTTCATCAAGGAAAGTTCTGTAGCCATACACATTGCTGTTCATAGTTGTTTCAGAAGTCGTGGGGCTCTCATATATTCCTTGTGTTGGTTTTTTCCATTGAGCTGGGTGTAGTTAGTGTGAGAAGTCAAGGCCATGGGTATTTCCTTGAGGACGTGGGCACCACTAATGGTGGCGTGGACATAATATAGGGTTGGTGTGAGTCTCTTGACTCAGGAATAACAGTTAATAACCCTTGCATGACTTTATTTATTCACCACGTGAGGTCTAGAGCTGCACTTGGTTGTGTGTGGGGACGCTTGAAACTATAGGAGCTGGACGTAGACCTTTTCCATACTTCCTATAGCATTACATAGTGCTGCTTTAATGACATTTATTATGCTGTTATACTACTGCTCTCGTGATTTATTTACATATTGATATTGTTGTTATCAATTATTGACATATCTCTCTTTCTTTCCCTCTCTCTCTATAATATATTAATAAATTTTGAAAAATTCATATATATATATATTTTGTATATTGCCGTCCCCTACTGTCCCCCAAAAATGGCCCACTAGGAAATGTCCCGGAAATGCGTCCCCTGCTGTCCTCCCGTCCCTGTCCCCGAAACACCGTGGAACATAGCTTTTTACTGTTTGTGGTAGTTACTTTTTCCAATCTTGGAGTTCTTTTATGGATCCTATTTGTTATTGTGACTTCCTGTGCTTTCAAGTCTCATTAATCAACTTTGTTCATTCATGCCATTGATAAGACTGCTTTTTCTGTCTTGTATTTTACTATTATGTATGAAAAAGAAAATCGTAGTTGTATCAAATGACATTTCCCTTTGTTGTGATCACTAATTTTAAGAGGGTACCAAAATTATCTACTTGTGCAGGTTGCTTTGCCAAAGATCAATGCCGGTCACAATACACATTCACTTTTATCAACAACCACCAAAGGCTCTCCAACAACATCTGGTGGGTTGAGCCATACCTAGGTTGCATAATCAATATCATGTCTTGTGTATTATAAGTTGATATTTTAGAGGTTTGATTTTGTGCAATAAGTTCTTTGTTGATTTAATTGTTCTTTGGCAGATCATGAGGCTTCTTTTGCTGTCAATCTGTTCCTTGATGGATTTTCTATTGGAAAGCCCACAGAGGTTTGCAAATAAACAATGGTTGTTATTCTGCAATTTATTGTGCAGCTGTTTATGAATGATTTGCAAATGACCGTTTTAGTTGTGAATCTTATTTCTTCTTCTAATATTATATTCATGGTTGGTAACATTCTGTTATTTAGCAAGGAAAGCAAGCACCATCAGCTCAAGATTTAATCCGTTCTCTGCACCCCTATAACCGTACAAGCGAGACTCTTTTTCAGGTGAGGCTTTTGTCTTTGCAAATGTCAAATTATGACTTTTCTTGTTGACTTTCTTTCTTATGCACTGTGCAACCTTAATTGGCCTAATGGTGAAGGTATGTATACACCACAGTGAAGGTCACATGTTGTGCACCTAGTGGAACAAAATAATAAGGCAAATGGGAAAACAATCCCCTTGTGTCTCACCTGGTGGTGACGTAAAAACCTACCTTTGCTTTTATAAAACTAACTATATAGTTACACTTAGACTATTAGTTAGTAGATATCTGACTAGTAGAACACAAGTATATCACTTATCTTCAAGATTCAATACATATTGAAATCCCCAATGTAATTGCAACTGGTAGTGCAACAATCTGCTAGAAATCCAGTCTGTATGAGAAAGAACTTCTATAAAACAGTCACAAACTTCTCCCAGTTGTCAAAGCAAATCCCTTTTTTTTCTATTTTTGGGTGGTTATGATTTTATTACATAAATTCTATTTTTACTGGAGAGGCTCGTTATTAGATTTAATCTTAAAAATTTGAATATTAATAAGATTTATATGACTAGAGGAAGCCAGAAAGTCAACTTTTCTTTCCCCTGTTGAATTTCTTGTGGGTTTATTTCAGATTTGAGCTTGTGTCTTGTATGAATTCTGCAATATTTTCTGCATAGTTTTCTCAGGTCTTGTGCAATTTTTTGGGCATATTTGAACCTGCTTTTTTAAATTACTTTTGGATTATGTTTGAAGCTGAAATGAAAAGCAAGGATATGCTAACCATAAGACATTTGCATGGTATTTACACTATCACTAGTAAAATGAAAACACAGTTGGCGGCTGTCAGGTCCAACTGCCAAACCTTCATCCTTTCTAAGCAATTCACACAAGAAATTTTGGATGTCATCTTTGAACCTCTCGTATTTTGTTTTCACTCTGTTTTGAGTGGAATCATCTTGTTTCTATAGGCTTTGAGTTACAGGTGCTTATATTTTATGTTCTTTGCCAAGCCTTCCATGTCTCAACAATCCTTCTTGATTAGGATAATTGTCCTTTCATTGATTTAGAAGATGGTTGGCATTCGTTAACTGATTTGTCATTCTGAAGATCATTTCAAATAAGTGTATTTATTGGGGTAGAGATTGTTAGATATTTTATTCCTTAAACTATTTGATAAGCTCTGATGTTCCTTCTCTTAATCCTGACAACCATTGGTGGCTTTTCATTTATCTAGAGGATGATAGGCATTGATTAATCGATCTGTCATTCTTTGATCATTTCAAAGAAGCATATTGATCGTTTACTGTCTTATCCATAAAATGAATAGTTGAAAACTTGAAACAGCGAACATAATTAATAATGCATACCAAATGTAGGAATAAAAGTATATCTTTATTCAGGCATGAAGTTATTACAGAATTAGAGAAGAGATGGTCAGCCAAGTATCGGAGTTGATCCAACTAGATCATACTGTTTTCTTTAACAAATACAAAATCTTTTTAAAGAACCCAACGGTTATCAAGAGGAACACAACTGTCAACTAACTGACTGTTATAACTACATGAAGCTGACAAAGCATTAAAATCATAGTCAGATAAACCACATTATCAAATCATAATAATAGGCATTGTACACTAATTACATTAATTTGGGAAGAGATTGTTAGATATTTTTTTCTTAAACTATTTGATAAGCTCCGAGGTTCGTTCTCTTTATACTGACAATCAATTGTTTCAACAATATTTTTTTCCAGTTACCTGTTTCACATTCTCCCCACAGAGCTTTAGTCTTTCAAAAAAGTTCTTTGTTATGTATGTTTTACCTCTTTTTTGAGATACCTGAATCTAGCTGTTTGGAAGTCATTCAGAATATCAACAATGTCAATGCTTATGCTCTTAGGGTACCGGTTTGCTTAATCTTGTTTTGTATCTACCTCAATGATAGGCATTGAATTGCCTTTTCTGCCTGGCTTTATCTAATAGTTTGCTTTAGTGATTTTGAGGCTTTCCAGTAAAGTTACTCCTGTTATAATGTTGGTAAATTTACCAAAATCAAAGCAGTAAGCTAAATTCTCTTCTTCTTTACATTTAAGATTATTCTTCCAAGTTCCGCCTTCAACTTGACGATGGTTTCCTTTAGTAGCTCCATTGAATTTCAATTTTTACCAGCCAGTTGCTGTGGAAATCCATTTGATTGCCTCATCTCTTTGGGTTTTTACGTCCTTCACATTATAAGCCATTTGCTGCAATATGGTCCTCCATTGGATTGCTATTGATGCCTTTTGAATGGTGTATATTTTTATCTTTGGCAGATCATTTTCTAATAAGCCCTTCAATTGGTGTTTTAATGTTGGCAATTATTCTTTCTGAAAGGTTCTATTGTTCCATTGAAGGCAGTGTTACCTTGAGTTTCCGTGACGGGGACGGGAAGGGACGGGTCTTGAAGTCCCCAATTTTTCAAACTAACTTTAGGGATGGCTAAGGGACGGCAAAGGGGACGACCCTATAAAATATAGGGAAAATTTAAAATATATAGGGATTTTAAATATTCATATGAAAACATGGATGAAGCATGCATAATCTACATTATAGAACATTAACATATAACATTTGTGTTCAAAATTCATTGTCAATACTCAATACGCATTCAAAATTCATAATTCATAATTCATTGTCAATATACATGTGAATTTATAAACTTATAACAAAATGCCCAAAGGCTACATTGCTGCCATATAGTTTTACATTATGATATGAAAATAAAAATACAAAAAGACAAAGTACACTGCTGCCCCTAATCTGCATCTCCCATAATTGGATCAAAATTAGAGTCCTCCTCTGAGTCACTACCACTGTGATGGTCCACCTCAGCCAATGGAATCCCAACCAATCCCTCTGGTGTCTCCTCCTCAACCACCTGGGCCACGTCTTTGGGATCAATATCCCATCGTAAAGCTGGAGTCTATCGATACTTTGGAGTTTGACGATCTTGAAGTCGAAGATGTTATGTCCCCTTTTCCTAGGCAGTGGCTTGTTGTAGAGGTTAGTCCATCCCTTGGTCCCCGTGGACTAATAGGGTGGTTAGGGGGCTCTTTGAGGGCGATCCCAGACTTGTTTAGTCAACCTTTTTGGAGCTCAGTTGGTGTTTTTCCTAGTTTAGTGTTACTAGGGAGTTCACGGGTGCTTTCAAAGGCCTATTCAAACATTTTGATCACACTTACTATTTATAGTAAGTCATTGGTATGGTCAGCTAGTGGGGTTACTATATTGGGTATGTTGGTAGGTATATATCCTGGTTCTACCTCAATTTGATTATGCTCCCAAGTATTAAGTTTTAATAGCGCTAATTATAAACTTAAATTAAATATTTAACTTTATGCATCATTATTATTATTTAAAAAAGGGACTTTATAAAAGGGGATATAAGAGATTTTTAAAGTATACTTTATATTATAAGTTAAGTGCCAATTTAAAAGGGAGGATATAAGTGGTTTTTCAAAAGGATGTTATATTATAAAGTTAAGTGCCAAAATTAAAAGAATGGAAGGCGTGAAATTAAATTAAATGAAATATAATTCAAATGAAAATGAAGGCATGGAGTTTGGGAAAAATATAAAAAGGCATTTGGAGCTCATTTTGTGGATTCATGTTTATGTTGAAGAAGAAATTTTGAAAAGGGTTTTGTAGGAGGGCTGGAGAGTTTGGAAATACTCAACTTCACTGATGATGAAAACCCTCGTGAGAGGAAACACGGTACAGGAGTTAAAGATCTCCCAAGCTTGCTTGCAAACAATTCCATTTCAGAGGTTGTGCATTGTGCTTACAAAGATTGTAAGAAAGATTACAGGAAGATTCATTATTTAGGGTTTTAATGATTTATCAGGAGATTGCAAGTGTATTGATCACCATTGTCAAAGCAGAGTATTTGCAGAGGTTTTCAAAGAATTTCTAGAGTTGTTTGTAGGCATGGAGTTGCCTGGCAAGGGTTTTGAAGATTTAAAGTGCTGCATATACTTGGACGCCATAACCAAAGATTTTCAAGTTTGGCCATGTTATTTAATCATATTCAGATTTGTGAATTAAAACTCCTGTTGGGCATATGGTTTGTGGAATTAATCTATCTTGCAAACATGACATAACCACACCCTAGTCCCCCTTGGATTTTTTTTTGCTTTTGGTCCACAGATATATAACATATTGGAGGAAAGGTTTTATTTTGTTCAAAGGGCCCTTTGCATATGTTTCCATGATTTTTGAAGGGCATTTAAATGGTTTTGGTTGTTGTCCACTACCACCCTCACCACTTCCTCTTGTATTTCCATCTTGTATTTCCATCTTGTATTTGCACTTCATTCTCACTTTCACTCTCACTCTCATTGCTACTCATGTTTTTTTGATTTCAAATGCAAGTTTAAAGTGAAAAATGCAAAAAATAAAAACAAAAAATTTCAGACATTTCATGCTTCAAACTTTGAAAAAAATTGGAAAAGAAAAAGAAAGGAAAAGAATTACCTCTTTGATGGATTTGCAGCCCCACTTGCTCTAGATTCAATCTCTTCTCCTTCAATACTCTGCTGTTCCTCCTCTTGTAATGGCTACCTTATAACCCTACAACTGCTCCTATTTTTCCTTCTCATGCAAATGTTAAAATGAATGAAAATGGCGAGTCTATTCCTCGTAAGGGCAAGCTGGGAGGTGGGGGCCCACAAGACAAATATAATAATGACTTTTGTTTTAAGTTAAATGTGTTTTTGTTTTTAAAAAAAGAGGCCTGATGCAAGGGACGATTCGTCCCTTGTGTTAGGACAAAAAGTCCCCCCTTCCTCGATGCATTTCTTGTATTTTTTTGCAAAATTGGGGATGGCTAGGGGATGTCCCTAGCCGTCCCCAAGTCCCCAAGATGGCCTTGGGACAGGGATGTGTCATTTTAGACTGGGGATGCGTTTGCGGGTATCTCTGATTGAAAGTAAATATTCCACTTGACGGTGGATACCAATTTTCATCTTTTTTTGATAAAGTGGGATTTGAGCTTTACATGACAAGCTTTTACACACTCTTTGAACGTACTTGGAGAAACATGTCAGATTCAATTTCTGAAAAACCAGCTCCAGACTTCTCAAACAAAAGGGCATGGTAGAAATAGATGAGGAATTGATTCTAAGCTTGAGAGACACAATAGACACTGGGAGTCCCTTTGTAGAGAAGTTTTCTTGAATTAAAATTCTGTTCTCGACTTCCAACGAAAGAAGTTTTTTACTTTAGGTTGGTTGGAAGAATCATACAACAATTTTTGGTGTTTTGGCACATTAAATGTATAATGTTTTGTTGTTTTTGAAGGAAGGACAGTCTATAGGTTAATTTATTGCAGAAATTCTCTCAATTTTCAAGCCCATGGCTTCAAGATTTGTTTAGCATAATGGCCTTGACCATATACTTCATGGAAGAATAAGTGGTGGTTGAAATGAAGAAACCTGGAGTAAGCACAATGTGAGCATTCAATTCGCTTTTCATTTTAAAATTTAGGGTTGTTGGATTTAAGACCTCTCTTGGCTTGGGTATGCATTTTGATTTACTAGTTACATGTACAGATAGGGTATGGCTAAAATACAGCTTGGATACCATGTCCTTTTGTAGCTGAAAGCAAACCCTAATTTTGGGTTCGCTAGATATCATTGGATACAGTAATAATGCTATCAATGTTGTCACGTTCCTTTCCCAATTTCTAACAAAATAACAGATTTATCACAAATAAACAATATCTAAATCAGCAACAATTTGGTCACACTCAAATAACATGCATGAAATTAGCAAATCAACAATGAATTTACATAGAATAGATTGGCACAAATGGAACAACTCCAGTAATAGAATTTATTGATGATAATGGACTGATATGATAGTCGATACAACTGAAAAGATAATTGATATTCATAATTGCATAATTACAAAAGGAGGCGAAAGCTCCTTATAAAGAAAATTACAAGACGATGTTTCTAAAAAGAAACAATCATTAACTGAAGCGAATTAAAACAAAAATCAGAAAGATGCAAAAACAACTAAAGCGTAAACAAAAGTTACTAAAAAATGACTAAGTTAATTGACGACTAACTAAAGCTAAGGTGGGGGAGGGCTTGTGGTTTCATTTGCTGCGTGCAGGTTTGGTGAAGGTGTGTGGGCTGTTTGGTGTGGTGGGAAGGAGGCTATGTGGTGTGTGGGTGGTGGAAGCGGTGTGGGTTTGGTGGAGCTGGGGTTGGTGCTCAGGGTTGGGGTATGGCTGGGCCTTCTAAAAGCATGGTGCTTGCTGGGCCAAAGCCATCTCAGCCCTTTTCGGCTGCCATGCATGCATAAAAAATGGATTCGTCTTTTGTGGGTGAGAGCTCTAAACTCAAGAAAGTGAATGGGCGCTTGCCGTGGAGCCAAGATCGCCCTGTTCTGGTTATTTCTCCCGAATCAGTGCAAGAGGACATAGCTTATTGGAGCCAACATGTTCTGATTTGTAAGTTTTTGGGCATTTGCGTCCCTCTCTCGACGCTAGAGTCTTGGATCCGTCGGACCTGGTAGGTTGAAGGTGATTTCAATCTTTTGGTGGCTGTGAATGGCTATTTCATGGTTGATTTTTCTTGCATCTCGGATCGCAATTGTGTTTTCGAGGGAGGGCCGTATTTTTACAATCATGTTGGCTTGTTCATTAAGCCTTGGCATGGAGGTTTTAATGCGACTGAGGATCTTCCTACACGGATTCCTGTTTAGGTCCGTCTTCCATGGCTGCCGTTGGAGTTTTGGAGGGAGGATATTTTGCACCGGATTGCTGCTTTGTTGGGGAAGCCGGTTGCCATTGCTTAGAATACGTTGGATAAGAAGGTATTCTCTTATGCTCGCATTTGTGTTGAAATTGATTTAAATAACCCTTTGTCGGATTCTTTGGAAATTTGTATTGGTTCTGCCTCGTGGATTCAATCGCTTGATTATGAGTCCCTTCCTTTTCGTTTCCGCTTTTGTCACGAGTACAGACACCTCCAGCGCCAGTGTCCTCGGGCACCCAAAATGGTCGGGGCTTCTTCTTCTCCTTTTTCTGGGCCTTCAGTGGAGAAGGGGGATAAAGGCAAGGCATCTGTGGTCGAGGGTGGGCCTGATAAGGATGGCTTTATTCCTGTTAAGTAGAGAAATAAAGGGAGGGGTCAGAAGCGGGCCTATAAGGATAGACAGAGTGATCAGGGTTTCAATTGGTTTGAGGTCCTAGATAATCAGGCTTTGGAGGAAGGGATTCTTGTTGAAATTTCTTCTGGGGCCATTGGTATGGATGTTGGGTTGGACACGGGGTTGGAACAGGCGATTGTTGTTTAGAATATTTCTTCGGCATTGGAGCTGGGGATTTCTGAGCCTCCTGGGGCCTCTACAGATGTGTAGGATGATATTGTTTTAGCAGATTTAGCTAAGGCAGTGTTTTCTTCAGGTAAAGGTCGGGGATCGTCTCTTGCTTTGGGGGTGCTGCAACGCCCTCTCAAGAAGGAGCATTTTGAAAATTCTTTGAAGGTTGGTCGTAAGAAGGATGCAAAAGAGCTTAAGTCTACTGGGGATCTGTTGGTGGAATTTGGTTCTGTTAAGACCCTAGAGGCCCACTTTTCTCAACCTTCCTCATGATTATTCTCTCATGGAATGCAAGGGGGTTGAATAGCACCTCCCGTCAAAAGGCTATTCAAGATTTGATTGTTGTTTAGTCTCCAAATATCTTTTGTGTTCAGGAAACTAAGCTTTAGGTGGATCTTATGCTTCAGCATGCTTCTCGTATTTGGTCTTCTGGCCAGTGTCAGTGTATTGGGTCTAGGGGAACCTCTGGGGGTTTGGCTCTTTTTTGGAATCCTCGTAAGGTTGTTCCTCGTTGGTGGATTTCAAGTCAGTCTGCTATTTCGGTGGTGGCTTCAGTTTTGGAATTTGGGGAGACTATTTTGGTTAGTAATGTTTATGCTTCGATTGATATTCGTGGTAAAATCCAACTTTGGGCTCATATCAGGTATGTGAGGTCTTGTGCACCCTTTGTGCCTTGGATCTTAGCTGGTGATTTTAAAGGTGTGTTGAGTTTGAAGGAGAAAAGGGGAGGGTTGCCTAGGCTTGGTCCTGCTTCAGATCTGTTTCGGAGTAATGTGGACTCTCTTGCTCTGGTGGATGTTAAACCCTCTAATGAAATATTCACTTGGAATAATAGACGGAGTGGGCCTGAGGCGATTTCCCAGTGGCTAGATCGTTTCCTCATCTCTTGCTCTTGGGTTAGAGGTAGCTTGTTCATTTGCTCTGAGATTCTTGATTGGTATGGTTTTGATCATTGGCCAATTAAGCTTTCGACTTCAGCTTTCCCAAATCCAATGAATCCTCCTTTCAAATTTCAGCTTATGTGGCAGCGTGATCCGTCTTTGGGCGATCTTGTTGCTCAGTGGTGGCGGGATGGCGCCCCTGTGTATGGTACAACTATGTATTATCTGGTTAAGAAGCTGCAATATGTCAAGTATCATCTTAAGCGATGGAATAGGTCATGTTTTGGTAATTTTCGAGCCAGGAAAAGAGAAGCGTAGGATCGCCTTGCTGTTATTACTCGCTAGATTCGGGATTTGGGTTTCTCGGAGGCTCTTGGGCATGCTGAGGCCCAGGCTATGAAGTTGGTGGAGGAGTGGGAGCTTCGTGAGGAGATTTTCTGGAAACAAAAGGCTAGGATTGATTGGCTTCAAGAGGGTGACAGGAATACTACATTTTTCCATCATTTGGTACAAGCTCGTTGGAATAAGTGTTTTATTTCTTCTCTTGTTAACTCGGAGGGTCTTTCGGTCTCTTCGCATCAAGCTTTGTTTAGAGAGGCTCGTCAGTTCTACTCTAATCTGTTCACTGAGGATTCACTTCTTGCTGAGGCGGATGAGAATATGGTCCTTGATTGCATTCCCTCCTTAACTTATAATGAGTTGAATGCTTCTCTTATTCGCTAGGTGACTTTGTCGGAAGTGGAGGAGGTGGTGTTTGGGATGAATAAGGGGAAAGCTCCTGGCCTTGATGGCTTCCTAGTTGAGTTTTTCCAGGAGTTTTAGGATATTGTGAAGTTGGATTTATTGGAGGTGGTTCGAGAGTCTCTTCATAGTAAGCAGATGCTTCGTGCCCCTGAATGCTACTTTTCTGGTTCTCATTCCTAAGAAGGAAGGTGCTGACAGACTTGATCTCTTTAGACCTATTGCGCTTTGTAATGTGGTGTACAAGATTATTACGAAGTTGATTGCTGAGAGGCTTAGATCTTGTTTGCTTGTGATCATTTCTAAGGAGCAAGGTGGCTTTGTGGCAGGTCGTCAAACTCTGGATGGGGTGGTGGTTGTGTCTAAAGTTATTCATTCCATGGCAACCTCTCAGGTAGGTCTATGTTTATCAAGTTGGATATGGCCAAAGCTTATGACAGAGTTAAATGGAGTTTTCTTCAGAAGATTCTATTGGCCTTTGGCTTTTCCTCTGATTGGGTGAGCTGGATATTGAGCTGTGTGACCTCTTCCTCCTTTTCGGTTATTGTGAACAGGGAACCTTCAGAGCTATTTGGGGCTACTAGGGGCCTTCGTCAGGGAGATCCGCTCTCTCCTTATTTGTTTATTATTATGGCGGAGGGACTGGGTTGGCTTCTTAAGTCTTGGGTTTCACAGGGATTGATTCATGGGTGGCAGTGGGGGACGGGCTTGCCTACGCTTTCTCATCTCCAATTTGTGGATGACACCTCTCTTATGGGATTGGCTCGTATTAGGGAGGTTGAATCCTTCAGGGTAGCTTTGGACATCTACCTTGCGGCTTCGGGCCAGAGAGTCAATGAGCAAAAGTCCTCTATATTCTTTTTTAATACTCCTCAAGCTATCCATCAGAGGATTGCAGCTATTTTGCGGTTTCAAATTGGGTCTCTTCCCTTTGTCTACTTGGGTATTCCTCTTGCTGTTGGTCGTCAGCCCAAATCCTCCTGGCAGTTGTTGCTTGATAAGCTTAGGCGAAAGGTTACTCATTGGACCCATCGTTGGTTGTCTACTGCTGCTAGAATGACTCTTCTTAAGTCTATTATCTAGGCCCTTCCCATCTATAGGTGCTTTTTTCAAGCGGCTCCTATGTATTTCCTTAAGGAATTTGATGCTCTTTCTCGTCCATTTCTTTGGAGCGGTAATTTGTTGTCTTCAAAGTGGAGCCTTGTTAAGTGGGATTCTGTGTGTAGACCAAAGCAGGAGGGTGGTCTTGGTTTACGCTCTGCTATTTTGAATGGGAAAGCTCTTGTTGCCAAGCTTTATTGGCGATGGTGTACCAATCAGCATCAGTTATGGGCTCGTATTCTCAACCATAAATATCTTCGAGGTGTTGCTTCTTTTGAGGTTCCCTGCTATCCTTTGGAAGGGAGTGGTTTTATGATTTGGCATACTTTGAAAGTGGGGGCATAGTTGATTAAGTGTGCGCTTTTTTGGATCTGTCATTCGGGGTCACAAGCTCTATTTTGGTCTAATTCTTGGGATGGTCACCCTCCTATTCTCTCTTCTTTTCCTCACGTCCAGCCTCTTTGTGATGTTTTTATTGCGGTTGACTGGGATACCGTGGAGCATTATAAGGTGGAGCAGCGTGGTGGATTGGCTTTAAGTTTTCGTTGGAAGCATCCTTCTGAGTGGCCACTTGGAGGATCTGAAGGGGATAGGCATGAGCTTTCCCTGCTTCTGGCTTCCCGTGCTTGTAATTCTCTGAGGGGACCTGATGTCTTGGCTTGGGATGGTTCAGAGTTGTTTGGAAAGTACTTTGTGGCGGCTGGTTATAAACAGTTAGGTAGGCAGTTGTTTGGGGACATTGAGGTCCCTTGGTGGAAGCAAGTTTGGCACAAGCTGTCATGGCCCAAGTGCAACTTCTTTATGTGGTTAGTGGCTCAAAACCGTTGTTTTACTTGGGATAATTTATGTAAGCGTGGTTTCCATGGCCCCTCTATGTGTCTTGTGTCATGGCTGTGAAGAGTGTCTCCCATCTCTTCTTTCAATGTTCCTATGCTAGAGAGATTTGGCATTTTTGGTGGGGGGTGTGGAATACGGCCTGTTGGCATGCTTCTTCTTTGGTGGAGTTTGGGGAACAGCGGGGCAGGGCCCCTGTCTCTACCTCCTTTCTTCAAGTTGCTTGGGCTCTTGGGCCTTCCTTTATTATCTAGAACCTGTGGTTGGAGAGGAATATGCGGATTTTTCAGGATTCGTTGTTGATGGCCCCTCACCTGTGGTGGAAAATTCTACACTCTTTAGGGGAAACAATTGCGGCTAAGTGTGATATGACTGTGTTGGTGGATCCTCGTGATGTTGGTTGTTGTAATCGTCTTCATCTTCCACCTCCGCAACGGCAGCTCATGCGCAATAGATGTAGACATCCTACCCCGAAGGTGAATAGGGAAGGAAGATGGACCCCTCCTCCTCATGGAGTCCTAAAAATCAACTCGGATGGCTCTTCTCGTGGAAATCCGGGTCATGCTGGCATTGGGGGTATTGGCCGGGATAGCTTTGGGGATGTTCAGTTTATCTTCTCTGTGTATAAGGGTCTTCATGCTAATAATCTTATGGAGGTTCAGGCCATTTTATTGGTTGTGGAGCAGGGTAGTCATTTGGGATGGCAAAGGATCAGATGTGAGTTTGACTCCTAGGTTGTGGTGAACTTATTGAAAAGGCAGTATTTAGATGATGTGAGTTGGCAACTGGCTTTGATAGTTGAACAAATTCTCACTCTCGATGCTTCTCTGGACTATCTTACTTTCATTCACATTCCTCGAGAATGGAATGGGTTGCTGATTGCTTGGCTAAATGGGCTTTTGATCATACTCATGATTGGAATTTGGTGGAACGGGGTCAACTACCCCCGGATTTGTCTCTTCAATTGGATCACTTGGTTGAACTTGATAGGGCCATTTAATGCCCTTGCTTTGTACCGTTTTCTTGTTTGAATAAAGTTTTTACCTCTCCTTGTTGTTAACTAAAGCTAAGGTGACCATTAATATTACATTTAATATTTTAATACCCTCTCTTAATGGTCATCGTACAAACAAAAACTAAGTCTACCCATAATTTTCTGGAAACTTATCATCGGTGATTGCTAACTGGAGAAGCATAACCGCCTTGCGATTATTGATCCTTTCCTGTAGAACAATCAAATCGAGACACCAACACTCGAAAACAATGAGCTTCAGCTGTTTCCAGGTAGTAGAATTTTTCATTAAACTTCTGCGTATTTTCTAGCATGATATTGGAAAAAGATGCCATCCCTCCCGTTTTTCCAAAGCATGAAAAATGAGTTAACACTGTGATCAGTAAGCAAAAAACTGGACAATCAGTTGGCACAACTCATGAATTGTAATATTTTTCAGAAAAGCTTTGAAAAACTCTTAAAAAGTAAGTTTTTTTTAGAAAAAATCCTCAAAAGACTTTGAACTGCAAAAGTTTTATAGATTTTTTTTCAAAAACTCTTTAGAATCTTCAGGTGCATGATTTTTTGTTGAGAAAAAAATGTTAGTTTTATGATCAGATGTAATGCACATAAAATTAATTCAAAATCAAACACAAAACACAATAGATACCCTGGGAAAACCCTCCACTAGAGGGAGAAAAACCCAGCAACAATATATCACTTATATATTGAACCACCAAAATAATGATCTCCTTACAAGAGGCCAATATACAGGCCTGAACACAAGCATCAAAGTATGATGCAACACAGAAATACAAAGAGACAATTGCTGATGAATTCTCAGCCTTCAATAATGCCGAACTTGATCTTGTATGACTTCGACCTGCCTTGAATATAAATTCGCACTTGAGATGGAATGAGAACAATCAATGAATTGATCCAAATGAGATACAATGAAGGTGTATATATACAAGATAGGAGGAGAGACGTGACTCCTCAAGAACACAAGTCGGCCAAACATAGAAGGCTGCGCCTTTCTAATAAAATCGTGTCCATGAAGGTAGTCGGCCTCATTAGCAAATTGGGCCTCTTCATTAATTAATCACCAATTATTGTTAATGACGTGTCTCTTGAATTTATCCAATCGCTATAATATAAATTAAATAGTCTTAGCTATTATTTAATTTATCACATGTAGAAGGAGATCGTTGGAAAAAGACCATGACGCTACTCTAAACATCAACACTCCCTCTCAGCTAGGGAGGATTCTTCCAGTTGCACAAGACATATCACCTCATCGTGATGTCTACCATAGTGGCTACAACCATGTGTGGAAAAGAAAGATATCACCTCATCGTGATATCAACCATCATGTCTATACCCATGGATGGAAAAGAAAGATATCACCTCACCGTGATATCAACCATCATGGCTACACCCATGGATGGTATGTACAAGTGCTCATCACTCAACGTGATGTTGTCACCTCACTGTGACGTTCACCATGGCTCTCCCAGAGGGTAAAACACAAGTACAAGAAAATCATCACGGACTCTCTCTCGTGATGCTGTCATGGAGTCACACACATGACATCCACCATGGCTCTCCCATAGGGTGGAAACAAGGACTTTCACCTCAAATCTCAAAGAGAAATGCATTATCAAGGGCTTGCACCTCAAATCTCTCTCAATAGAGAAATGCATTAAAAAAGGATCACTGATACTGAGACTCCTTCTCAGCTAGGGCTTGATTCTCCACCATACCAAGCTTATCTCGAAAGTACACAAGCTTTTTCCTGGAGAGAGGCTTGGTGAGAATGTCTGCCGTTTGCTCATCAGTGCTGATATACCTCAACTGTATTGCTTTCCTCAATACCATATCTCTGATATAGTGGTATGCTTAGTTCTGTCATGAAACATTGGAATGATAGTAAGCTTCTCAAAGCTTTGATTATCACAATGGATGACAGTCAGCTCCAATGATTGTCCAAATAATCCTGCAAGGAGCTTCCGAAGCCACACTGCTTCTTGAGCTGCCACACAAGCTATAATGTACTCGACCTTTGCTGTTCTCAGTGCCACAAAAGACTGCTTCTTGCTACACCAGGATATCAACGCAGACTTCAATTGAAACAACATCCAAAGGTGCTCTTCCAATCAACAACACAACCATCTTCTTTAGGTTTAGTAGGCTCCCTCTGAATCTTCAAGCACTTGCATCAACCTCCTGACCTCATCGTCCAAGATTGCCTGCAACGCTTGCCTTAGAGAAATGGTTTCCAGTGCACACCTCTGTAGAGATTCAGGGCTGTCCTCTTCGACCTCATCCTAGATCACTCTATTTTGAATAGGTTTGCAAAGCTACCAATGTTAAATCCAGGTTGACTGACTTGAGCAATTCTGATCTCAACTGCTGAAGAGGTACTTCAAGGATTTAGCATCTGGCCTTGCAACAGTGCAACCCTTACTTATTCTCAGCGAGTCATAGAACTCCCTTTGAAGATTAATTCTTCCTCTTCGAAGAGATGTCTTTAGTCATTCACTCAAACTCATGGCTGCAAGCAGTGTCTCCATTCTTCAACCTACAGGATGCATCAAGCTCTTCTTGAAATAGTCTCTTACGCTTCTTGATCCGTCCTGAAGGCATTAAGAAGGGATTACTAATAGTTTCTGGAACTCAACTATCTCGAACAAAAGTACCATTGCTAGAAGCATACATGATTGACTATCTCAATGTTATAGCATGAATTAATAACTACATAACAATTCATGAACATTATTCAACCATGCAATACTTATCTCATTGAAATCAGGATCTCCTGAGTAATCCCAGATAATTAATTCATCATTCATCTTTGTTGATTCTGACATGTCTTTCTTCCATTTTCTCAGAAGAGCTAATCTTAGCATTACAAAAGACAATCTACACAGAATCATAGATCATGCATATAGAAAATCAATCATAATCGTAATTTTAGTTCTCCTTTTATTTCAGAGTCACACTCAGAAATTTGCATGAAACAACATGCAATGAATAATTCTTAGTTCTAAGGAATCTTATCCTAGTGATCACTATTTACTGGTCACACGTATTCCAAGTAAATAATATCAGATTTGCACAATGTTGTACCCCAAATTAAAATTTTTGCTACACTTAGGCATTTTGAAGATACTGTTAAATCTGTCAAAAAGGTCAAAATTGGGGTTTGTATGTCTTGCATGGGGTCAAAACCTTGAAATTTTCAAAATCTGACAATACCCAGATTTCAGTTTTTCATCTCTAAATTTTAGGAAAATTTCTATTTTTAGTAGTTTTTTAAAAATAGAAATTTTTTCTGGGTTTCTTTCGAAATGGATACTAGCAAAATTTTCTAAAAATAGAAAGTTTGGCTTCTAGGGTTGAGACTGATTTTGATTGGCTTAAAATACTTCCTCATCAGGCTGGTGCAGTCAGAATCATGAAAAGATCAGTTTTGCTCTAGTGGGTTTGTTCTGCTTTTTCAGAAGCTTCTTCTGGAGAATCAAGGTTATCAATGGAGGCCAGTTAGCTGCCAGGGTGTTAGAAGCAGACGTTCAAGCGTCAAGCAGAGGTTGTCAATGAGGAACGTGCACAAAAAACGAGAAAAGGAGAAAGGAGGAATTTGAAAAAGTTGAAAAATGCAAAAATTTGTCTAACTCTGGTGAATCCAGATGCCTCTAGTCAAGAAGGGTGCCCAACCTTCCATGCCTTAGAATTTTTTTGTATCCGACAGTCGAGGCCAAGGCAAACACGTCAAACGAGGAAGATTTTTGAAATTTGCAAAAAAGTTTCTAAGTCTGCCAAACTTGGGCGCCCCTAAGGAGAATAGGTGCCCATCTTTTTAAAGCATCAGATGATAAAACCAGAAGTGCAGCTCCCAGGCAATGTTGGTTAGATCCATCTCAGCTTCACATAGATCCCGATAGCGCAGTCATACGATCACTCAGTCGTCGGCAAAACTAGATCAAACAAGGGCCATGATGAGAGGTGTTTAGAACTCTGAAGGTAAAAACGATGAAAATATTCTAACATTGGTGAACATGGGCGCCCCTGAAGGAGAAGGGCGCCTAGGGTTTTGGGCTGCCAGATGTCAGTTTTCAGAGATAAGGTATCCAAGAGACCCCTTCCAAAATCTTCTCAGCTATTGAGCGAACATGACGGCCAGTCAATTTGACAAGTACAATGGCCAGAATCATCAATTCATCTGAAGGTCAAAAGACACGTATAAATTCAAAGATCATGAAAATGGCTAACATTGGAGAAAGTGGGTGCCCCTGGAGGAGAGAGGCACCTGAATTTTTGAAGGGTCAAACGAAGTTTTCATCATAAGTCTCTTCCAAACAAACTTTTCCAGATTCGATCAGACTCCGTGATGAAACATTCAACACATTCGTTAGATCAATCTGGAGGCCGGAAATCAAAATCAAACTAGGGTTAAAAATTAAGGAGAAGTTGAAAACAGTGAAAAAATGACTTAAGTCTAGATGAAATAGTCGCCTCCAGCGAAGATGGGCGCCCAACTTCTAATGCCTTAGTCAAATTTTTGGAAATTTCAAAAATTGAAGTTGAAGACAAAAGTCTAAGTTCATTGCACAAACTGAGTTAGGGTTTTGAAGAATTAGGGCAAAAGAAAGTTGCTTTCTCAAGGCAAAGCTGATTTAAGGCACCTTTGTGTTTTATTATTCATTATTTTCTTGCAGGTGGTCTTCAAGGAGAAACAGAGTAGCAACTTCAAACCCTTATTTTCAAGATTCAAGAGTTTAACTTGCTGGTTTTTCCATAAATTTTCAGATCAGCACTCAAGAAGGCTTGCTTTTTCATGTTTTTCTTATTAGAACATCAAATCTTTGAAGACAGAGGCCATTACTTTCAATTTTCAGCGAGTTGGTTTATACTAGTTCTATCTTCTGGATAATTTTTGAAGGATTTTCTCATGGTTGCAGCAGCTGCTTTTTATTTTGCATGTCAGAGAAAACTTCAAAACTTACAACTTCCAATTTTTTGGGTTTATCTCAAATATTTGTTTGGACAAAACCCATATCACAGCTTTTTCAGTGAAACTTCAAGTGGCTGCTTTTTCAATGAAACTTTGAGGTTTTCAAAATCTAACCAAATGGGATCATCCAGAATGTGCTCATGAACAATACCCAGATGCCAACTTTTTCTGCTTTTTTAAGAGAAAATTAGGGTTTGCTGCTTTTTCAGTTTTCTCTCCAAATTTTCAAAAATGGACGATCTGGGTTTGCTTGTAACAAAATTCTAACTAAAACCCATATCTCAGAAAAATTTCCAAAAAATTCATCCGTTTGATGAAGAAAATCAGCAAGTTATTTTTAGGGTTTGTGTTGAGCTTGTCAAAACCTAGTCGAGTTTACAGTCAATCTTCAAGTTTTTCAGCATAGAGTACTCTCCCATCGAATTCAGAGCCAACCATGTGTTGTATCATAATTATCTGAACGATCAATGTTGGACAGTGCTTTTCAGTACCATCATGGAAATAAAACGTCATCATCTCAATTAAAGAACGTGCAAAGGGAGTGGTATGAACGAAATGACAAGTGTTAGAAAACGTTGTGCGAAACTCTTCTATGGGAGAATCAAGAGATGTGTCAGAAGCACAAAGTTGCAGAGCCGCCAAGTTATCAATCAATGAGTCACCTTTTAGGGCAACGATGTTTTTTAGAACTCATAAAGGAGCTGAAGATGTCAAAGATTTTCTAAGTTTGATTGCAATAGGGAGAAAATCCTAGAAAAGCGGAATATGGCTATAGATAGTATCAACGCTCCTGATAGAGAGGCAGTTTCCCACTTTTTGGTGGATATGATCAAGATTTAAAACGACAATCTTCTAGAAGCTTTCTCCAAGCTTTCTTTCCATTATTATCTCACGCTTTCTTTCTATTCTTGTCTCAATTCTTATCCATTCTTTGAAGAAGAAGGAAAACAAATGTAATGAGTTGGCGTTTCCTATTTTACATGCTTTCTAGGTTTTAAATGTTTTATCTTCTTTAGGTTTAGAAATAAAGCTTGCATGTTGGCAAGCAGTAGTTGTAAAAGCAAGGAGATTTTAGAGTTCCCTACTCCTCTGCTTGTGTATAAATAAGAGCAATGTTTGCTCATTTTAGTTTAGCTATGCTAGTGATAACAAGACATAAGTGCCTTTAGTGCCTTCTCTTTGTTATTCAGTGTTGTTCAGAACCGTGCTTGTGATAACAGAATCGTTGAGCTTATGCCTTCATGTTTGTTATCGTCTAGTGTCAGTTCACTTTGTGTAAAGAGCAAGTTTGCATGCCTCCTTAGCTGCAAATCCTTGTTTAGTGCATGTGTTATGTGTCAGTTATAATTAGGTTGATCGCATGTTGCAAGTATTTTGCTACAACTTGCTGTTCCGAAATTGTAATCTTTGTTTCAGAAGTTTGAGTGAATAAAATCTTGAAGCTTGCTTTGCTGCCCTCGATATAAATATCTCAGATTTCCGTTTATTGTTTTGTGTTAGAAGTATGAGGAAATAAAATCTTGAAGCTTGCTTTGCTGCTCTTGAAATAAAAGTCTCATATTTCTGTAATACTTTTATGATCTCTTTTTTAGCTTGCCTTAAATGTATGTTGAAGAAAAGTTTGTTTAAATATCTTTGTTAGAAATCAAACTCGTCCATTTCTAAACTCTCTTGCTTTGCGTTTACTTGAGAGGGTAGAAACGTTTTAAGCGTAGGTTAAGTTGTAGCTGTCTAGTTTCATTAAAGGGAAAACCTCAGCTGCAACATCTAGTGTTCTATAACCTTGTGTTCTCGCAGCTGAACCAAAAAGATAGGAAAAATTAAGTTTAGTTTACTTTTTTTATGCAACTCAGCAAAAGAGGGAGCTTCCCCTCCTAATTCGAAGAGCAGTTTACTGCACATAGCTGTCCGTTTCCAAAATGCATTCCAGAGGTGCGATTTGAAACGCCAACACACAACTCAACAAACTGAATTTTAGCCTAGAAGGGTAATTACAATCAAAACAAAGAATACTTATCTCTTAAATATTTTGATGGGTGGACAGAGTACGATACGTTGCTCTTGCACTCAGATCAGTACACAACCTTCACAGCTTGAACACAAGCCCATGACTTAGAATAGAAATTCCCTAGAATCATTTTGAGTAGAGATCTTATTCACATTCGCAAATGAAGCATGTTGATTTGGCCTGGTTGGGCAATCCTTAGCATATTGACCAAATTTGTCAAATCGAAAACATTGGACTTTGGAAAGGTCCCTCTTTTTCTTGAATGCAGGAGAACCATCTGACCCTTTATCTCTATTCCTCTTGAAGTATCTTTTCTTTCCTCCTTTTCCTTCCTTCTTCGAGGATTGAGCGGGAAGAACATGAATGTCTTTATTTGTAGAGCTTCAACCAATACCTCTCGCAGCCAACCTCGAATCCTCTTGAATACAGTCTGCCCTCAAATGATCAAACTTAGGGAGTTTTGATCTTGCACTTATACCTTGAATGTAAGACTCCCAAGATGAAGGAAGACCATTAAGAGCCAACATGGTCAAATCCTTGTCATCAACAGTATGACCAATGGTAGAGAGTTGATCTCTCAATTCGGAAATCTTCATGAAGTAGGTGATGACAAATTCTCCTTCCACCATCTTAACATGATGAATTTGTTGCTTCAAAGCTAGAGCATGACTTGTGTTGTTGATCTCATACATCTCCACCAAAGTCTTAAGCATCTCTCTTGCTGTCTTCAACTTAGAGATGATTGGAACAATATGGTCCTTTACGGAATCAACTAACATCTTCTTCGCCTTGATATCTTTCTTCTTCCATTGAATCTTTTCTTCCTCATCCATAGGCTTGGTAGCTGTGCTCTCCACGAACTTTGCCAACTCACTTTCTTCCAAGGTGAGCATAATTCTGAATCTCCATGATGTGAAATTTGATGCTCCCTCAAGTCTATCCTCAATCTTAAGACCGTTCACCATCTTGATGAAGAGATAGAGAAAGACAATAATGGGAAAGAGAAAAGAGTATCGCTGTAATAAGAAATTTAATCACGATCTTCTTCACACCCGCTCTGATACCATGTTAGTTTTATGATCAGATGTAATGCACAGAAAATTAATTCAAAATCAGACACAAAACACAACAGATACCTTGGGAAAACCTTCCACTAGAGGGAGAAAAACCCAACAACAATATATCACTTATATATTGAACCACCAAAATAATGATCTCCTTACAAGAGGCCGATATGCAGGCCTGAACACAAGCATCAAAGTATGATGCAACATATAAATACAAAGAGACAATTGCTGATGAATTCTCAGCCTTCAATAATGCCGAACTTGATCATGTATGACTTCAACCTGCCTTGAATATAAATTCGCACTTGAGATGGAATGAGAACAATCAATGAATCGATCCAAATGAGATACAATGAAGGTGTATATATACAAGATAGGAGGGGAGACGTGACTCCTCAAGAACACAAGTCGGCCAAACATAGAAGGATGCACCTTTCTAATAAAATCGCGTCCATGAAGGTAGTCGACCTCATTAGCAAATCGGGCCTCTTCATTAATTAATCACCATTTATTGTTAATGACGTGTCTCTTGAATTTAACCAATCACTATAATATAAATTAAATAGCCTTAGCTATTATTCAATTTATCACATGTAGAAGGAGATCGCTGGAAGAAGACCATGATGCTGCTCTAAACATCAACAAAAAATCGCCCAAATAATTGGTCTGCAAACCCTAGCAGCAACCCTTGATTTTTTAGATAGGAAAAAATCGTCAAAAAACTCAACAAACACTTAGTAAGTTTTTTCAGAAAAAATTTCGAAAAACCCTTTTCAGAAATTTGTAGTTTTTCCCAAAAAATTTCTATAAAAAAACTAGCTCAAAATATTGTTAGTGTTGTGTAGCTTAGGGAGATATTCTTCTTTAAATATGATGTATCTAAGGCAGGTCGGCCTCATGCTATATAAACAATTATACTTGTTCAAGGTCGGCTCTAAATGAAGGGTTGCTTAGCTTGTATAAATAGGAGAAGGCGTCTCCTCATTTGATCATTTTCAATCAAGCAATCTATTCATTCCAATTCACACTTCAACAGCAGGTCAAGTTTCTTAAGCAACAAATCAGCATCAAGGAGAAGAGTTAATACTTAGTGTATTCATGAAATTGCACTAGATATAAGTGCAAATCATTGTATTGCATTCTCCCTTTCTAGGGCCTGTTATTCTTCTAATATATAAAGAAAATATTGTTGTTGGGTTTTTCTCCCTCGAGTAGGAGGGTTTTCCAAGGGTAAATTGCTGTGTTCTTTGTCTATGTGTTGCATTTTCTGATTGCATATATTTCTGATCATAAAACTAACATGGTATCGGAGCAGGTCTAAGAAAAGATCTGATCAAAATTGTTTAGCAGTCCGAAGGAAATATGGTGTGGGCAAAGCTATGGATGGTTTCTCGAATCAGACCTAGTGCCATTTGAGCAAAATAGCATTGGAGGAAATCACAGGAGTCGTGAAAATTACAGATGAGTAAAAAGAATTGAGAGCACCCAAAATTTCATCATTGGCGGACAATTCATCATTGAAGGCGATATTGAAAGTATCGAAATCTGGAAATTGACGATGCTAAAGAAATTGTAGCTGAAGTGGAAGTCTTTGAAAAATTCGGTGAAGTATTGAAGGTCATTTCTGTTTAATTTAGATAAAGTGATGGAATATAGAAGATCGTCCATTTCCTGTATCTATTAATAATTCAATGGAACTGAGTTCTCAAATCTTGAGGCTCGAATTTGGTGATGAGGACAAAATACAAGGACGCCAAATTCTGCATTCATCATACTGCCGTTACATTCAAGATTTACCAACAAAGGCATTACTTCAGCCCGTGAAGTCTCAGAGCTAGTCGAGAAGTTATAGAAACTCATACACCCGAAGACATTGATATTTTAAATTCTCTGATGGGACTGTCACATTACTTTAAAGTCAAATACATTAGCTCCCTACTTAAGTTTAGCAGTTTGGGAAATACATGTTGAAGAATACGTGTATCCGGTGATACATATCTTTGAGATTATTACTAAAGATGATGGGCCTGTGAAGAACCGCGACAATATTGTTTTTTAAAAGAAATGAGGAAGGCTACTACAGATATATCAGAAGTTGGAAAGAATGAGAAAATTAGTCGAAGAAAGATAAAATAATCGAGAGTTGCTTATAGGTGTTGCTAAACTAAAGCTACGGAGGTCCCGGGTGTTTGACAGAAACAAAGGTTACCGGGAGATGTTTTTTTAAGTAACTGCTGCTATCTTTGATTAATGTTTTCTTTAAAGAGGAATCACGTTTATTTTGTGAAGGAGGATTGTTTTGGATTGGCCGAAGTTCTTTTTTAGAGGTTGCTGTATAAACACATGGCCTGGGTTCTTCTTTTCGACATTCTTAGTGATATGTAAATTAAAGAGGAGTTGTATCTATACAGAGCAGCGCGACATATTCTTAAGTCTAATTTCTTCTAAGGAATCACAACAAACAAACTAGCGTGGCATCAAGAGAGGCATCCTTGGATTATTTCAGGAGAGCTGTGAGATTGGGTGTCATGCAACTGTATTAAGTAAGGAATTCAAGGGAGGAAGAGTTTGATGCATCTCGTGAGGAAGTCACGCAGGCTAAAGAAATGAACAAACATGGAGACATAGCTTGCAGCCTTGAGATTGAGCTGGTGGTGCATAACTCTCATGTTTCTTCACTCGTGGGCACAAGGTTGGGTCAGCCTTGGATGGAGAATTTGCGATCAGTTACTTCGAAGAGGAGGAAATGACATTCAGAGGGAGTTAAATTCCGAGGATTCAAGGCTCGAGTTGAGAGCATGTCCTTGAAAAGGATTAAGGTTCTGAGATCAGTCAATGGAGGGGAGTTCACTTCCAGAGGATTTCTTTGCAATCTCTGAGGCAGGGATCAAGAGGGAGTTTTGTGACTCATTGAGAAGAAGTGAAGGTTGCAGTGTTGCAAGGCCAGGTGCTAAAGTCCTTGGAAGACCTCTTAAGTTGTAGAGAACAGAATTGCACAAGACAGTCAATTTGGATTTGACATTGGTAGCCCCGCAAACCTATTAAGAATAGAGTGATCTGAGATAAGGTCGAGAAGGGCAGTCCTGAACTCTCAGCAGTGCCGGAGGTGTGCGTCGGAAATCGTTCCTCTAAGGCAAGCATTGCAGGCAATCTTGGACGAGGAGGTCAAAAGGTTGATGCAAGTACTTGGAGCTTCAGAGGGAGTCACATCATCATGAAGATTTGTTGTAATGTATATTTCTTTGAGACGGAGAAATATGAGGTGTGAGCCCTTGTTCATCTTTGAGACCGAGATGAGATGTCATGTTGAGAGACTCCATGACGACATCACGTTGAGAGACTCTATGATGAACCCTTGTACTTGTGTTTCTTTCCACACATGGGAGTAGCCATGGTGGACGTCATGTTGAGGGACTCTATGACGATATCACGTTGAGAGACTCTGTGATGAACACTTGTGCATATGATTCCTTCCATACATGGGAGTAGCCATGGTGGACGTCATGTCAAGAGACTCCATGACAGCATCACGTTGAGAGACTCTGTGATGAACTCTTGTACCTGAGACTGAGATGTGGTTTTCCACAAATAGGTGTAGCCATTGTGGGTGTCATGTTGAGAGACTCCATGATGAGGATATTTGAAAAATACCTCCCTAGCTAAGAGGGAGTGTTAGTGTTGTGTAGCTTAGGGATATATTCTTCTTTAAATATGATGTATCTAAGGCAGGTTGGCCTCATGCTATATAAACAATTATACTATCCCGAAGAGAAATACCAATACACGATTCACTATTCCCAATTGCATGAACTACATAAAATTTATTCAAAGGTATAGACATAAAATACTTATCTCTTTAATAGCACTCTTCAGATCTATTTCAAGTGTTTCCAATTTGTCTTGTGCATCCTTGTTGCAAGATCCAATTAACATGTGATGCCAGTATGTCGACTCCTCCAGGTATTAATGGTGTTAGCAACAAGGATCCTCATAGAGTGAAGAATCATCAACACTAATGACCATACATAGGCCAATCTTCATGTCCAAATCAGGTCCACGCATACAACAACAATAACACGTCTGAGCTTTTGCCTTCTACACTGATATTTCTTCCTTGTCTTTTATCGTGAGATTTTCCCAAAGAAATTGATACTCTAAATACACTGCTTGACCCAATAATCTGACCTAGCACCAAAAGCACGACTCTTTGGTTGTATTCGCACTGGCCGTGACTATGTAGAAAGGGACAATAAGAATAACCCCATGGCTCCTTTAAAATGAATGGATGTCATAAGCAGTGACCGGTCCACTGCAAGTGTTAACAGTTGCACTTGTACGCATACCCAAGTTTGTCCTGTGCAAGGTATAAAGTCATATATATACAAGTTCAGATCTTCAGATTTTCCCGTTCTTCTGTAGCTTGAACTCTCTCGCCAATGCAATGAACGATGACAATAATTCGAACTGAGTAAGATTCTTGATGGCATTGTATTACCCGCGCCCAAGACATATATATATATATATATATAACCACCATTTCACTATCGGATATATATATATATATATATGTATAACCACCATTTCACTATCGGATTATATAAAAAAAACTTCAAAAAGCATTAACGGAACATATAAGGAGAATATTTCCGTCAGAGCACCTAGATAATAATATTGCCGCCACTTATATATATTGAATCGCTCGAGTCTTGTCTCTGTCAATTTGTATTCCTTTAAGGATTCTTGCGTCTCAAATTCCATTGACAGCTTTCAGGCTAAAGGCGACTTCCATGAGATGTAATGGATATCTCCCTCAATATGCTTGACCCCCGATACAGTTAAGGTTCTTCATTGCTTGAAAGAAATGGCGAGAAAGGACTCACCATAGACTAGCAGAGGTCTCGTATCATACAACTTCAATAATATATGCGTTGCCCGATAAATACAACCATTCCCCTGTGGTGCGGCAGGTGATTGAAGTTTCAGCGGCAGAGGAGTAATACCAATATTAATTCTTCATTCAATAGCTCGATATAGGTAATGAGCGGCAACCTTTGATACACCTTGTTAACTTTCATAGAACGATTCTTCTCCTGAATGAGCCCGACACAAATCTGTGTAGTAAATTACGTCCCTATTACTCCTATGTAGTATCTTCATTTTTAACAGAGACCCGACACTCTTACTGTGTCATCGACTTCTGGATGAAAGTCTTTAATTGTCCTCTTGAATCGACGCATCCTCATAAACTTGGCGCTTCAGCTCCTTGCAAGAACATGCCACGACGATTACATTAGAAAAAGTCAACTTTTGCAAATACCTACCTCATCTAATCTCTATCGATTCTGGCCAGCAACTGTATATGTTATGTTCGATACCTTGCACAGGGGGTGAGACTAAATGCCACAACTTCTCTGTTTACCTTTCCCGTCAATACTGTTTATTCACTGTTCTTAGAATGAATCGATACTTTGGGTAGTCTCCATTTAATAGCTATTTTAGTCAGTAATATTAAATCCCCAATAATATTTTGCTTTAAATCTGATCAATACTTCCTTTAAACCCGCTTTGATACCATGTTAGTTTTAGATCATATTTAACAAAAGCAGAAAAGTAAACATAGAAAAATGAACACAAAATTTTATCTTGGGAAAACCCTCCTACTTGAGGGAGAAAAAAAACCCAGCAAAATATATCTCCAATATATTGAATGAATAAGAGCAGAAATCTGCTTACAAGTCCGGCCTTACTCAAGGCTGAATTATTACAATGATTAATAGCATCACTCCTTGATGCAAAGATACAAATGAATATGATCCTCCTTGATTAGTTCGATCTGCTGCTACCAAATGAAGATCTGCTACTAAGGTGCGAACTTGAAGTTATTGAATAATGATTTTGATGAATCAACTTCACCTTGTATATGTACAAAACAAGGAGTCTCTTCATTTGGGTCGGCTTCTTTTAACAAATAAAAATATAAAATATAATTTGTAATTAAGGCCGACTTGCCTTATTAATTATTTATTATTTAACTTTTGAGAGAAATATATCTCCTGCTGCTATAATATCAACAGTATTCGCATCCCAATTGTTTAAAAAACATAAAAGTGATGTTTGTAGATGAAACCCTAAAATTTTGAAAAATTAATTATAAATTCACAGGAGCATCAACCCCTAAAGTGCCTGCGAACAATTCAAGAAATGGTGGCGAGCTGTTTCAAGTAAAAAAAGTTTTTTGAGCAATAAGAATTGGGTGCATGGGGTATTTGTGTATCAGCATGTCCATGGGCACATAATATTCAAGCAGCAAGAAAGAAAGGGTGCATGGGAGTGGAGTGTTCAAGCAATAATAAGAAAGGGTTCTTTGAGCTCTCTGCTCCATTTCTAGCTGGAAATTCTTTTTAAAAATATTTCTTTCTGAATTATATTTGTGCTTTAAATCTCAATTACACATAAAAAAATTCTTCCCAATAAACTATGAGTGTCAAATGAATAAACCAACCAATGAATGCCCATCAATCATAAACAAGTAACAAAGAGATGACACACACGAACACTAGCACCTATTACTAAATGTGGTGAGTATTGGTGATGATTCACATGATGATCAATTATTTAAACATGATGATAAGTTATCGAAATGGCAATTATCAGTGGATGGCCCATGGTATGAAAACATGGCAAGTTCTCACCTAACTCGTGTGAACTTTCGAGTAAGTTGCCGAGGATTTGTAAATATTTGTAAATTCTTGCTAGAAATCATTGAGTTTCAGATGCAAACATTACATGTTTCAAGTGTGGTCTCAGTTACTGAGGGGAAATGGCAGCAGGGGTTGCAAAACCATTTTTTTTTTCATTTTTTCCTCATTTTTGTCATCGGTGAGTGTAAACTGAGCAAGGTGGATGGTTTGTTGAGATTGGAGGTCCAATTTGAAGGTTGAATCGAAGATTGGATTGTATTTGCAAAGGTATTTACTTTTTTTTCCCTTTTTCTTTCTTTTCTTATTTTCCTTTTCTTCAAAATTTCAAATGCTGAAGTTCAACAATGAAAATCCTGCTGTTATGTTGCTGAAATACTTTTTTTCCCAACCCTTCATGTTGCATTTGTTCTGTTTTACTTTTCTAGTGTTTTTTCTTTCTTTTTCTGAAATTTCATTTTCATATGAATGGAAAACCCTACTGTAATGCTATTGAAAATTTCTGTTTTTTTCAATGTCCAAAATCTAGTGTGCAATCAGAAATAGCAATGAAAAGTGTCAGTGGGAAGGACCTTGCATGGAAGCATGGTACATCAGGGGAGTTGTAGGGCACAATAAACTCCAATTTTTGCAGGTTTAGTTTGAGAGGAGTATTGATAGATTAAAATTCCACCTTGCTTGAATTGCTTTCCTAAATATCGAGTTGTGTACCCAAATGCTGAAACAAGTGAGTAGAGAAATTATTCCTACTTACTAGTTATGAGCAGAGGAAAATTGAAAGGAAGAGGATAAGGGAAGTAGTGGCATGGGTGATGAATTCCATGGTCACCCTTGAATTATCATTGGGAGATTCTTTTATTGGCCCACGGGTTTGGCATTCCTTCATATAGGAAAGTTCTAACTGTCTATATTCTCCTCCAAATTTCTTCATTAATCGTAGTTATCTATATCACAACCTTCACTTTAGGTACTTCTTGGAACGGAGAAACACCATGAGGCTAGAATGGCAGCGGCAAACTTTTGGCACTGCAATAATATGTTTTGTAATGTGGTGAACAACCCATATTGGGAAGGATTGGTAAATGCATTGATTGTTGCTATGGGGTGTAAGACTCCAATTGCCAAGGATTTCATAAGTCCATTGCTAAAGGAAGTAAAAAGGTACATGGCTTGTAGTAGATGATTAGATGAAGTATGGCAGAAAAAGGGTTGCAACATTTTATTAGATGGATGGACAGGTAGGAGCAAGACATTGATAAATAATATAGCGGCTTTGTGTGATAAGTCAAGAATGGTGAGACTTTGCACAATTTGTTGGAGAGGGTGATCCAAGAGGTCGGGGTGGAGAATGTTGTCCAAATTATAATGGACAATACAATGACATATATAGCTACAATGAGATGAGGTATTCAATCACCTTTTTAGAGTCTTTGTGTTGCCCATTGCTTGGATTTTATTAATTGAGGACATTGGGAAGATTGGATGGATCAATAGTGTGATTGAAGACACTAGACACATTACCAAATTTATTGACAACCATACATGGATCATTAGTTTGATGAGAGAGTAGACAATTGGCAAGGAGCTTGTGTGAGCAAGGGTGATACCATTTGCCACAAAATTCATCCCCATGTAGAGAATTGTAGGGGCAATACCATCTCTCAAGTAGATGTTTGTGAGTGAAGCTTTGATGGAATTTCTATATTCCAAAAGCCAGAAGGCAAGAATGGAGCAAAGATAGTTTTTGTTGAATTTTCTTCAACAATGTAGATGAGATTCTCAAGGTAAGTAACAATTACAAACTTAAGTTTTATAGGGAATTTTATATGTGCTTTTCTAATTTGGTCAAATTGTTTTTAAATTTTCATATTAATTGAAATTTATATTTTCAATTGTTTAGGTTACAGAGCTTTTGATCAAGGTTTTGTGTTTGGTTGATTGGGAAAACTTGTTGATGGGTTATCTCTTGAGGCTATAGGTAGGGCCTAGGAGGCTATTTTGCATTGTAATGGTGGTAACAAAAGAAAATATGAAATCATTGGGTACATAATCGATCATAGATGGATGAATCAACTCTACCAACCCATACATGCCATGGTTCGCTACTTGAATCCTAAATTTTATTTCTTTGACATGTTTTAGGATGATAAGGTCATGGTGGGCCTTACTACATGCATCACGAGGGTGACACCAGACAAAGGCCTTAGAGACACAATTTTGGATGAGTTAGAGGTCTACAAGGTTGTGGGAGGCTTTTTACTTCACCTTTAGCCATCTAAAGCAGGGAAAACCAATAATGAGGAAAAATATCAGTCCTTTAATCACACTTATTTGATAATTGCAATTTTAATTTTAGCTTAATAGTAGAAGCTTGAAAGATTAAAGTTTTTAACTTTTACTTAATACATGATTTTTTAAATGTTTTATTTATAGATTTGTGTTGGAAGATTTATGACTTTGCTGCACCAAATCTTTAGAGACTAGCTATTTGTGTTTTGTCCTAGCTCTATAGTGTTTCTAAGTGTGAGCACAATTGAAGCTAATTTGAGAGGATTCACATCAAGAAGAGAAACAACTTGACCTAGGAGCACCTCAATGACCAATGGTTGCCAGTGTGCTTTTGACAGTCAAGAAGACTTTTCTCCTAAACCTTCTCACATTCTCTTAGATCAATCTTTTGAGTCTCCTCATAAATGGCAAAATGAAGGCACTTTCTATTGAATTCTACTTGATCACTGTAAGTCGTCAAATATATTTAGTGTAGTTGGCCGTAGTCGGCCAGTTGTTATATTTCAATAAAACTATAGTGTTAGTGGGAATAATTAATGGCATGTGCATTCGGGTAATTAAGTCCCGATTAGTTGTAGCGGGTTGTTGTGGAACGTCATGACGGTTGGTTGCTCAACGACCGCCAAATGTTATATGTACTCAGTTTTGTAGTCGGGATAGATTATGATTCCATGGTTGATGGTACAAAATACTCTGTGATTGTACATGGTGATATTTGCTGGAAATGAATATAAGCATCTCATGATTCAAGCGTATTATGTTGTATACCCTGTTATTCCATTCCATGTGTTGCATATAGTACAGTTTACTTCCTGTGTACGTAGTATGCTGAACTATACTTAGAGAGGTAAACATTTGGCGCTGTTGCCTAAGCGGACTAGGGAAGCACTCAGTGTAATGGCAGCGTAATGGGATGATCGGCGGAGGAGCCCGCAGAGAGGAATGAAGAAAGAGAGGACGACTTGACACGGGATTTGATAAATCTCTGGAACATATCTCTACGAGATCACGTACGAAGGGAAGCCCTCAGGCGAGAAATCCCTGAGGCAGTTATTTGGGATCGATTAGAAGTGAACGATGAAGTTGATCACCTTCTCCACTGCATGCCAAGATTATTGGCCCGCTATTCAATCATCCTACAAGACCTTTTGGCGAAAGAGGATCAGGAACGCCAAAGGCAGAAAATATTGCAGTGATACGAAGAACGAACCAAACGGGAAGAGGAGGAATGAGACACTAGCCGGAGACGTACACCTGGCAACCAACAATGATCGCGTGAAAGACCTGTAATGCCCGTACGATCGAACAAGGACAAGAACCGAATACCATTCGGGCACGAAGCGGAGGAGGAAAGAATTCAGCGATCATTGAGAGGACAAGAGCAAGAAAACCGGCGGCAAAGATTAAGTAGAGCACATTAGAGTTTTGTGGAAGGAAGGGACGAGGAACCCTTCATCACCCCGTGCGTAGACAAATATAAAACCCGAGAAAATGAAGATGAATTGAACGAAGAACTTGAGAATAGCATCCAACGCAATCGGGAGTTGTCCATATCGGACGACGACGAAGGGCTGAGGACAGGAAGATCTGAGCCCAAGACCCCTTGGCAGAGGGAGCACCGGAGTGGGACCCAAGAAACTCAAGGTGTAGTGGATGCTGACGGAGGATGGGAAAGTGACTCGTACATGGCCAAGAGTGCAAGTGACGCACCAGAACGTAATGGGGAAACCGGTCCAGTCGGGTCCAATATACAAGGAGGACAGCAGGGAAGGATGGTGACTCCGGAACGGAAAAAGCTGCCAAAGTTTATGGGGAATGGGTTAGATGATCCAGTTCGACATTGCAAAACATGCGAGACAATCTGGATAGCAAGTGGAGACCCAGATCATTGGTTGAAAGCCTTTCTGGCGACACTTAGAGATTGTGCCATCGATTGGTACTCGGAGTTGGACCAAACACAGAAAGCTTCGTGGAGGGTATTGAAGCAGGCATTTCAAGATGAATTCAAACTTTTGAGGGACGACAGTGAAATTGTGGCCGAGATTTATAACACCAAACAAGGGAAGCACGAGAGTGTGCGGACCTACAATCGGAAACTGAAGGACCTGCTGGGGAAACTTGAGTCCCAGCCAACAGATGGCTTAAAGAAGAGATGGTTTATTGAAGGTCTGCTTCCCTCGCTACATAAGAAAATGAAGGTGGTACCTCCATCCTCGTACACTGAAGCATACAACCCTGTGATGGATATTGAAAGCGAGAACAAGATATCCTCTAGAGGGAAGAAGCATGCTAATGAAGAAAGCATGGGGGAGAGCGAGGATGAATCAAAAAACGTACAAGCTCTCCATTGTGACATGTGGAGAATGATGAAGGAACTAAAAGCGAACAAAGAAGGGTCTAAGGAGGCGATCGAACTATGGTGTACGAAATGCAAAATAGAAGGCCATACGAAGGCGAACTGTCCGAAGAAAATGTTCTGTGACATCTGCCAAGTTGTGGGACACTCTGTCAAAGAGTGTCCATACAATTTGAAAACACGAAGTTCGCAAGTGTTCTTCACACAGGGGGAACAATGCACCCCTCCGACCACACCACCTAAACCTCATAATAACAACGCATCCCCTGGCGGCTATCGCAACAATCGGAGGAATACTACGCCAAGAAGCAAAATCCAATATGACAGCAAAGGTCGGCCCATGATCCAGTGCCGAAGATGTAATGAATGGGGTCACTTTGCCGGGGGATGCCAGAACGGTCAAGGCGCCGAGGGGAAGCTGTGCAAGTGGTGTGGTCCGGGCAATCATGAAGACACTGATTGCCTGAAGCAGAAAGGTATCAACATACTGGAAGTAGCCGACGAAGAAGTCCTAGCACTTACAAGGGCGCAAACGAAGAAGGCCAGCTATCTGGACCCTCATACGGAGAAAGAAAGACTCCGAGAAGCCGGGGCAGAAGTGGAAGAAGCAATGGCAAATGAACGAAGAACTTCCAAAGCAGCTAGTACGCTGTTGCAGTCGGAGTTGGAAAAGAACATCGTACGGCAGGTGCTTCACACAATTGTACCAATCAAGGTAACCGACCTTCTACAAACCATGCCTCAACTAAGAGTAGCACTCACAAATGTGATGACAGACAATACTCAGATGGGTCCGAGCGAAGATACCGCAAAACCGACAGGAGAAACCACGGATCCAACACTACTCACAATAAGTGGCGGGAGGAAATCGGCTGTCGTACAAATGGAAATCCTGGGGATGAAACTCTCGAATACCATCGTCGATGGAGGATCGGGAGTTAACATACTACCTGAGGATACATGGAAGAGCCTCGGGAAGCCCACACTCTGGCCCCCGACATTCCAACTGGTTGGCGCCAATCAACATAATATCAAATCGATCGGTACTCTAATGGCACAAAAAGTGTTGAGAGGTATGCAACAATTTTTATTGAATTTTGTTGTCATCCCACTAGAGAGAAAAGCGTACGATGCACTACTGGGATGGGGATGGCTGATTTCCGCCAAGGCGAACCATAACTGGAAGAGGAATACGCTCTCGATCGAGAGCCATGGGAAGAAGTATATTATTGATTTAAAAAATTAGGCGGTCAGTGAGGACTTGGCATCTTCAGAATCAAAATTTGACGAAGGATCGAATGTCGATGAAGAAGGGAAGATAATGGAGCCAAACGAGGAAGGCGTACTAGAAATTGGAAGTTGTTCGGAAGATGAAACCAGTTCACTGAACGGGTTATTTCACTGGCAGATGGAGGATAATGAAGTTTTCCACTTGGATTGCAACATGCTGCAGATCAAGGAAGGGGAAGAAGGCGAAGATAAGGGCTTGGCCAGTGCGACATTCCTGCCAGAGTACGGCGAGTATAAGGAAGGTATGACAGAATTAGATGAGACGCCAGCTCATAAGCTTGAACAAGACAAACTCATCAAGTATGAGGAACCGACACTCAAAAAGGTGAATCTTGGGGAACAAGAGAAGCCTAGGGAGATTCTCATTGGTGATGACTGGGAGCCCGTACTGAAGGCGGTGACATTTAAAATATTCATGGAGTGCAAGGACACCTTTGTCTGGACGTACAAGGATTTGAAAGGCATACCACCGGAGCTGTGCGTGCATAGGATTCCTCTTGTACCAGGAGCCCAACCTGTACGGAAGAGACCCTATAGGATGAATAAGAACTATGTTGCGAAGGTACAAGAGGAGATCGAGAAGATGTTGGAGGCGGGCATCATTTTCAAAGTGAATGTCAGCGAGTGGGTGTCACCAATTGTCATTTCCTTGAAGAAAGAATCAGAGCAAATCCGGATATGTGTTGACTTCCGGTGTTTGAACGCAGTAACTGTCAAGGACCCGTTTCCAATCCCCTTCACCGACACCATCTTGGAGGAGGTCGGTAGGCATGAAATGTACTCGTTCTTGGACGGGTTCTTTGGATCTAATGAAATTTGTATTGCCGAAGAAGACAAGTTGAAGACAACTTTTGTGGTCGAAGATGGAGTGTACGCGTACAACCGGATGACATTCGGGTTGTGTAACGCACTGGCCACGTTCCAAAGAATAATTTTGCACATATTTGACAAGATGTCAGTGGGCAACTTCAAGGCATTCCTAGATGACTGGTCCATTTTCAATGACAAGGAAAAACATCTCAAGGCTCTTGGAGAATGCATGGAGAGGTGCAGAGCAACACGCCTCGCATTGAACCCAAAGAAATGCAGGTTCATGGTACCACAAGGAAAGTTACTGGGGCATATTATGTGCAAAGCTGGGCTAAAGACCGACCTCGACAAAATAAGAGTCATTGTACATATGGAGGCCCCGGGAAACGTCCTAGGTGTAAAGTCCTTTCTCGGCCATGTCAGGTACTATCAGAGGTTTATCAAGAGCTTTGCACAAGTATCATACCCTCTCGACTTATTGACAAGGAAGGGACAACCTTTCATATGGGTTGAAGAACAAGAAAAAGCATTCAAGGAACTGAAGGACCGGCTAATTAGTTCACCCATACTGGCGTACCTGGACTAGGACAAGGAATTCCACGTACATGTGGATGCCTCAAACTTTGCCATTGGAGCAATCCTTGTACAGGTAGGAGCACACAGGCTGGACCACCCAGTATTCTTTGCCAGTCGGCAACTATCGAGGGCGGAGAAGAACTATAGTACGACAGAGCGCGAAGCACTTGGGATGGTTTACTCTGTACAAAAATTCAGGCACTATTTGCTAGCTATGCTGTTCGCCTTCTATGTGGACCATCAAGCTTTAATGCATTTGGTGAACAAGCCTATAATCCAAGGAAGAGTGAGTAGGTGGCTACTGTTGCTTCAAGAGTTCACATTCACTATCATAGTACGGTCGGGGAAGAGCTACGTGATCACCAACCAGTTGTCAAGGATACAGTCAGGCGAACTTGTAGGAGTGAACGAAGATTTTCCCGATGTGCACCTGTTCCAGATTGCAGTACTCCCTTCATGGTACGAAAATATTGGAGAATACTTGCCTACATCCACATTTCCAAAGGAAATGGCACCGACAGAGAGAAGGAAGCTCGTATTGAAGAGCAAGACATTTCAGCTAATTAATGGCTTGTTGTACAAGATGGGGTCCGACCAGATCCTCTGAAGATGTGTCATAGAAGAGGAAATACCAGGGGTACTGAAGGAAGCACACGAGGGTCTGGCTGGTGGGCATATGGGCCCAGATGCTATGGCGAGAAAAAATCTCCTGGTAGGGCTATGGTGGCCGACGATGCACACAGACGCATGGGAGTGGGTGTTAGGCTGTGATACCTGCCAGAGGGTAGGGAAACCTCTGAAGTGGGATTTTATGCCACTATACCCATCCCAACCACAGGAGTTGTTTGAACGATGGAGATTGGATTTTATTGGGCCACTAAAGGTAAGTCAACTATATCGGTGCCGATACATTGTGGTAGCAACAAAATATCTCACAAAGTGGGTCGAAGCACGAGCATTGCCAGATAACACAGCCCAGAGCACGGCCAGATTCATCTATGAGCAGATAGTAATGCGGTATGGGACTCCAATCCAGATTACGAGTGATCGGGGAGGACACTTTGTGAACCACGTCATCCGGTTGATGACGACGGAGTTTTAGATATTTCACAACCTATCAAGCCCGTACTACCCACGAGCCAATGGTCAAGTAGAGTCTACAAATAAGGTGTTAGTGTCAATCATTCACAAGTCATGTGGTGTAGAGGAAGCTGATTGGGAACAACAGCTACCAATCGTCCTGTGGGCGTACTGTACGACGTATAAAGTGACAACAGGACACACACCTTTCCAGTTGATGTACGACCAGGAAGCAGTGGTACCAATGGAATACATGGTACCCAGCTTGAGGATAGCCGTGGAGAACCGATTGGGAGATACAGAGAGTTTGAAGGAACGGTTGTATGAACTTAACAAACTGGACGAGCGAAGAGTAATGGCACAGTGGGTCATGAAGAATATGCAATGAAGAAGGAAGCACTAGCACGACAACCACCTTCGGCGAATGAATTTTCGACCAAGACAATTAGTTTTGAAATATAACGGCCGTAACGAGATAGAATCGGGGAAGTTCAAAGTACAGTGGTAAGGACCGTTCAAGATCAGAGAAATATGCGACAATGGTTCTATAAAACTGGAGAACTTGGATGGATCACTCCTACCTAATGCAATAAACAGATCAAAGCGGAAGGTATACCAGGAGAGAAAGGAGAAGAAACACACAATAGCCATCAATATGCTTGGCTACGCCACCAAGGAGGACTGGCCAGTGCAGAAGGAGACATCGAGGAAGCAGGAATGGGGCTTGGGAGGCCTTGGGTATGCAATAGAGGGAGTCTAGGCGGAATCAGGCTGGAACCAGATCATTGAAGAGAGACTAGTGGAAAAGAAAGTGGAAGGAATTGCAGTGCCACGATTACACAAGCACTTGACCAATGCAGTGTTCGGGACACCGGCGCTTTGGCAACAAATGGGTGGACACTGGAGTTACATCGCCCCATACGAAGGCATGCGAAAGGGGTATCTGGCAAAAGAAATGGATGAAGAAGCACAAAAGGAGAAGGAAGAACAAGCGGCAAGAGAATCCCAACATGAAGATAATGATGAAGAAAAGGATGAATGGGACGATGAACAATGGGAGGCATACTTCGAGAAGACGCCTCCTTGCTTAAAAATGGTGGTCATGACGGAGGACAAGTTCACATCACATGTGGACGGATATATAGAATAAATACTTAAGCAAATGAGAAGGGAGAGAAGGAAGGTGTCGAGGGTAAGGAAGATAGCAACAAAGGACAAACTCTGGAAAGTAATACCCAATCCAGCTGGACTCCCGACAGTAGAAGGAGAAGATGTTACGTGGTACCAGCAGTACGGAGGAAGGTATGTTGACGACAACTATAAAGGTACGGGTCCTGCCCCTTTACTTGATAAATGGTTTGATATACAATATGTGGGGACCTGTTGCAAGGAAGAATGCTATAAAAGGCCCCCGTACACATGTAAATGGTACTATGCATCTGAATTAAAGGTGAAGATAGGTGACAAAGCAGGAAGAACGAAGAGAAAATGGGAAGATGAAGAGAGAGGAGAGAGAAAAGAGGAGAGAGAAGGTGAGAAGAAAAAGAAAATAAGAAGCGAAGGAAAAAATGAAAAACAAAAAGTTAAGAGAGAGGAGAGATAAAATACGAATAAGGTGAAAGAGAAATTAAAAGAATTAAAAATTGAGAGAGAAATTTCGAAAAATTAAAACAAAGTCTGGTAGGAAAAAGTTCGACGAAAAATTAAAGATTACATAGTACGGCCATTTAAAAAAATTGCCAAGGAAAAAGTTTGGCGAAAATTCAAAGTAAAGAAATTCACTATAAAAGGTTGGGCCACCAGGACCGTACGACATAACAAGCAGAAGGAGAGATTGTCGAAAATAGAGAAACTCTGGGAGAGAAGGTTGAAGCGTGATCCGTACATCGTACGGCTTGAGGAAGGGAGAGTTGAAGTTGGTCCGTATGTCGTACGGTTGGAAGGAGAAACCGGAGAAGGCATAGCATATGTAGGATTTGGACTTGGCAAGAAAACAAAGGATCAAATACGCCCTGGTAAAGAGTTAAGGAAGCACGTACGGGCTTGCAAAAGGACAAGAGGCTACATCGTACGGCTTGGTAGCAAGTCAGATATGGCTTCAGGAGGAAGAAATCAGAGAAAAGAAAGAACACGTACGGCTTGGCAAGAAGATAGGAAGACAAGGCGTATGACCTGAGAAAGGCATAGGAGAGCACGTACGACCCCACATAGAAGAATCTTATGCCGTATGAATTGGTAGGAGAAGAGAAGAGCATGCCGTACGGTCTGGCAAAGGGAAGGAGAAACATGCCATGCGACCTGGCAAAAGTGAGAAGTCCGTATGACCTGGCAGGAGAAGGCACTTCGTACAACCTGGCAAGGGAGTAGGCAAGATCATCGTATGACAGAACAAACATAAAATACAGACAAGAAGAACTATCATATGACCAAGAAGGAAGCTGAGAAAGGCGTCACCAAAGCCACTCGTACGAAATCCATCCATCCCACAGTTTGTACGACCCTCCATAATCTTTCAAACCGTACAACCCTTATTAAGCGTACGACTAGCAGGTGGTTGTGTACGACCCAGGCAGAACACATTCGTACGGCTGGCAGTTGAAGTTCAAATCAACAAGGTACAAAATTGTTTAAATATTCAATTTTTTTTAATACGGCAGTTGCCTCAGTTCGACAGTTGCAGCAATGGTCAAGTAGAAGATAATAAAGCTGATTGTGATTGTCGAGACAACACCAAAATGGACAAAGGAAAAAAAATTGTGCAGTACAAGCCAAAGGTATGTCGGCAACAAAGAAGAAGAGAATAGACATTGATACGAACGCCATGACCTGGGAAAGATTAATTGGCAAAGAGTGCAAGCAATGGTGGAGTACAGCCGATGACCACACATTGAAGATTGCCTTGAAACATGCTCGTGTAGATAAGGTAGTGCTGGTACCATACTTCCATGCCTGTGACTTTGAGCCTTGGCTGAAGGCTATAGTGGATAATTACTGCCGACATTCACACAAATCAATCATAGACTACAGGGGTTGTCCGGTTAAAGTTTCCTTCTAGGCACAGGACTTTGAGAGAGTATTTGGCATTCCAGACACAGGTGCAGGAGTCAACAAGCTAGGAAAGATGAGTCATCAACACAAAGAAATACTCATTAAACAGGTTTTCCGAAGTGATTTGACAGCCGAGGAGAAAGACACCATATGGAATGCTGGCAATCAAGGGCTTCGCAAGAACTACCTAGCGAATGTCGAATGGAAGTGCCTACTGAATTTAGTAAAATGTCGATTGACAGCAGCCAATCGAGCATTAGATATCGCCATTTGGATGGTGGATTACATGGTAGGGCTCAACGTTGGTAGGGTATACAATTGGGGGCGGCTGCCCTCAGAACGAATGAGGGAATTCTTATCGTAGCCACACAAGGCATTTTATATGACACAACACGCAATTGCTTTGCTCCTGGATGCAATCCACACACAGGTACCAGAAGGTAGGTGGGGTCGGTTGCAGCCTCTCAAACATCTGGATCCAGGGTTACCAACAATATTCTACTGGACGGTACTAGAGCTAAAACAAGTTGGCGAAGGCTATATGGCAGGGAAAAAGAAGAAGTGTCGAGAAGCTTTCGTGGAAGAAGAAACATCGGCAGAGGAAGCATCTGCACAGAGTGGGGAAGAAGGAGAAAGAGAACACATTGAGTTATCTTCCTCGACATCAGCAAGGAGTTCACCAAAAGACGAAGAAGTGTCTGTGGCGGTAGCTGCGCAGACCGGAATGGAAATAGAAGAAGCAGTAATACCACCATTTCAGCTAGTAGGGTTCATCTTGCCAGCACCGCCAGCGGGTCAGGGGAGTTCGCTGACTGTCACTTTGCTGGCATCATCCATCGGCGTCGGATGAACATTGAGAGTGGCAGCCTCAGTACCTGGCGCATTGCCAGGATGGGCATCACTAGCAGCCACACTACCAAAAGTGATTGCCATATCCTCGAGTTTGACAGCCTCAGGTGATACAGTACCACCGCCAGGATTCATAGCTACACTGCCAGGATCGACAGTTTCAGTAGAGGCGTCACCAGGGTTGGCGGATTCAGGAGAGAGAGTGCCAGAGCTCGTTGCAGGAGATGGAGTACCTTCAGGAGCCACCGTGCTGGGCTTGGCAGGGACATCACCAGTGGCCCCCATTGAGCCGCTAGAGGTTTCAGGGACTTGGGGAACCATCACACCTCAGGAGCAAGTTCCTTCTGTTACACTGCTGGGAGCGCCAGGAGTGGTCCAGATTGATAATTGGCTAGGGTCAGTAGGCCTTAGAGTAGAGGTGGTCGAGACGCCTGGCAAGAGTTTGCCAAAAGGGTTGGTCAGTGATATGGATGTTGCAGGCTCAGCCATTCAAACTCAGGAGAGTGATACGGCAAAGATGGCAGAGGAAGTGCACTAGCAATCGCCTGTGGCCACAAAAGGGATAGACGTAGCAGGAGAGATAGCTGACGAGCAGACAGTGGCAGAGGAGGTGCACCAACAGCCGCCAATGGCCACAAAGGGGATGGACGTAGCAAGAGAGCCAGCAGAGGAACGAATAGTGAGGGAGACCCCTGCAGTAGATGAGGAGGATGCACCTGACAGGGAGGATGATGATGATAGCGAGTGTGGCGTGTATGTGGTAGAGATATCACAACCGGATCCATCGGATCCTTTGGGGACAGTGCAGAGATATGTGGAGGAGCTCTAGCACATGGGGCGAGTAATGATGTAGGTGGGGCACATTTCGAAGGACCTCAAAATCGGTTGGTCCCCACTAGTGGGCCAGGAGGTGCAGCGAATCAGAGGGTTTGTACAGATGGGGTGTGAGGCAGAGTTTGCTTGCATTTCCACTAGCCAAGGTTGGCCGTCAAGCGAGACCTCAGCAATGCTCATAGCATGGCAAGGTAAGCCACCAAGGATGGTAGGAAGGGATGCTGGAGTCCTGGAGAGCCTCTACCACATTGAGCTAGCATTTCGTGATGTCTTCTACAATGTGAAGAGGTAGATATTGTGTGCCGAGTTGGCAGTAGCAGGGAAGGTGGAAGCCTATCAAATGTTGCAGAAGGTTAAAGAGGAGTCAACCGTAGCCATGAAAAATCTACAAACTCAGTTAGCAGAACAAACTCAAATAGCTGGTTCACAGGTGAACCAGATAGCGACCTTGGAGGCCAAGGTGATTAGTTTGGAGGAGGGGAATCGCTAGAAAGAGGAGGAGATTCAAAAAAAGGAGGAGATTAGGCAGAAGGAGGAAGAGACTCGGCAGCGAGAGCAGATGTGGGAAGAGAAAATCAAGGAGTTGGAGGAACAGTTGGTGACCAAAAGCATGGAGGCAGACAAAGCCAAGTGTCAGCTGATGGAGGCAGCTCACATGGTGAAAGCTGCCAGGGAACGTGAGATTCTTACCGATTGCCAGCTTCGCGTACGCACGGAGGAAGTAAAGCGATTGAAGGACCAACACTCTTCTGCTGCCACCCCGACGTCATCAGTTCATCCAGGGACGTCCTCATTTCCCCCTTCCTCTCAGTAGATTTTGTAAAGCATCATTTCCTATCTTTTTGTTGTCTTGTCGCCTGGAAGGCGACTTCTTTTGTGGGGGGGATGATGTAAGTCGTCAAATATATTTAGTGTAGTCGGCCGTAGTCGGCCAGTTGTTATATTTCAATAAAACTATAGTTGTAGTGGGAATAATTAATAGCATGTGCATTCGGGTAATTAAGTCCCGATTAGTTGTAGCGGGTTGTTGTGGAACATCACGATGGTTGGTTGCTCAACCACTGCCGAACGTTATATGTACTCAGTTTTGTAGTCGGGATAGATTATGATTCCATGGTTGATGGTATGGAATACTCTGTGATTGTACATGGTGATATTTGCTGGAAATGAATATAAGCATCTCATGATTCAAGCCTATTATGTTGTATACCCTGTTATTCCATTCCATGTGTTGCATATAGTACAGTTTACTTCTTGTGTACGTAGTATGTTGAACTATACTTAGAGAGGTAAACAATCACTCACTAATATCTTCCTTTTTCTAGGGTCATGGTGCTTGACACATGCACAAACAAATTCTTGACCTTAAATGGAGAGGGGAAAAAGGCTGCTTCATGAGTTTGCTATTCCATAACCTTCTTGCTATTTTACACATTTTTTGTCTTCTCCATTTCCAATTCTTGCACTTTGACGTGTTCTATACCAGTCTTTGATTTTAGAGTATTCTATCCCCAAAACTATTCTAGTATCCACAGTTTGAAAATGAAATTTGCATGTTTGAAACCCTATGATATATGAAGAGCTGCTTTTTTCCTGTTTTGTATCTTTCCTGTTTTGTATCAGTGATCAGATTGTTGAGCAAACCCTTCTATGACTTCAGAAAACTGATGTGGGGAATGCTGCTGTCCAATGTTTATTTCAGTAACAAAGACAGAAAAATACTTCCTCAAAATCAACAACATGACTGCTATTATAATGGCTGATTTCTTGCTTTGGAATGACTGAAAATTTGCTGAAATAGTGACAAAAACATTAAAATAATTTTTAATTGATTTTGGGCTTGTAAAAAAATTTCTGTGTTTTTATGTGGGTAGAGTCGACCATCCTCAGGAGAGTCAACCATCCTTGGGACAGTCAGGCGATGTCCTTGACATCCTTGGTTGTCTTGGGGACGCTCGGCTATCCCCACAAAGTCCTTGCATTTTCGGGATGAAAGGACATTTTTTTTGGGAATAGCAGGGGGTCATTTCTGAGGAGTACCTGCATATGCAGAATGCCCCCAGTATGGGTATGAGGCGAAAAATCTTGGGGTGTAGATCTAATGTTCACCGGTGAAGATCACGTTGAATTGGAGAGAGAAGCAGCAGAACCAAACATACTTGAGGAATCATTCATTCCTCATGATGATTGAGATTTATAATGTTGAAGGTCATTATAGGTGATTTTTGTTGTGCATATGAATAACGATACAAGGAAGAAGAACGTGTTGAGCAGGTTAGGGATGGAGAAATGAATTGACATTGGTGGTGGTTGATGGTATAGAATCATAAATGTTTTCAGATTGTGACTAATCACAAGGAATTGCTGCTTGCTCTGCTTGGCACTTGGCAGTAGTTTTAAGGAAATCATGATGTTTTGTTAAAAATGGTGAACACAAGTTTCGACCAATTTAATTGGTATTAACAATTAAATTGCAATTTTCTGCTATATAATGAATTTTTATGTTTTTCTTCATTCTTGCCTGATTTCTTTTCGGATCTTCTGTATGCTTTTTGATTTTTTTGGCTTTTTAGTCCTTTATTATGCCCTAACCCTAAATCCTATTTTTTTTAGAGTTTAGGGTTAGGGTTAGGTTTTTTATGCTTTTGTATGTCCTAATCAAATTACGACAGATGTGATCACTGGAGCTTCATTGTCATGACCTGCAGCCTCCAAGTGGGTCATACTTTGTAGCAGCTAGCCTTGTTGGCTCCCTCCACTTTGTGTTAATTTGTAGTTTGTAGGCTGATTCTGTATTTTGTTGCTTGTAATTTATTTTTAGATTTGAACTTTAAAGTTGAATGTAGTAATGCACTATGTAGTGTGCATTGTAATAATCAATCTCAAAATTAATTAGAAAAATCCACATTGCATAATTCATGGTGTACATTCTTGTTTACTTTTACACACACACATTCTCTCTCTATGTAATTAATTCGGCTTTAAATGTGAAAGCATAAGTTATTTATCTTTTACTTTTATTTTTTCTGTGTTTCTTGGTTCCCAATTATAATCCCAATTAATTGAAAAATTCTTTTTCTTTAATTTGCAAGGTTGTTTTGAGGAAGGTTTTTGCTCCAATAGTCAATATTCAGGTTCCTGCGCTGTTTGTGGGAGGTATAGTTTAGGCAGTATTTGGGTGCATTTAGCCGTAGTTTAGCACCGAGTAAACTAAGTTTGATTAAGTTGCTTAATTTATTCTAAGTTTAGCTGCTAAGGTATCACCAAGTGTTGCAACCCTTGAGAATAACCTTATATATATACTCATTCCATTTTAGGTTATCATCAAGCTTGAACAGGTTATAATTCAATTCACTAGTTATATTGCTATATTGTACTTTTCAACTAAGATGTAAAAATCACTCTAGTCCAGATCTAGCTATCACATGAGAAGAGATATCGAATTGATCATTTCTTATTTTTTTGTGGCATGATTCAGTTGAAGAACTTCGTTGAATCCTTCTCCATATTCACTCCTTGAGCACATTCAATAAGGAAAATTTTCTTCTCTTTGCATTGATGACCCTGGCTCTACTGCATTGACAGGTGTAATGAAGGCCTTCTGGCTATTTCTCCCCCATCTGTTGTGTCAATTGAGTTAGCCGAGTTTTATAGTGTTGATTCTAGGGTATGGAGGAGGTACTTTTCTCTCTCCAAGCAGAACTGCAAGGCCTCACCAATTCCATGTTTTGTGTATTGATCTACATGGCAATTTGAATAACTTTCTCTGCAAATGAGAAACAAACAATAATGTGAGACTGGTCAAATGCTGAAGCTATAGATGTTCATGTATATCCGTAGTTGATTCTTGTAAATATCGTTAATGTTACATTCCGTTGTTGCATACTATTGAAATGGTTTACATATACTAGCAGTTTCATTCATTATGAAACACTGATACTTCTTCAGATATGATCTATTGAATTTATTTTGAGCAACCAATATATAGTTAATTTACTTATTGTTCTTCTTGATAATGCATAAACTCATGGTCCATTCTAAATTACACAGCAACTTGCTAATAGCAAAGCAACATACTATTCTTGTTTTGGTATTTGATAAATTTTGGTTTGGGAGCATAGCAATGGCATTGAGCATGCAAACATCTTTCAATATGCTTTCTTTTTAATTCTTCGCTGCTTTCTGAATTAGAACCGTCTCTCATGTGTGGCTATAGTTTGTGGTGATATTTTTGAACTCATGTTAATCTAAAACGTTATGTCTCTCAAATTTTACAGGCAATCAATGATGGCTTGCTACCTGGGGATATTCTTGAAGAAATACCATGCAGTTATGTTAATGGCAGTGTTATGTGTGAGGTAATGAACAGTGTTGAGCTAGCTCTGGACTGAGTTTATGAACATTCGCTTCTTCCAAAAGTTTCTACATTTAAGTGCGGTGAAGCAGGTGCTTCAATTAGAGTGGTTGTTAGATAGAGATGTTTTATTTTTTAAGAAGTGGATCAAAGTGGTTAGTTGAGATAATAGGTGGTTTTCCTAGTATGTTGATTGTTTTTGTAAAATGTATTGTTCTTACTTTGATTATTAGTTTAAGATCTGTGAAGCAGGTGGCCAAATTTGATTGGTTACTAGAAGGAAGACTTAATTGTCTCCCACTAGTGGGTAAAGTATTATTTGTGGCAGGCAGAAACCATGTTATGTTAATGATCAAGACTGAGTGGTAGAGTATCTCTGACTTAAATTTTTTCTTTTGGTTTCCTTTTATACAGACTAAAAGTTGATAACTTGAAAATGAACTAACATCCTCTCTCTTAGCTTTCAGTGCTGAGGGTATATGTATTTTAACACAGACGAAAATCACCATAGCAGCATAAAGAAAGTTCTATTTTATATTTGCAAACAGTAGTTTCCAGTGTCAAGGCAGTGATAAAAACCAGAGTAGACAAACAACCAAGCAGAAGGTAAGAGACATGAGATGCAATTTAACATCAAACTGATATCAAGAACAGCTATATCTCTGTTGAAACAGAAAATAATTGTCATAAGTTAAGATCGTAGAGAAGTATGGGAAGCTTAATTAGGGGTTGAGGAGGAACTGACATCAGTTGCCAAGAAGGATTTGGAACTGATTGTCTATACCATCAAGGCAAGGTATGACATTCACTTGGATCAGTGAAACTGTCCAGAAAAGCAAAAAACTGTAGAAGTTAGTTACAAACTGCTAAAAAAGAAAGAGAATGCACTCAACTAAATTGGATTTCCAAACCAGCAAGGTTTGGTGGGGAACTGAACTAAGACTTAATGCCACATTGCCTAAATGTGGAATGCCATTTGTAATGTCCTCAACAGGGTAGTTAGCTCAAATCCACCAAATTTTTTTAGTATTAAATTAAATCCTAGCTCTTTCTGATCACCAAGTTCTTGATGTGGGTAAGCTGAGAGTATACAGAGACTAGAATAAGGACAAAAAAATTAACTAGAAAGATATTGGTGGCTAGCCAACCAAATTACATTAATATCAAACCATAGAATTGTTCAATGCCAAATTGACAGATGATATGCAAATTCCGATTATTTCAAATTGGTTGGTTACAAGCCGAAATGCATTAATGCCAAAATAGCAGACTATATCATCTGATTCCGATTTACGCCAAGTTGGTGGATAATGATATAAAAATAAAATGGTTCTAGCAGATAAATTGATTAAGATCTTTTTGCAATGATGCTATGGATCCGGCGGTGAACCGTCTAGGAACTTTTACAATGTTAATCGAACTATTGGTGGTAAACCAACTAGTTATTACAATATTGAAGGGAAAGCAATTATTTCACTTTAATAACCAAAAAACTAGGTATTATGTCAAACAGTTATTCATCATCCTAAAAGAAAACATTTCATCAAATAGTTGATATGTAACTGAAAACACACAAAATAAATACCCAGATTGAGTTGTTATGATTGTGAGATGAACAAGTGTTGACGTTGAGCAAATAATGTGATAAGTTGCTGTAGAAAATAATTATAAACTACAGTTAGAATCAGATCAGAATTAACCCATGCAATATAACTATTGCATGTTGATGTAGACCTTTGAAAGATAGTGCAATTGCTGCTTCTATGCAACTCATAGTTGGTAGACTTTGACTTGGTAAAAACTTGGAAGACCCAAAGTTTGTAACTCGACAACTTAAAAAATTGCTTAAATTTCTTTAAAGACAATTTTTTTTTGCGAAATTCGATGACAAAATGTATCCAATGAGTCCATAAATGAGTACAAAATTGTTTTTTATTAATTTTATTTGTTTGAATACAAATTGAGTACAAAATCGCATCCTCATGCAGAATCCTAATACAATAATTAGCTGACAACTATTATGAATTTATGATGATTGCCTTTGAAAATCATCATCATAATTGATAAATTGCATATTACAACATTTTACATATTCTTCTTCCCAAGTCCACTGAAAACATGGGGAGAGGTTCTAATCCTCGCACTTGTTGCAACTCCTCACTCAACATTGAAGTCTATGTTTGTGGTTCTGACTTGACCTCCATCTTGTTGCTAGATGGCAATGACTGCTTTGCCTCATCAATGCCATCTAATGACAATCTAGTGGATCCTTTTTCTGTAGCCACGTCCTCCATTGCTTGCCTCTCAAAATCAAAATCTCATTTGCAATAAACAATGGGGTCTCCTCATCTTGCCTTGTCCAATTGCTATAAGGATCAATGTCATTCAAATCAATGACCTCCTTTGATTTGTCCTCTACCTTTCTTGTACAAAGTAACAATAATGGCATTTGAATCTTTGATATTGATAGTATGATACTTCATCATTGATCAATGATACTGTGATAGTGATAAAGATAATTGTGTATGTTGTCAATTATGGTCTCCACTCCCAAACCCCCTCATTGTAATTAAATTTATTATATGACAAGAGATTCCAATTACTAGTGGGGGTCTAGGAGTGGAGACCCCAATGGGGTTGAGGGGAAGCACCCCTTGTAGAGGTCTTAGGGAAGCGCCCCTTGCGGGGTCGAGAGGCAGCACCCCTAGTGCATTCCTTATTGTGGTACAAGGTAGGGTTGAGGGGTAGAGCCCCCACCACCAAGTACAAATTACGGCCTTTGAAACCACACAAAACTTCATGTCACACACCATCTTCACAATTTTATCACTTAAGGGAGAAATTAGGTATATGACACATTTTTGTTTATAAAAATGGAAGAAAAAAAAGATTTTGTTTTTTGTTTTTTGTTTGGGCAGGGACTCATCGAGTTAATGGCACAAACTCACCAAGTTTTAAAAAACCCTCATGAAAAACATGGTGAGTACTTGCCAAAACCTTGCCAAACAAAAAATTTGGCGAGTACTCGCTGAGTCTGCCAACTATGGTGCAGCTCCAATAAGTATCTACTAATGGGATTGCAACAAATAAAATCTCCTTTGCCTCTTGACAGCGTGGACATAACAATGACTACCAAATTTGCAAATAGCTGTTCATAAAACCCCTGTATTAGCTGTTGCAGATCAGCAATACTATTTTCCCACAATCAAATATTAAACATTGTTTAATATTTTCGATATGGAAGGGTGCAACTGATTAACCAACTGCAGCAAGGGAACCAATAGTATATAAATAATATTAAATGATTTCAACTTTCACCACTGGCTGTGATTGGAAAAGAAATGTCAGCAAACAAGGAAGCTAGAGTGTCAGAAACCTGTCAGATTCTGTCCTCAATAGTATGGCAATCAAGAGACATGCAAGATTTGCTTCAACAGCTGTGGCTAGCAGCAGATACAATTATTATGGTTAGGTACTTCACTCAGCAGCAACCTTAATTAAATATATTGCACCTTAACATCGTACAACATTTCTAATAGTTGCATCCCATTCTATCAGCAAACAAAGGTAGGGCAGTATTTTATAAATATTACATGAAAATGTACGAAAGTTTCGAATAGAAATCATCCAAATATATGATAAAAAATGTTGTGCTAAGATTATATGTATGGCTGGAAAGATATATGGCACAACCAACATTACTAATCAGTTACTAAACATTGATTAATAAGCAACAATAATAATCACCTTTAATCCAAAACCGAGATCATCAACTGAAAGCAAACAATTGAATTCTAAAAATTAAAAAACAAATCACTGAAAACTTCACAGCAAAATTTGGAAACTGAAAAACTGAAAATATAATTAGTTGGAGTACATTGGCAATCCTTGTATAGAACTATACTAAAAGGTTAGGAGGGTTGTCCTCGAAATCAACAATATCACAGGGTTTTCGTCCTCAAGTGAAGAAATCACATTAATTCTTGGGATTGGAAATTGATAAAGTGAGCAAGAAGTATCTTTTCGAGCTTATATCCCCCTTTTATAGGCATTTTTGGGGAAATAAAATGTTATTTCCTATTTCCTCTTTTTAGCTCCAAGAGTGTAATTTTGAAGTGATTCATAAAATTACATTTTGACTCCATCCCTAACACCACTTAAAAATGCCATTTTTTGTCTTCTTTCCAAAACAACCTTTTAATAATAAAAGATGGAAGTAGTCAAGTAGGTAATGTTGTGGTTTCGGGTTTATGGTTCATGGCTTAGGGTTTAGGCTTTGAGGTTCAAGGTTAAGGGTTTATTTTTTGGGTTGTAGAGTTTGGTATTTTAGTTTTAGTATAGGGTTTAGGATTGAGTATTTAGAGTTGATTGTTTAGGTTTTAGTGTTTGGTGTTTTAATTTAAGGTTTTTGGATTGGTGTTTGGTTTATAGGGTCGAGGGTTTAGGATTTAGACCTCAAAGTTAATGCTTTAGGATTATGTTTTAGGGTTTATGGTTTTATGTTTTGGATTGAAGATTTAGTGTTTATTTGTGAGGTTTGAGTGTTAAGAGTTTGTGCTATCCTAAATTTAACATTTTAGGGTTAAGGATTAAGGTTTTATGCTTTAGGGCTTAGGTTTGTGTTGATGGTTGGAAATTGAGGGTTTTAGGGATTAGTGTTTGAATTTTCCTAAAGAGGCTCAAATAATTGCTGCATGGGACAATTTACATGCACTCCAATTTGGCAATTTGGGCCCCTTTAATGAATGCTTTAATGTTCAGGATTTATCCTTTAGGGTTGGTGGTTGAGGATTGATAGTTGAAGGTTGACGAGTGAGGGTTTAGGGATTAGTGTTTAAGGTTTAGGATTAAAAGGTGGTGGTTGACATTTGATATTTAAGGTTTACGATTAAAAGGTGGTGGTTGAGGTTTGATATTTAAGGTTTAAGGGTTTAGGGTTGAGAGTTGAGGGCTAAGGGTTGAGTATTGAGGGTTTGTGGAATAGGGTTTGGGGTTAAGGGTTGATATTTTAATGTTTAGATTAGAGGGTTTAGGTTTGAGCGTTTAGGGTTTAGCATTACAAAAGTGCACCTTCACTACAAACACAAATTGAACAACAAAGATCAAGATAAGAAAAACTTAACTAGAATGCTCGCCACAATTATCTTGAGCTCAAACATTCCAACTACCAAAAAGAGTACAACAATCTACTAGGATATGCTATGTAACGGAAAAATAACTTTCTCAAATTAACTATTGAAAGAGGAGAAATCACAAGTCAATGGGAAAAAAGATGATGATTGATGTTGACAATAAGGGTCACAACTCCCATGTCATTTTCTCCGCTCATTTATGATTAGATTTGTTAGGTCTCCACCATACTATACACCTAAGTCACCAGGTTCGAATTCAAATTTGAGTTCGGCAACATTGAAATTCAGATGAAATTCGACAAGGAAAAAATTCGAAAAGTATAAAATTCGAATTAAATTCGCCTTATGTAATTTTAATTTATTTTTATAAATATAAGTAATATATCCATACAATTGTCTAAATAGTTTAACATTGATAGAAAACCATAAACCATAAGAAATACTAAATTGTATTTTTAAAAACATAAAAATAAAATATTTTAATTTTAAAAACAAAATAAAACACTATATTTTAAAACATAAAATAACAAATATAGTAGTTTTTTATTTTAATTCTTAAAACTTAAAAGTATAAAATAAATATATATTAATTTTTTATTTTAATTTTTAAAAACAGAATAAAAGTTACTCCATTTTTAAGTTTAATTTTAAAAATCAGAATACTAAAATTAAGATAATACTAAATTTACATTTATTAAATATTAATTTATTAATATAAATTAAATACAAATAAAAAAAAAAAATTTAATCTTTCACAAAGTATTAAAAACGATAGGAAAGAAAACCTAATGTAATAAAAGTATAAAACAATATAATATTAAAACTCTAAAAAGTTCGCTATATTACCATACGAAGGTTCCAACTTCCAGGAAAAAAAAATGAAACACAAAATGAAGGTTTCGGGAAAAAAAAGAAAAATCCATGGCACCAGAAAACACGCATATCAAAGGTTTTTGAATCGCGGCGGCTAAAAGTCAATCTAAGTTACTCCTGTCAACCTTTAGATAGTGTTTGAAGAAGTCGTATTTCATAAAGATGTGGTCGCGTTTCAGAGAGACATGATTTCTGCAAGTCGCGACAAGTTTTTAGAAAAAAAATCTCACAAAAACACTAAAAAAACGTTTAAAAAACCCTAAAAAACCGCTTTATCAAATAGCAGTACGAATTTAAACGAATTTCTGATTTTTTTAACACATTCGCCGAATTTCGAATTTCAAGCATAAAATTCGGCGAATGCAGTGACTTAGCTATACACCATCACATCTTTAATATTTAATTTAAATAAAAAGCTTTGCTAAACATTATCTACCCCTCTCATCCACCTCCCTAGTCGTTTGATGTTATTTCCTTGTAATAACGAGTTCACCCACCATGACTCAACCATGCCCTTAGTTCACTAAATACACCAATCCCCCACATTTTTTTGGATTGGTCCCATGGTTTATTTAACATGCTTCCTTGGCAACACCATCTTTTCCCTTTCTTTCTCTAGTTCTTAAGTTGCGAAACCTAACAACAACTAACCTTATCAACTCCCAACCTTTCCCCAACCTTTTTTTCACCTATAGACCTTGTCATGTTTTTACTTTGAATGTGTCTCCACTCACAATGACCATCTGGTCTTCAAACTACACTTGCAAGCCATTTGTTCTTTTTATATTTTCACACTAAATATGTATCCATAGTTCACAAATTTGAGCTTGGAGAGTAATGGGCAAGCCAAAGATTTTTGACTTGTTGAAAACTCTGACAAAAACTCAACAAAACTTGGCAACTTAAAAAGCACTTAAATTTTTGAAAAAAACATATATTTTATGCAAAATTCAACTACAAATGCTTCAAATGAGTTTGGTGGGGGTTTGAGGGCAATGCACCCACTGTGGTCAAGGCGCGGAGGCCTCACCACCAAGCGCAAATGAAGACCTTCAAAACCACACATACCTTAATGGCACACACTATTTTTCATAATTTTTGAAAAGGAAAAAGACAATACTTATAAAGCCAAAAAATCCAAAATTTTGGAGTGTTTAACTCCACATTTTTTCTTGTGTTTTTGAAGGGTTGATGGCACAGCAAGTCAACTCATTTGACTAGCTGAAAAGATAGGCATGAGTTCTTTGCAAGTTTATCTTTTGAATAATTAGGAGCAAAAAAAAAACTCTTTGCAATCTATGTATTTATCTATTGAACAATGGTCTAGTGTTTTGCACAAGGCATCTAGTTCAAGCAATGCAACCATGATTATTTTCTTTGCCATTCTAAGACTTCTCATTTACTGTCATCTGTACATCTTTCAAAGAATCTCCTGTACTGATCTTTTGGTGTCACAATCTTTTGTGTCAGAGGTTTTGGTTGCCAGGACAAAGGTGGTTCCATCCATGGCTTCCCACTGGTTTCTTACAACTTCAAGATATTACCAAGAACTGACCCAAAGTGTATTGGCCAAAACTATGATTGGGACTGAGACCCATGGAATCCCCTGGAAAAGAACCGTTGAAATTTACTTGTTTCTTCCTGGAAGAAACAAGAATGAGAAGGTATGGCAAAGGGAAAGGCATGTAAAAACCCTTTTTTCATTGCACAAAAAATACTTGCGTAAAATCCCAGAAACTTTCCTTGTGAAAATCAAAATCCTCTTAATAATTTCTGATTTTTCTGTGACTGTCTGTCCATAGAGCGTAGAGATTTCTAGAGTAAAAAGTCAAAAAAAGGAATTCTTTCATTTTTTAGAGTAAATGATTTTTATCCTAGAGAGAGGAAATTGGTCATGACTTAACAAAATGTTCTTGATGCCATTGAATGCTAGGCAAGGAAATGAACTGTGCAGGTGGTTCTTGCAGGAACGGTGTGAGAAAAAAATACTCACTACATTAAAAGATTGTGAGGTCCGAGTTCAACTCACAGCAGACATGCATGATAAAAGGAAAAAGGAAATAATGTTTAGTAAACACTTCTTTCCTGCTGGAAGGTCCTTGGAAATAGATGTAAATCCTTCATGTAATTCCCTGTAAATCATTCTCAAAATTTCTACTTTCACTTTATGCCTTTTTGGCAGACCGCTATGGGGAAGTGGCTACTCACTGAATTTTTTTTCTTAGAGCCATGCTAAAATATGGTGACAAGGGATTGAAGATTTATTTTAAATTACAGCAAATGTATTTACAGTACTACAACACCCATATTTAAGCTGCCTATACTAGTTCTGTAAAATGAAAACAACATTGTCAGATTTAACTGCTTCAAATATGTTAAAATGTGAACTGCTATCCATAAATTTAAATGATAAAAGAAGGTTGTGTTATCAACACTTCCTATAACCAGTCAAATGCATAGATGTGTAAGCACTGTATTGAATGTTGTCTTTTCGGGGAATGATTATGTTAAATTTGCTGCATTGCCATTAGTTGTTCAAAGCATTTGTGAGGAATACTCTTTGTTTTTTTTTTTTTTTGAGATTCAAGCTTAGGTGGACTTGAAATTGAAATGTACTTACATCTTCTGTGTCATGTAATTTAGTGTTTTGCCAACTTTTGGATTCAGAGTGCTGAAATTAGATCTGCATGCAATGAGTATTTTCTAGATTTTAGATTTTGAGTGCTGCAGCGGCTTGGCAATAACTGCATTTGTACCATATTTGTTGTTTGTTAATGACTTTGTTTACCAAGTCTGCTATGTTTGATTATGCTGCTACAAGAAAAAGTTGAATGAGTTCCATATAGTAACATTATTTTAATATTTTGAAACAAATTGTTTCTGTTTGTTCAGGTCCGGGATTATCGCAAAGGTTCGCTAACTTCAGGTGATTCTGTCTCTTCAGGAGAAGGATTTCCGGTAGTTCATAAAGTTCTTCTACGTCCTACTATGGAGAATATTGTAAAGGATATTTCTTGTATGGCAGAGTCTTGGGCCTACAGTGATCTTATGGTTAGTGCTCAAACTTTTTATTTAAGTGGATGAAATTTGAAAGGTGTGGCACTTCAAAAGAAGCTATTATTGTTTAACCTTGCTTTGCGCTTGTAGGAAATTGAGTCACAGATATTGAAGGCAATGCAACCAAAACTTTATTTGGATCCTACTCCAATGTTGGAGAGGTTGTGTGAGAACTCCAACTCAAACAAGGTAAAATTTTGCTTTAATTTTGTTGTTGTTCTTGTTAGCATTATGATACTTATTCTGTCCATTATTTTCATAGCTTCTAATGCCATGGCATATTCTGCAGTCATGTACCTAGAAATATTCGAGTAGTAATAGTCATAATCTGCCAGTCATAAATGGCTCTTTATGGGTCTTGGTTTCTTGAAGGCTGACTATTACATACTTAATAGTTTTTTGGGTTGCTGTTTGTGTTTTGAAGCTCAACTTGGGATTGCCTTTGTCACGACGTGAGAGAAAACAGAGAGGAGGTTTTCCTTTGGTCAAGGGGATGTCTAACAATCTTTCCCATGGTAAAAAAGTTTCTGTTGAAGGAATCATTGAGAAGGCAATAATGCAGACAAGGATTGCTGGAACAACTTCTGCATTTGAAGATTCCAGCGTCTCTTGTAGTCAAGAGAGTTCTGCCCCTACTACAGCTGATATTTCTAGCAATATAGCCGCTCAATCAAGAATCCAGTGTCATATTGAATCAGGGAAAGATTTGTCCAGGCTTGATGTACAAGGACCATCAAACTCCCTCTAGAAGTCCACCTTGCATTGGTAAGGAGTTTGATGGTCCTTGTACATCAAGCCTGGACAAAACTTTCCCTGATTCAATATGACATTGGATTCTTGATTGAGCGGCTATATTGCTAGAAATATCAGCTGTAGTAGGGGCAGAACTCTCTTGACTACAAGAAACGCTGGAATCTTCAAATGCAGAAGTTGTTCCAGCAATCCTTACCAATGCAAGGTGGACTTAATAGTTGTAAAATTTTGCCTTGTCCAGGTAACCTATCTCCACCAGTCACTTCTGTGAGCCTTGCGTCAGCTTCCATACAAGATTGGAACAACACTATAGATGCCAGAAATATGTACATACCCATGCTGGGTAAGAGGGAACGAGGTTTAGCTCCAGTAAGCAAGCCAGATTTAAAAAAGCCAAAGCAAAAGCAGACTTGTACGGACACATTTCAACAGCAGAATGTGGGGCCAAACTTTGATACAAAACCTACCAGGGATCAACAAAGAAAGGCTATGCCCATGCAGCAAAATCAAAAGAATGAATCTATGCATATTTCTGACATGTCTGTTCATAGGCTGTCTCAACAGGTGACAGCAGATGATGAGCAACAGGTTACAGCTGGTGAAATATCTGCACAAGATTCTAAGCTTTCATCTTATATAAATCCAAGGAGTGCAGTGGTATTTAATGTGAAAGAACACCTAGAATTTGAGCGGGGCTCGATTGGTATTACAAAAGAAAGCCAAGAATTTACTAGAAGTGAAGAGATACAACATTTGAGGGAACTAGATAATGAGCAGTCAGGTTCACCACGAATTTCATCTCAGCACTTTTTACAGCAGCCATACAATAAGTCATCTTTCCAATGGCAGTCTCTTGGTCAACCAGGTGAAAAGGATCAAAAAAGGGACGAGTTGTTACTGAAAAAGAAATTGGTACAAAGTCCCAGAGAAATTGGGGGAGTTGGGAGAAGTGTACTGCAATCTCCACCATTGACAAAATTAGGGGAGTTGTCACAACCTCTGATATCCACAGCTGTTACCAGTATCTCTCTTGGACCATCGTGTAGCATTATGGCAGCATCTTTAGGACAACAGAAGGAGAAATCACTTGGAGTAGCAACTGTATTGACCGCAGCCACTTCAGTCAATTCAAGTCAGATTGATTCACAACATCAACAGGCTCAGCAATCTGTGTCATTTAGTAGACACATATCTAACTCTCTTTCTAAGCAACCCTCTGCAAGCGGAGTTGCATCACCAGGAAGTGTTACAAATTCAATGGCACCATCTAATGTTAACAGTCCATCACCTGGCACAGCACCTTTGCCTAATTCAATAACCAAACCAGATCAATCTATTGTCAGCCAGGATCAAAGCAAGCAACTTGAGACTATATCAATATTGGTGTCAGTAATTCAAAGGTATATTGTTTCCTTATATCTATTTTTTCCTTTAAGTGAATATAAGAAAGGATGTTGTGGTTTCTCTGCAGAATCTCCAGTGTTTATGTTTTATAATCTTAATTGTCTTTTCTGCTTTGCTTGCTTTCAAGCAATTTCCATTTGAGATTTTCTTTGGTAGCTTGTTGGTAGAGGAGTAAATTGTGGGAAGTAGAATGTGGCCCATTGTACAAAACAGTCACAGTGCCAATCAGATCTTGTAGAAATTATTAACTATCGTTACTGGCCTTTTAAGTACAGTTTCTGTTTGTTTCTTAATCGAGTGACATGCTAGTAGGAGGTGGGTCCTTAATCCATCTTGTGGAGTCAAATTCGATAAATAATTAAGAAGAAAACTTTAATATAGGAAAAGCAGTATCAATTTGGCTAGGACAGAGTTTATGCTATCTCATCTGCTGCCACATTTCCCTCAAACAGTGCATACTTACTGTTTGTCATAATTTTGTTACTGGATCAGACTGTTTTGTGGTTGCTACTCAGGATGCTACAGATTGGTGGTCAAAGTGACAAACACTTTTTTGATTTAAATGTCTTCCTATTTGAGTCTGAAGAATGTCAGAGGGCCTCAACTAGATTTTGAGGGCTGTTTCCTACAGAATGGGGAAGAAGGATTGATCCTTTGGTGGGAGGGAACCATTCAATGTACAACAAAGATTCTTGGAGGCTGGTGGTGAATTTTATCTAGAGTGAAGAAAACATCAACCTTGTTTCAAGCTTGAAAAGGCTAGACATGTCTTGGAAACTGTTTCTTTTAATGATTCAAAGCAGATGGAGCTAGTGAGTTGGAGTCCCAGCTCAGAAAATTTGAAGACCATAGGGTAAGATGGACTAGAACCAAGGCCTGTGTGTATTGAATTACTTAGGGGAATGTTTGATCCAAATTTAAACCTATTCAGGAGCTACATGTCTCACATCTTTACCCCTTTCTGACCATGCGATTTTGACCTTCACTCTCCGTGCTTCTCCCCCTGCTCTTCCCTTAACTTACCCCCTCCAAGCCATCAATACTTGCTGCACCACAATCCAGTTTGATGTTGATTACTCTCTTGATTATGTCTCTTGGCTTTCCTAGCTTATGTCAAGCTTCTACTCTCCTCCTCCTCCACTGCTGCTGCCTTGTATGAGTTTCTCTCTAATGCTCTTTGGGAGGTCGGTCTTGATTTTTTCTCCCATGTGGTGTATCACTCCACTCCACCCTATCTTCATTGTGTTTGCTTGATAAATTGTTGGTTTGATGATAAGTGTCAAGCCATGCATTAGAGAGTTTGTTTTATCCTTGACAATGACCCCCCCTCCACTTTTACCAGCCATAGGGACTATTGTCATTTCCTAGGTGTAAGAAACACATGTTTCTTGTGTTGAGGTGAATCATGCTTCTTGTTGCCCTCCGTCACTCCCCTAAGATATTGTGGGATACCCTTCTTCCAAGGAACCACCCTATTCTTTATATTACCTCGTTTTCCTGGGTCTCCTATGTGAATTCTCTATAATATTTCTTATCAACCTACCACTAGAGAGCCCTCTATCCCCATCCATCATTCTTTTCTACAAGTTGTGGCCAAAGAGCAATTTTGAAGCTTTGCTCCAGCAAAGTGACTAGTTGTGAGGGGCTCCAAATGGAGCTTCTCAAATATTGATTTGTAAACTAAGATGGTTATACCATACAATAATCATCAACATACAGGTCTAAGTGAAGGAGATTAATGCTAGACACTTTGGCAATCAAATATATAAAACTTGGAAAGAAAAATGAGAGCAACAATCATCACAAAAGAAAATACAAGGAATTTACTTTGGAGAACCCAATTTTTTGGAGAACTGCAATCAAATGATGCAAATCACTTAATTTTATCCACTATCTTCAATGAAAAATACGATTTAGGCCTCTTGGGCACACAACCATCCCCAAAACGACTAAGTTCAGTCCCTAAGTTTACACACAAATCTCTTACACTCTTCCAACCCCAATTTAGCCTAATACGTTCTATTGTTCATTTGTAACTAATGGATCCTCTTGGAATTCACTTCTAATTCCTTCAATGTTGCCTCTTGGTTGTTAACAAGTATGGAGTAATAAATGTGCCCATACGTGGTAGGAACCTTAGGAGACAAAAAAAATTGGAAATAAGGGAATTTGAAGCATTTCTAGGTGTTGTGGATTGTTTCTAGACATTTGAACCGTGGAACCTTGGTTTCACTCTATCGTATATAAACCTCCAATTTTCTTCGTTTTTCTCTTTTTTGATCTGTGTACCTTGCACAAATGTGTGCTTAGAACCATGTCACACTTCACCATGAAGTCTTTTGATCCTTTACTCTTTGTTGATGATGTTCTCTCTCATTCTCTTGATGGCTTGTAGAGACAACTTGATGCACTTACTAAGTTTTTTGATCTTTGTTTGCTTGTGGTCAACCTTAGTAAAACTAAGGTCATGGTCTCCAACATCACCAAGGATGCTCTTCTGGGTTTCATTTCTTCTACAAGGTGGCCCTTATGCAAATAACCGCTCGCTTTGTCCTTCAGCCACAATGCTCTCAATTAAATTCTAGATATCCCTTCCAAGATGCACTTCTTTGACACAATGATTATTAAGCTTACATACAACATTGTATGAATTTGAGTTTTGGGCCCTAGTTTGGGTCCTTGTGATTGGGTTAGGGTAGAGAGAGTTCAAATGATTATGCTTCATTGTATGAACCTATGCAAATAGATGGTTCTTCAATGTATTGTCTAGGCTAAATTTGCTGCCCAACTTTTTCGTCTTGAGAATATCTTTAGATTCACTTGGCTTGTACACATGATTAGATCAATGAGTAATTTTGCTTCGTCCCATTGGAGATATCCTTAATTGGTACTCCATTCATCATAGGAGATTTGCCTCTTTGGGTCCCCCCTTTGGATGTTAGTGTTTTTGATTCTTTGAGGTTTGTTTTCTCATCTATTGACATTTCTTTGGACACGCTTCCTCCTTTCAAATACTCCTTGTGTGCTCATTATCACCTTCTAGGGAAAGAGGTGCTCAACCAATCCATAAGAGGACATTTGCCATCTAGGTCATTTGGACCTTCCCTTTGAATTTTTGTGAGCATTTCTTACAGTTTGATGGGATCATTGTTCAACCTACCTATCTTTAGTATCGTTGGTCTCATGTTTTGAGGATTTCCATTGGCATGTTGTTGGTGTGTTCCTGTTGATTTCATGTTGAGATAGACCACCACATTTTACATAGTGAAAACATTTGCCGTCTTCTCTCCAAAAGGTTGAGTTTGAGGAGCATTTTATTTTTTGGTGCTTAGTCTACCATGAAATTTGTGGGAGGTACTACCATTTAGAGAAGGATTTTAATGGTTCTCTATCTACTTTCTTTTGCTACCCTAGTTAAAGATTCTTGGTCCATTTTCTTTGTGAGTTTACCATGTTTGGGCATGCATCTCTTTGTGGCGGTTCTAGATCTACTAGATTGATTACTTCGTTGTTTCAACTCATCATAGATGTTGGAGGCTTTAAGTTCCCTTTGGATATTATTGATTCACATGCAAATAGAGATAGATTAGTCAGGCATTGCTCATCCTTGCTGTTTGCTAGGACTAAGGCCTCTTGGCACCTCAACTCTTGTTATAATAGATGTGGCTTTATCTCTTCTCAATGTTGGGAACCCTCTCACACTCTTCCACAACACAAATCTTAGCTGCAACCTCATATTACCAACATCTTCCCTACCATTAGTGGTTCTTTGGCTTTGATTATGAAGAGAGGTTCTATGTGGAATTGACTACTTCCTAGGATTGTCCAACTCAATTCCCCTAGTCCTAGACTATTCCTGATAAGCAGTCTTAGACTTTGTATTGGTACTTCTACAATGACCAATGATAATAATGTTGGCTCCTCCAACAATTCTCATAATGTTTACATTTGAGGAATTTGGTTCTCCACCAGGATGGTCTTTATTGTCTTCCATTGCTTCACAAGGTCCTCATCTTCAATGTCCATTTATTGCTGTACTATTTTGGGGTTGCTTTTTATAGGTTAACCCTTGTATGTCTATTTATTTGTTTTTTTCTACTTTTCTTGCATTGTATTTGCTTGAAGTCTTGGGCCCCTTTTGCAATAGTTCTTTACTTTTAGACTTCTTGTATGTTCTAGTCTCTTTGACCCATTCGTTGGTCATTTGTGGACATTATATAATTTATTTTTCTTTCTAATTCCTTAAGAGAAAGCACAAACTAGAAAGAATTTTATCCATGAGGGGTCGTAATGACATTCGACTGAAGTTGAGCTTAAGATTCAACAAATATTTTGTGATCATTTCTGAAAGATCTTCACGTTAGGGTTTATGTATCTTTTGTGTAGTGCTTCTATGCACCTTGCTAAGCACGTGGTTCACCAAAAGATTGAGAGTTTTGAGAGGCTATTCTTGTCTAGGAAGTTAAAAATGGAAGAGCGTGATGCAATTGTGAAAGATATGAAGAATGAGAATTCCCTAGGTCTAGATTGTCTCCACGTGTAGTTTTATAAAAATAATGTGGCATGTTGTTGGACAGGCTTATCTAAATAGGTACCACAAATCCACCAAAAGAGGAATTATGGGAGAATCGATCCATTCTTCTAGAAGATTCAATGTTAATGGACAATCTTTGTACTCTATCCATTTACAAATGTTCTTGTGCCAAGGTTTCCGTGCTTTGTCGCTAAAAGGATGGAACTTTTTTTGGAAGAATCTAGAGTGCATGGACAAATTAGCAGCATTGTGCTACTGGGGGCTACTTAACTTCTTAATGTTCATTTTGCTAGTGATTCAACATTGATTTTAAAGCTTACATAGCAATCAATTCATGGAACAATGTTATGTTTTGGACATCTTTGTTGAATTGGTATCAAGGGAAAAATAGAGGTTATGGTCATTGGTTAGGATGACTCCATTTGGGCTAACTCTAATTTGAAACTCATGAAGGAAGGTGAAATCATTTGCTATTTTGGTATCCATTTCACATTATGATATATTAGGATTAGAAAAAATCTCACCCATAACAAATGACCAAGAATTCTTTAGAATTCAGAAATGAACGTGGCTGTCTGTATAGTGGTGTAATGTCCCTTACCCAGTTTGACCTAGAATTCGCTCGTTGATTAGGTTTAGGGTCTCATCTTTTCAAATAAATGTTTCCTTTAATGAAGTGATCTTGGATTGAAACCTGCATTCACCATATGAACCACATTTCCACATATACATATGTCTGTTAGCCTTAATATCTAGATATCCAAATATAAACAGTCATAAATGCAATTATGAAGACATGAGGAGTGCCCTGGGTGGATCCGCCCTGAAGCCTCTATGTTGGGCATGGGAGGTTGTTTGTCCATTCCTCCTTTCCCAACGGCTTAGTACCTGCATTCTCCACACATGGCAGTACCTCGGAAGACAATGGCCCTATTAGGAGAGGAGGGAAACCCTAAGTGCCAAGGGCCTAAGGCCTACCACCCCCCTAAGTAACAAAATACTGAGGTGGGACCCCCACCCTTCTAGACCAATCCCTTGCTTGGGCCTACGGGCCTGAGGGTGGGGTTTTTAGACAATCCACTTGGCGGATGCTTCCCCCATCCTAATAGGGTACAAACACGGAGCAGACAATCTTTGGACAGTCACTTGTGCATTTACTATTGAATTATCTATATGCTTGTATCATGTTTGAGAGTATTATATGGATGAATGAAAATATAACAAAATGCAAAAAAAAGTACATGGATCTATATTACTACAACAATGCCAATTCTCATCATATTTAGTTTGTCTATGATCAATGATACTATCCAAGGTAATATTAACAATGATGGAAACTAAATGTCGCTATATCATACCCTTTTGTTTCATTCATGGTCATGATAATGCTAAAGGAACCATCATCAATTCATAAAGCTATTATAATATTGATAACATCAAAAACATTGCACCAATAATCAAATGAGTCATATTAGTTTCTTATATTCAAAATATGCTAAATATTATTGCTAAGTGAGTACATCACCTGAGTTGCTATATCTCTCCATGTTTCCTTACTCGCTTCCTTCAACCTTATACTGAATTGATCATAGGATGAGAACAATTCATAAATATACATAATCTGCTTATGTTTATATTAAAGAGTCATCATTACTTATAAGTATCATTATTGCATAATCATATATATATATATATATATATATGTTTATATAATTATTCTTTATTCATTGCATATTATTCATTATAAAATTTATCTATATCTATGCATATATACTTGTATGCCTATTAAATAATATATATATTAAATGGGTCTATATTCCAATGCATAACAATCATTGTTGCTGCTGTTCTGAATTGTATTTCTCAATGTTTTTCCCCTCTTCCTTATTTTCCTTCCTTCTATTTATACCATTCGAGGTAGGTGACTCATGGGGGGGAATGTATTGTTTGGTGAAAGAGGCGACTTTTCATAAAATATATCCTTTTGTTAGATTTAATTGCCGCCTTTAAAAGCTTATTATTACAATAATATCTATTTTTGAAAATAATATATTATTACTAATAATTATGATATTTCAGATTATATACTTATTTTATTATTTTATTTTGATGTTTTATTTAATATATTTTAACATTAAAGTATAATAATAAAACCAATCTGCTAATATCTTATATTTATTTTATTCTAAAGTATTACAATCTTTGATTTGTAATGATTATAATATTTATTTATTTATTATTATTTTTTGATATTAAGTTATTTAATACTAGAATGTAATAACAATAATTTGCCTATATATTATTATTATATTTGTTATTTAATATTTTAATATTTTAATATTGATATGGTACACATTTATTTTATATTTAATATTAATATTGCTATTTATTTTATTTATTAATTTATTTGTATTATAACACTTGGTTTTTATGGTATTGCTATTTCGGGGACAATGACAAGTGGCAAAATCATCAAGGTGGTTTTCTCCCTGCAAACTAGTGGTCTCATCTTAGCCATTGTGATAGTGGCAGTTTTGGTAAAGTGGCACTTTTGTTTGTCTCATTGGCAATTTCCTTTGTGATGGTAGTGATTTTGGCAAAGTGGCAATTTTGTTTTTCTTTGGTGGTTATGTTTATGACAGTGGTAGTCATGTTTCTGATAATGACAGTTTATCCTGCAAAATGACAGTTTTGCTCAAATTCAAAAGCAAGTTGAGTAAAGGGCCTAGAAACATTGTCTTCCAATAGCCAACAGTTTGGGGTTTTCTAGTGCATGAAAGGACATTATCATCACATAATTAAGAGATAAATCTTGATTGGAAAGGCAAGTCTAGGAAGTGGATAGCAACTGAATTTGATTGTTTGCATGTTGAGGAAGTTGTAAGGTAACAGAGGATTGAGGGAAGTATACAAGTATTAGATTGTTGTAAGGACACTCTATAAAGTGTTCTTTGTAATTTCCTAAGTTGAAGGGAGGAGGAGAAGTGATCAATCAACACTTGCAAACTGATTGCTTTCACATCCAGGTTTCAAGGGTAAAACTTTTCCATTGTCATTTTCATTTGAATTCAGTTTTAGGTATTCATGTTTCATTTCCAAAAACTATTCACATAAATTCTTGCAAAAACTACATTAAATTAGTTGTCATTTGAAGTTTAATTCAAGTAGCAACAAATTATAATCTACATTTAATTTGTATTAGAGAAATTTAATCTTTGGGTATTATGGAAATTGGTAGAAGTGAACAATCAACAATTGTAAGATAATTACTTGACATCAAGGTTTCTAGGGTATAATTTTATGTCGGTGTTGTTTTCATTTGAATTCAATTTGTGATGTTCATGTTTCATTTCCAAATACTATTCACACTAATTCTTGCACAAATTGTATTCAATTCATTATCACTTGGTTAAGCGCCAAATTTGTTATAATGCTTGAGTTGTTCTATATGGGTTTTTAAGGTTTTTATTTTGCATACTCAAAGGCTATGGTATATGCGAAGTAATAGTCCAACCTTGAGCGAAGGTGTCATGATCATCACAAGTCCTTATGATCAACACCACTGAATGATAAAAAATATACTTTGGAGACATGAGGCAGATTGCATTGTGCATTCGTTTGCTACATTGTAATAATATATGCACAAGATAGTAGCAGCTTAGATCACTCCATAATGTCTCGGAAAATTTTTTTTTTAGTTGGTTCCAAACTTTCATGCTACAAGGAATGGGGCTATACCGTTTCCTCTAAGCTGGAATTTAACCTATTACCACGTACAACAGTAACACTTCTTACACCTCTACACCTCCTTTTATATCCTAATAAATTCACCATACACATATGCTAGGAAAGAGACCATGATTTGCCATTATAACCTGTTCAATGTTATATGCTAAATTATTCCAAAGGAATATAACAAATTATCCTTGGAGCTTTTAGGAATCTGAATTGTTTGTTATTGTGCTTGTAGCTTCCTGTTTTGTTTACACAAAGCTCATTTTTGCTAATCTTTTCTATTGTAATTGGCTCTCCTTTCAAGTCTTCATTGACCTATTTTGGTTATTTGGGAATGTTAGCATTTTCCTCCAAGTTAAGCAACATCCAAGTAGCTAGTTTGAAGGATCACATGTGAAGGTGACCATATTGAGTAAAAGTTGTAATAACCACCCTTGGTTATACTTATTATCGATTATCATTGTTTTTAATTAAACTGATTTTAGTACCATCTTTTCAATTTAGAAGAGCTAGTTTGCTAACCCTACCAAACCATAGCAGGGGTAGTAGCTCTAAGCCACAATTGTATATCCTTGCACTAAAGAGGATAAGCTCACATAACAGGACAAATCCCTAGATCTATACTTAATCCTTGAGGGATCATTCGAGATGGCCCTACCTACGTATCCCTTTCTGGGAATTAGAGGTGTCGTTCACAAGCCAAAGTAGAAAGACTTTATCCATTAACTAGGATGGTATCTTTGACTTCAATCATTAATTGAGCTTATTCTTTTGATTCAATCCATATACAATAGTATGATAACCAATGCATTCTAGTCAAATGTTAGTTCCATGCCAGAATCAAAGTATGAACCCACACAATCCACATAGGGACACAAACTCATACATGTTTACTGCTCTATCTGATAAAGCTAATACTTGGAAAAATGAAGAAATAAATGCATACAGAGAGAAATAAAATATATCTTTATTCACACATGGAATTATTACAGAAGTAGACTAGATGATGGCTGTGATTAAAATCCAATCCTAAAACTATCTTTGAATTGCTTTATTTCAGTCTTCAAACTGTGACCATACGAGTTTATCAAGCAGAGAGTAAAGGAAAACAAAACTTAAATGCAGCAACCTATGAAAGAAGAGAGTCGGCACTCTGCCCTGCGCAAGGGAGATGGAAGCTTTACACAAAAAGCCAGTGATACATGCACAGCAAGCAATTACCAAGACTGACAGCCTGTGTTATTGGAAAACAAAAAACAAGGCAACCTTTCATATCGATGACAGCATCTTCTTCATTAAATCCCGCAATATACACACAGCAGTAATACAAAGTAAGGACAGAGAAACTCTTCCAGCGTTATGCAAATTTTCCTTTCATATATTCTTCTGCAGGCCACCACTGCTGAAACAAAACTCTATGCCTTGTAACTGCCTACTTTCCCCATTTCTTTGCTCCATCAATCTCTCCCATCCAATCATCTTCTTTTCTTTGCTTTTTGCTCCTTCCTAACAAAAACCTGCTACTGTCTATCCTTCCAGCCCCACACGGTGAATATGTGATTTTTTTTTTTACTTTGTCGTATTCAAATTACCCCCCCAGGTAAGCGTGTCCCATCTGATACTTAACACTTTTGAGTAGGAAATCTGACCAAAGGGTCAGTGCAATATCAAGGGGAAACTGCCTAAACTTCAAATTTCAAACCAAAATTTGAACAAAACTAAACACCAAAGCAAAAAAACAATGAAAACTAAAACTTGAAAGTCGATGCTCCTGCATCACTATAGATGGTTGGCCAAGGATCATACTTCATCATACCCTCTTCCTTGAGAACATAACATTTTTGTATGTTACCAATCATAAAGATTACCATACAAATTATCCACCAAGCAGATATAAAGACAAAATACCAAACCATATTTGGTAATATTTAATATGAATTACCCATAGTTGGCAAAGGCAGTCATAAGGAATACCATCCTAAATTTAACATAGATCTTGGCACATATTTAGAGTAGGATGATCCTCCATAAAGATTAAGAGTTGTTCACACCATCAAATCGTAATAGCTTAAATCAGCATCATCATCAAATGCAAAGTTAGCAGGTTTCCAAGTAGCTGGTACATAGCTATGTGATGACCAAGCTTATCATGCCCTTATTTCTTGGAAGAATAGATCTCTCTAGTGTCTTGAGGCTAACTGATACCTTCCTATACTTATCATTGATCCAAGACTCAATGTTATAGTGTTCAACACACAAAACTTTGATTATTTTAGTTTAGACAAGTCTAGAGACATTCATGTATATTCACATCAGGGCAGAGCATGATGACAGTGACTCTAAATGTTTATCCAAAATTGGAATAGATTTTGGGAAGCCATATGTGACAGACCTTTGAGTAAAAAATAAACTTGATGATAATGGAATTGCTGCTTATTGGCTTAAACATACATATGGGGAACATTGTAATTGGAAAAGTGAGTTTAAAGTCATCTAATGCAAATTTCAGCCTCAAATTGAAGCATATTGAATAGGGAAGGTTAATCAAGTTTAGGAACACCCCAAACCTTGGAGTTCACTAAAATCTTCCCTTACGGACTTGGGTCACAAGGGCATTCTTTGCCCAAGGATTGCCTACATACCCGCTTCCAAATGGGATTGAAGTCCCATGTAGTTCTTCTCACCTTAATCTCTCAAGGAACAAACACAGGTTACTATATGTAGGATTTCATAACCACTCAAGTAACTTTCCTCGTGGAAGTGAAATAAAAAGAATACTATAGGAGGAAAACCATAGAGACATTTAAGATCAAATAGTGTAACAAGTCACTAGTTACAAATATCCCTTCCAAATCAACCTTAGGTCACCAAGTTTATTGATTAAAAACAAAACTCTAAATTCTTGGATTACTATGTTATACCTCAATAGAGTTCCTTTTAATGATTCCCAACAATTAATAATGCTTAATGGTATGCAGGAAAACCAAAACAAGTTCCCAATTTAGCAAACTTGTACTAAATCCTTCCATCCAAGGACACTGAGATCTCAAATTAGACCTCACCACCATTATTATTCATAATTCAACATGAACATCCCTCGTCTCATTATCACAAAGGCTAGGTTGAATACTTATCAACATGAAATTTCTCTTTGTTTGCACAGAAATTTTGTGACCATTATCATAAAGTTCACAACACTTATAAAACTGAAGTAATCTTTGGTTCAAGACCCATTGGTATAAATAGAAAGTTAGATTAGATTTCTACAACCTCCTTCAGACTTCCCACTAGGTATGAAAAGTTGCATTTATTAATAACAACCTATGTGATAATTGTCTATCATCCCATGTTGACACTAATAAGATACAAGGTTGAATATGTATATACATTTAGCTCAACTGGTATTAATTCCCATTCTATATCCAGTCTATCCATTAAAAGTCAAGCTTCATGTTTATGTGTTTGATTCTGGTAATGTTAGTAAGCGTCAACTCAATCAATATAAAATAAATACAAATATACCCGAGCACAAGACAATAGCAGTCAAAATATCTTCACAATGTAATAATTATGCAAAGACCCGATAGGCTCCACGTGATATCCTGCTATAATATGATTTATGATATCAATATTATAATCATATTATATTATGACATCCTTCTTAATTGGAAATACACCATGCATCAGCAAGGCCACATGGAAACTATCTAATACTTGAAAAGGCTTACAACAATATTTATAAACTTGCCTTCAATATGAACAATTCCCAAGTCATACCAAGATAGTCATTCCCTAATAATTTATATCCAGAACATCATGCAACATTTGGTATCTTGATGATAACACCATACAGATATCTCCTACCCCATGGATCAAGAAGGCATCATCTTTAAGTACTTGATATTGATTATAAGCAAGATGAATATCATAACATCTTGTTCTATTCTAAGTGACCTCATAAATCTCACTAGAAGAAAGCTACATAATCATATATTATAACTCAATGTATTGTTTCCATTTAATTTATAATAGGGAAAGGAAATCAGATTATTCATCTGTTCAAAACAACTGTATATATATATAGTTTATTGACACTAGAGTCACATATACTTGTGACATTATTAAGGAGCAATGACCTATATAATTATGTTGTTTTGATCTAATAGAATTTCTGCTTGACATACACAACCATTTGCATAAAACTATTCACAAACACTCAAAGTGATGCAAAGATACCCTAAGGATTCCAGACCTACACAAGATATATGAGTTGTTTAACAACTTCCTTGATGCTATCCATGTATATGCATGTATATATATATGTATCATTATGTTTTCTAGAGACCTTCCACCACTTAAAAATGATTATAAATGTCCTAGCTATCATATTTTCTTGGACATTCCTCATGAATAGAGATAAAGGAATTTCATTAGAAAACAGCATTATTATTGGCCTGGTAGAGAAGTATGTAAAATACGACGGTATATACAAGGCAGGGAAGAACATGACAAAAAACCACAGTGAACAAAGGAACAAGAACAAGGCAACCATAATGTGACATAATGCCTTAAGAAGGTATGCATTTACATGGTGCTAGAACTGTTTGACAAAATGCCTCAAAGAAAAGTGATCTCATTGATCATGTAGTTTGTAGGGTATGTTCAAAATGCTTTGCTAAAAGGCTTCCAAAACTTTTAAGCAAAAGCAACTGGTGAGCAAAAGGCCAGACTCCTCCAAAATACCAGCAACCTTAATGATACAATACCCATATGCAAGGATCAACCTAAATTAATTATCTTCAACTGCAGAGGGGAATAAATCAGAATTCAATATTATTTTAGTAGAGTGATTGTAAAAGAAGAGTATACTCAGCTCTACGTTGAAGAAGAGTGGTGTGAGGAAGGGAACAAGTCAAGTTGTGGCTTTGGGTTTCCACTATCACCAGAATGTCCCTCACCACTTCTTCCATGAGGTGATGATGCCTTCTCCCAGCTGCATGCCGAAGCACATGCACTACAGGATGCTGAAAATGGAGAAGTGGATGTTCAAGAGAACCTGCGTGGAAGAGGAGGAAATGTGGCTGCCTCTTCCTTGAGATAGTCAATGAGGAGGTCCGTTGCCGACTGATGAATCCAACTGAAGTTCATAACATATTTTGCTATTACCTGACAGTCTGAGTAGAGAGCAAGGCCTATGAGGCCAAGATCTTCACATGTTTGGGGCACTTAGCTGCTCTAATCTAATAGTTGATATCACATGAAATACAATGAAAGCAGGCCCAAATTCCTTTGCCATTAAATTCATTAGATGATCTGCTCAACAACTCAACTAAATTTGTTGTGATAAGTGTCTTTGGACCCATTTTAAATGTGAGATAGATTTGAACTGTTCTCTCTCTGGTTGTGAACCATGTACATGAAGGGCTTTATGGAGAAAGCCACCTGAAAAGATTTCCTACTAGAGACCACCGACCAGGCGCTAGCAACAGATTTAGACACTTTCTCAAACACCTTCAACTGGAATAGATCATTGCCATTATTGCAGCCGACATCCACACCAATATTATTGTGGCCAAAATATTTTTTCTGAGCATCTAACACCATGTGTTCACCCACAATCCATTATCACCCTTCTTATCCACTCCATTCAGCTGGCGACTCAAATGCCAGTCAAATCTGGATTAGTGGTAGCTGCTTCAATGAACTTTGCAGACATTGATCTCCTCTGACAACCTACCTTCCCTTCCCTTTCTACGCTGCCCATGCCTCCTTCAATATTAGGTGTGGGAAGCTCAACAGCTGGTTGAGGTCTTGATATTTCCAAATTGACCTATAGTCTCCATGGATTTGGCTGCCTTATTGGTGGATATGAGACATCACACAGCTGAGATGTTTAGCCACAATGGCATGTCTTCAAGTAGCGGCTTTGAAGAGGACTTGGGCACTAGAGGACTGTCCTAACTTCTGATCCAGCTGTTAAATATTTCAAGCAGTTATTTCAGAGATTGATGTAATGAATTGTTTGTGTGAAATGGCGGTTCCCAACCTGAACCAATAAGATTCTTATAGAGATTATGCAAATTTAGTTGTACACAAATCCAGTTGTCAGGTCTTGCAGCGAATGGTCTATGAGGCCCATGGTAGGTAAAAGTGCCCAGTAGATTGAACTATCCCATCCAAAATAGACTAAATTTGGACGTGCAGGCCAGGGAGCTCGACTCATGTTTGAGCAATGCAGCTGCAGTGAAATCTTTGTGCCATTGGATAAATACACCAAAGGTGTTTCTTAAGACTCATCAGGCATGGTAGAGTATGGAAGCAGTTGTTTGGAAGTTGGCATAATTAACAGGCTGCATGAAATGGTGTTTTAGAACAGGAATCTCTTATATAGTTATATTCTTTCAGAAATTATGCACAGTTAAGTGACACATAGACCCACTTGTCAGTTCTCACCACAAATCATCTACAGGGCTCATGGTAGCTAAAAGTGCTCAATATAATGATTCATGCATCTAAAATAGACTAAATGTGAATGTCCAGACCAGGTAATTTGATCCATGTTAAGCATCACAGGATGTAGAGAGCTTTTCATGTCACAGGCCAAATACATCAAAGGAGTATCTGTAGATTCACAAGCCACTTTAAGTACAACAGAATTATGGTTTGGGTTTCTAAACTGAAACAGAGAACCCTTTAGGGGCGGGGGCCCTAGCTCGGTTGGCTAAACCTTTCCTGTTGTAGGAGGTTGGTCACGAGGTCTAGTCTCCCCCACCCCCATGGTACCGGAGGGCGTGTCACGCCATCTCCGCCAGTCACGCTAAAAAGTTTACCAGGCGCACTGCAGTTTATAGTGGGTCGTGCTACCTGATTCCTACAGTCTAAAAGAAAAAGAAACAGAGAACCCTTTAGTGTGGTCTTGAATGCCAGCCATATGTTTGCCATGGATTTTACGTACAAAATAACTTGCCAGTTTTTTTGAATGATTTGGCATATTCATCTTTCTGAGTGTAGACACTTTCTTGGGGTTATCAAAATTATTGCCTTGCCATTTTACAAGAGAAACATCCATGCTGCTTTTGGTGCAGTGAGAACTCACCTCCCTAATTTTAGAAGTAACTAACTACTCAATTGTTTGATACATCTTAAGTGGGCATACTGTCCTTTCAGTCTTATGGTAATCTATTTTTGGTGAATACTGTTTGTTATTTGCTCTTGACTATCTTTGTTATTTACTCTTGAAGTCTGATGATCTTTTCCAAATAGATGTGAACTATTTATTATTTGAATTTTTTGGTTTTTTGGAGCGGCGATTCTTTTATTGATGTTGGCAAAATTACAGACAGGGTCTTCCTATCAGAAAGAAGAGTGTGGAAGAGGTGCGTGGACCAAAGAAGGTTCCACCTTCTTGGCAGTTGCTTGTAGTGGCTCTTAATAATGCCACAAATAATGAAGATCAGAAGGATGTCAAAGTCCAAAGAAGTCTGTCCAATTCGCTTGTTGGTGGAGGTGTAAATGTTTGCAAAACACGAATTATGAATTTTGTACGTGCAGATCATATGTATCCAGGTTGGACTTATTTTTGGAACTCTTTTTTCTTTTTGTGTCTGTGCCTGTTTCTGTATGATTAATCTGATTGCTCACTCAATATCCTTTTGCATATTTTTATCTGCAGGAAATAGTGTTCCAGTTTTGATTTGTAGAGATCGGGTTAGATTAGTAATGTGTAAATGTGCAAAGGATGGAACGGTGGAGGCTGTTGTGCAGTTTGGGGATGATCAAGATGAAGACTCTTTGAATTCTTGCCCTCATGATGTTATACCCTCCTTGCCTAGTACTGTAAGTTAAAAAACATTTACAGTGAGGTTCTGGGCAACTAACTGGTTCACATTTTATTCATTGAAGATTTAAAATTGTTGCTTCATCTCTCGTGCATGGTGTGTGCGCTGTGCAGCATTTTGCAGACAGGCTAGCTGTGCAGCATTTTGCAGACAGGTTAGCTGTGCAATTTAGTGCTCTGGTAAGTGTGGCAATTGACTTTGTCCTTCCTTCAATTAAATCTTGAAATATCCGTCACTATGATATATCATCTTTTATATCTGTCAATTCCAGATGGAGAAAGATGGGTATGAACTGATTGATGATCAAGTTCAGCCCATTCAACAGCGCCAACAAAATGTATTTTCTACTACTAAATCTATGACTCCTGGTGCTTTTGCACTAGGAAACAATATGAATCAGTTGCCATCTTCGCCCTGTGTAATGGCAAGTCAAAACACGGCAGGTTCTGCTGCTGTGTGTGGCATGCCTCCTCTAAGCTCAATGCCAGTATCATCTCCTAATGCATTAGGTGCAGTCGGAATACCTCCTCCAGGCAATGCTCCCAACCGACAGCTTTCTTCAGGCTTCTTGCAGAGTGGATTGGGTACATCAAAGTCACTGCAGCTTGATCCGGCTTCTGAGCTTGCAGCACTGCAACATCAGCAGCACCAGATGCAACAAAACCACCAACTGCAGCAACATCCACAACAACAGCTACAAAGGTCTCTGCAACTTGTAAATAATGCCAATCACATAGCCCAGCTAAATTCTGCGAGCTATAATCCAAATCAACAGACAAATTCAAAAATCATGAATAGTACAAGTCAGATGAAGATGCAGATGTTTCACAGGCAGCATCAGCAATTGCAGAGGAAGGGTTTTCTGCAGGGGGGCATGGGTAGTAACCTTGGTACTATACGGGTGGGGAATATAGGTGTCAACAGCATGAGTGGTATTGGCATGCCTGAGAGTGGTCATAATATGGTTGGGCTGGGTGGAGCGATGAGTATGGGCATGACAGGCATAAATAATATTTCAGTATCGATGGGAGTCATGCCTAATTTGACCAATATCAATACATTCTCTGGCGTTGGCAGTATGGGACATAATGCTGTTATTGGAAATATGATTAAACATCACTTACGAGCTGGTACCATGAATACCCAGACAGCATGGGATAATAGATCACGCATGGGTCCAGGCAGAGGTCGTCCAGGTGTAATGATAGATCCATCCTCAAGAAACATTGAGAATACGTCAGGTTTATCGGCCAGTAATCAGGCTCATAGTCCAGCAAATTTGGCAATACATGGATCACAACAAGGTAAAATTATAAGAAAGTAAAAGTTAATTTTGAATTGTAAAATTATGACATTCCTTGTATTATATTTTGAATTGCTTAAACACAATCTAAAATTCAATATGTTGCATAGAAGTGATCACCATAAACTATAAAACAAATGTTAAAACCATGAATAAAATGAATCCTTCAAATATTTAAAATTAGACCAAGATTAGTAATTTTAATCACTAATTTCATATACAAACATGATACATTCATGTGAGAATAAGCATAAAGAAAACTATAGGTTTTTAAGAAAACTTAAGAGAGTTGTAAAGTGGAAATTATTGGCCATATAATAATACTTAAAAAATCATATGTATTACTCATATACATGTGTCTTCTAATCTTCCCCTATAGCATGCTTATCAAGGAAAAATAGGGTCTCGTGCCGAAAAAACTAAACTTTTGTGCTGTCAAAAAACCACAATTATGTCAACAAATTGTGCATTCTGTAGGGACTTGGACTATAATTTTGACGTTGGAAGCACATAAGGTTAGAAATAATGTTATGATGAATATGTATTGTATTTATTCTTGTTGAGAGACACCTACTTGTCAAGCCTTAAAGACACTTGTTTCTTAAAAGTTGAAAATTGTAGGATTGGAGACAAAATTCAAAGAGCTATAAAATAAAATATATTTTTTAGCTTGTCTAATCAAATTAAAATATATTATGCATTCATATGAAATTACTCTAATAATTCTTGTAGCATGTTTTCTAAGAACAAGTGGTAATTCATTCTAATAAATTTAATAATGTTGAAAAAATATAAATTTCATGTAGTTAAGAGGTATATTCATTCTTACGAAGTCAACATTACACGTTGGGGTCTTAAATTGCACTTTTATCCTCGTTAGTACCAGTAGGATAGAAAATCACACCCATGACGAGGAAAAAGTGCTCCATCTATTCCTAGTCAAGACACACCATTCTTGTTAGGGCTTCAACAAGCATAGTCTCTTAGTAATAAAATTGTAGGTTTAAACTTAGGAGAACCTAAAAGAGAAAGAAAACAATGAATTGTAAAAACATATAATTAGATTGAAATAATCCTTGCACTTTCTTAAGTGAAAGTCCTCTATTTTTATCAAAGTAGAAATATTATGCTTCTTCATTGGTCAATGGGCATTGAACTACAAATTTGACCTTACCAATACATCGTGGATATAAAATAAATTATTTGATTAAGAGAACATTCTCTAATTTTTATTGAATGAAAGAAAATAAATCCAATTAAACTCAAGGTGACATTAACAAGAAATATTGTCCAAAATGTGAAGAACATTTATGAAAGGTAGTTCACTTCATAATTTCTTGATGATAATTAAGGGGATACATATATGTCTAATAATATTTCTATATCATTTATTAAATTAATATTTTTTTACAAATCAAGGTATCAAAATTATCAAATTTCATAAATTGTAATGATGAAATTAGCACATACATACAATTTCCCATTTAGTCATGTGCTCACCTTGATGGTAAAATGTTTAATGTAATAACCTATCAACAAGTGACACATTCTTGTGTTAAACTTGGCTCATGGCTTGATCTCTATCCACTTCTATTTCATCCTATTTGCATCATTTTTTATATAGTCACAATTTGCTCATAGTTAATATACCTTCATTCACACTTCCATGTATGTGTTATCCACCTCAAAATTATCATTAACCTAGGTTTATTTTTTTAGTAGCTTTGGACTAATTTGGTCCATCGGCATAGTGCATAGGCATGAATCCAAAATCCAAACCATTAAATTCAAACTCAAACTTCCCCGCCCCTTTCTATTGACTATTATGATCTCACTTAACACACATTTATGTACATGTTGCTATGCCATTACATTTAAAAACATTCAATGTGCATTCAATTCAATATAATAGAATAATTTGAACACACTTCAATTTCTAAAGGGATAAAGAATTGGATCCACATATTTGCATAAAGGTGATCTACATACATTAGTTAATGTCTTAAATATAATTGAATATCATTAATCTATCTTGTCAATGAGATTGACTAAGAAGAAAACACTCACCTATCAAGTCAAAAATTTCCCCAATTATGTCCTTAGACACAACCTTGACAAGTTTTAGCTACTAGGAAGGAAAATGTGAATACATTTTTAGGTAGACATTCTAAAATATTGAACTTGTACATCACAAATTTGTTACACATATTAGATCAAGTTTGTGATGATCGATATGAATTGTGTGGTGCTTGGATTCAAACCATTAAGTTTTTTGAGATCACACCTATTATATGACAATCATTAGATTGAATACTTTCTTTTGGATAGTGGTAAATAGACAACATGATGTCAATAATGTTTCAACATCTTTGACTCTAGAGATAACTATCCCTATGTATTACATTTAATTTCATGTACTTGATGCAGTTATAACTCCCAAGTCTAATTAATATAGGCTAATTATGTTATTGATTATATTTATTTAATTATCTTAGATAATTTTACGAAAAGTATTTATTTTCCTTACATTATTAGTGAACTTAAATTTTGTTGCATGACCTTCCCCCTCAAGGTTTCTTTTGCATTTGGGTTTTAGATATGTTTTTTGATTGTCTATCTTTTATCTAATATTTGATTAGGGTTTGGATCCATCATTTATTTATGTAAGATTGATTTATTTATAATAGGGTTTTGGCCTTCATTTTTGATTTCCTTGACCCTAAACAACTCTATCCACCCTTGTTTGTGTCTCTAGGGTTTTGTGGTTTTCTAATTTATATCAGTCCTTACCTTAATATTACATCATTTATCCATCTACATTAGGATTTTTTGTTTATGATATGATCTTCCTTTGATTGCCATACACCCATCATACACCCTTAGATTGGTCTTCATTTTGCACATCTTTTATCATGGATTATCATATTTCATTATCCTTAGCTTCTATTCATACATCTATTATAGATTTGGATGTGCTCCTACACTTTGTTTCATCTAATACCCTCATCCTTGACACTTTCATGTATTTTTATCCCATGGATGGGGTTGTATCTTCTATAGAGGTGTTATTTTATGTGTTTATGGTATCTCCTTCATAGAGTTCTCTATTTCTTATCCTTTTATTTTAAACACACTTACTTTACTTATCCATGAGCTTCATTTTGTCTGTACTCTTCCTATGATTAGTGATAATGGTGTACATGAGGATGATGATGTGCTACCTTTGAACACCTTTCCTCACATGCTTTTGTTCATGTTGGTGATACTTTAGCTTTAAATTTTCATAATAAATCTAAGAATATTACTTCATTTCACAATGATATACTTAGTGAGTATATCCTTCATACATCTCATGCTAATTTTCTTTGTTCACCTATGGGTTCTACTATTTGTGCTTCTCTTGCTTCATATTGCCTTGAGGATCATAATGATGTCAATACATATGTTTTCCCTTCACTTGAGGTTGTTATCCCTTCTTCAATATCTTGTCTCATGATGAATTGATGATATATTTAATGATGATCACAATGGTAGTTCTTTATTTTTGAAAGACATGGTTGACAACTCTTTTTTAATGATGATTTAGTTTTTGCTACACATTTTTGTAGTGCACTTATGATGAAGTCATTTAGTGGTAACGATTATGTTGGAAAACATTATGGTTAATGATTGTAATAGAATATTAAATTATGTGCTCAAATTAGAGATTTATTTTGTTGTATCAATTCACTTAGCCATAAAATTGAGGAAGAAAAGATTCAACAATTATATACAAAGAACACAAGACACAATTTTTAACTTGGGAAATATTTTAGAAAAAACCAAGCACAAATAGAGTCAATAATTTATATAAAATGCAAAAATATAAAATCCAAATACACTAAGTTATTTCCATATCTCACATTTCTTAACATGTAGACCTAAAATGTACTTCTCTATACATCCTTTCTTTTTTAATTGATCATACATCTTTTATGTCTTGACTTAGTTATAATTTTTTTATAGAATTTTAATTGAATATGTATTCTAATCATCTATCAACTATTGAAAAAATAAATGAGGAATTTTCCATGACATCACCTCTACCATGTGCCTCTTTCATGAGTTTTTCTCAACTCATAATAGGAATAGCTTTTTAAGAGAGTCAACTCCATTTACTATAGTATAAAATTTGTCCATCTAAACCTTATTAGCCTCTACTATCTCCTAAATAAAAGTACACTAGATGTTGATATGCTTCCAATACAAGGATGCCATATTGAGTTCTCTCCTAAATAAATTACACTCTATCATAGTTGATTGTCATTGTCTTGCTCTTAAAACCAAAAGCAACATTTCGTCTCTATAACTATACCACTTCTTTTCAAGCATGTATCATGGCCATATACTTAGATTTAGTATTAGAAAAAAATCTATGGGTTTCCTTTTACTCATCTAGCTTACTTCTCCTTTAAATAGAGTATAAACATAATTTCTTGTAGATCTTCTATTATTAAGATATTTACCCAATTTGAATCCACAAAGCCTTGTATTTTAATAAATTTCTAATATCATTAGTACCATAATAATAAGTATAGTAATTATAAGTTTCATATAGGTTGAATGTTCTTTGCTAGGATTCAACATAAATCTACTAAGGACTCCCATTGTTTAGGCAATGCTTGGTCTAGTATTGACTATGACATATATTATACTTCAAACAACGCTAGCATAAGGAACATTGTACATTTCCTCAAAATCCTCCTAAGAATTAGGACATTATTCCAAATATAATTCAATGCCTATAGGTAAAGGTATGTTTATTATCTTGCATGTTAAACCTTTGCAAAATAGTTTCAATATATTTCTTTTGGTTCAAAAACTTTTTGTACGCCTTCTCTCTATTGATTTCTATACCCAATATATATTTTATAATTATTTAACTATTTCCTTACTATTTCCAATAAATTTTTGTCATCAACATATAGAACAATAATTAAAAATGATTACCTATTTGTTTGTAAACCAAATTTACTCCTAGAAAACCCTAGTTCATTGACATGAAATAAAATTTTGATACCACATTTATTGTGTTTGTTAAATCCAACAAGACCTTTTTAACTTACAAAGTAGATTTTATTTCCCCTTAACCTCAAACCTTTCAAGCCAGTTCATATATTTTTCCTCCTAAACTTCAATACAAGAATGCAGTTTTGACATCCATTTTTTACTTCAAGATCAAAAGTAGCAGTAGTGGACAACATAAGTCCAATGGAGTTTAATTTAGCTATAGGTAGAAAAATATCACCATAATAAATTCCCTCAATCTAAGAATAATATTTTTAAAATAATATTTCCTTGTACCTCTCTATTGTACCATCCATTATGTACTTATTTCCATACACCCATTTGCAACCAATAGGATTTCTTCCTTCAAAAACATCATATAAATATCAATTCTCACATTTTCCTAAGGCTAAAATCTCCTTCTCCATGTCCTTTCAAGAATTTATTTCTGTAAAGGATACTTCATGAATCTTGACTTGTCATCATTAGAAGATAAAAAAATAAAAATGAAGTTTGGTGGACTATCTCTTTTTGGTTATTTTTCTATCTTCTAAATCTCTTTATAGGTGATGGTGTATGATCCTCTTTAGAATTATATTCTTCAAAATTTGGCTAATATTTCTTCTAAGGGTTCTTCATCTTCATCCTCAAAATTTTGTTCATATCCATGATTCTAGTCATTCATAGATGTATCTTCTTTCTCTTGGCTATTCTCAAAATACATCTTATTATCTCTAATTACTTAGACTATTCTTCCTTGGAGAAAACTCCAAGTTATTTTGAAAACATATCTTGAATACACAATTTTTAGAGTTACAAGGATTCTAAATATTACACCCATTTATATTTGCACCATATGAAGACACATTTCTTAGCTTTAAAATTCAACTTAGATTGTGTTTCCTCAAACACATGAACAAATGCCTTAGTCAAATACCTTATGATGTGAAGCAATATATTTGACCTATACACCTTTGAAATTGTGTGTTATGCTCAAAAGGAGTAGGAGACCCATTTATCAAATAACAAGTAGTACTAATAGGTTCAACCCAAGCTTTATTGTGGTGTATAAGATGCAGTTTTTTATTTGACAATTCCATCATGTTTTAAAAAATATTTAGATTAGAGTATTACTCTTCATTATCTAAATTTTAAATTTTTATTTTCTTATTTATTTATTTTCTATAAGTGCCTTAAATCCTTAAATTTGTAGAAAACCTTAGACTTGTGCTTAAGAAAGTAAATCCATGTTTGTCTAGAGTAATCATCAAAAAAAGAGACATAGTACCAATATTTACTAATTGAAGGGACATCCATAGGACCAAACACATAATTGTGAATCAATTCTAAATTTTCACTTGCTCCAATGCTATTAGAAACTCAACCTTTTTTTATTTACTGAACACAATGTTTACAAATCTCAAAATCCATAGAATAATTTGAAAAAAATTCATCATATATTTATTAAATAAAGTTTTTAATCCATTTTCACCAATTGACCTAATCTATGGTGTCATAGCAATATGATTGACGAGGATTAACTATATTGGTTGAACTACACAGAGTGTATGCATTTAAATTAAATATAATTCCATGTTAAATCCCTTTAGATAACTATTGTCACTTTGTGCCACCCTCCTTTTGTATATCGCATTAATTATAACCGATTTGAGATATCCTAAATAATTTATCATGCTCAAGTGCCTCTGGTAGTTGTATTACCCCTTTTCCAAGTTGCACTCAAAGACCCATTCACGAAAGCATCCAAAAGATGGCTATCCCCTTCATATTCCTTTTCTTTTTAGAGTCCTTTCATGGATTTGGGTCTCGAATGAACATTTGGACCGAGGTCAAAATCCGTTCCCAATCCCTGATTTCCCTTTCTTCTTTCCCCCTTTTGAACCTTTTGGAACTTCAGGTCCTGATCAAACTTTAAAACCAAGGTCCAAGTCCATCTGAGTTCTCAAATTCTTTCTTTCCTCTTTCCTTTCTTTGATCCCATCCTTTCGAAACTTTGAGTTTTGAATGGAATTTTGAATCAAGTCCAAAAAGTTTGTTTTCCTCTAGGTTTCTCACTTTCCCTTTTCTTCTTTAGTCTCGTTGGACTTTCGGGGCCTAATCGAACATTTGCACCTTTGATTGAAATGTTTGCATGCTTTTTTATTCCCATTTTCGCCTTTTCTTGTTCTCGTTGGAACTTTAGATTTTGAATGGACATTTGGACTTAGGTCCAAATGCCCAAGTTTGTTCTCAACTTCCGTCCCTTCTTCTTCTTTGGTTCCTTTTGAAATTTTAGGTCCCGATGGACTTTTGACCCAAAGTCTAAATGACCAAAGTCCACTTTCTATTCTTGAGCCCCCTTCTTCTTCTTTGATACTTATGGACTCCTTTTTGGAATATTGTAATTTTTAGATTTTTTTGGTCCAAATGTCCAAATTTGGTTTCTATTTTCACTTTTATCGTCAAGGTTCCTTTTGCATTTGGTTGGTTTCCATAATTTTTTGGATAATATTTTATTGAAGAAAAATGAAGCCGTGAAACCACAAAAATGGTGAGATTCGACTTCTTATCACAGGTTTTTGCATGTCCCTGAGAGCGATATCATTGAAGATAAAATAAAATATTAAATCATAGAAAGACAACACATGGTATGATTTTTATGAATTTTGTGAATCTATAAGCTCTTCAAGGCAGGTCCCATTTCAAGATGTGGAATTGTAGAATGTTTCCAAATGGACTCATAATTGACGTTACTCACCTTTTTGAAGGCACTCTTCTCAACAGGCCCACTCAGAAGATGTGTAAAGTGAATATGACTTGGAATGTTCCTATTGACTGAGAATTTTTAAGGCATATCAATTTCTTGTCAATATTTAAACTCGATCAAGGAAATTCTAATCGTTGATCTTATCCTATTTTGGCAAATCAATGACCCATATTCAAACTAGAGCAACATTTATTTGCAGAGTCTAGAAGGGGAAATTAACATTTTATGCCACCTCCATCAAAACATTCTCAAGCTCAAGGTAATAGAGTGATTTCGTGAACACATCACTCTACTCTATCAAGAATGATTTTAGCTACTCTCATTGCTCATCGAAATTTCACATTTTAGAATCACCATTAATGTTGTAGAGGCATCTTAGCTACTAGATTTGATTCTCAAGGCTACAAGAGTGATTTTTAATGCATTTCTTGCCAACTATAGGTAGAAATATCAACTCCCATGCTACATTTATAGTTGTAGATTACCTTTTTTTCCAAAAGGCCATTCCTAGTTGGATTTCTTACGGATTTCATGGGAGTTTTTGTTCCACATTCACAAAATCATCAATGTAGAAGCATGACTATGTTGTTAGGGTCTTCTAGCAATGTTTCTACTCGTGATTTCTCTATTCATGATTGAGATCAAATTTTATGATTTGATCATATTTTTTGCCTTGTGTTAACCCTAATTGGGTTAGGGTTTGATGCTTGATCATCTACGTTATGCTTGAGCTATAAAGGCAAGTATTATACTCATTTTAGGGGTTATCCCTTTGGGTTCTCCTTAGATTTTCTCTAGCAAACATTACAACTCTTGCATTCTGTAACTATAAAATCGGCTTCTATGCCTTTGCATTAATGCAAATCACCATTTTTACCTCTTCTCTCCTTGAATATGTTGTGTAAATCCCCCTTGCTTTCATGTCTGAGGTTTTTTTTGTTATCTTCTATGCATGCATGTTGTGTTAAAATATTTTTTAGTTGGTTTTTTTGTAAATGTTCCTTTCCTTTCAGCATATTGAAAAACCTAACCTCCATGTGTACCCTTGTAAGCAAATAGAACAAAAAATTGTATAAGTCCTACAATTTTCATTGATGCTCTATGGAATTTTGAGCATGAAAAAGTTTCTCTATTTTAGGTATATCACCTCCCCTTTCCATTTTATGCATTCCTTCTCTCCCTTTTCCTCTATGAGTTGTTAGATTAAGGTTAGTGGTAGGATTTCATGTGCTAGGTTGGAGCAACACATCTGCGCTTAGTTTAGAAGGGGAACTTGGGAAACTTGACCTCATATTCCTATTGTGTCATTGGAATGTCGAGCATATGTTCAATAGGGTGCAATTTCATTCGATTTTTTTTGGCATGCTCGATGGGACATAGTTTCATGAGTTCAATATCACTTATTGAAGGATTTGGTGTGTTCTCTAATGCATTTTTATTTTTAGGGTAGTTATCCAACACCATGGCGACTCTATGATAAATCTATCAGTTCAAGAAGTGCGAGTCCTCCCCACTAGCCATGAGAGCAGTTTTTAGCACACCTAGTGGGATAGGTTTAATGAGCCTTAACTCATGTAGGTTTAATGAAAACACCAATGTTTTGAAGGTTGTCTTCCATTCATCTCCTTCTCTTATCCGGATTTGTTGATATCTGCTCTTCAAATCTATCTTCATGAAGTACTTAGCTCCACTCAAACAATCCATAATATCATCCATCCTCGACAAGGGAAATCTATACTTGATAGTAATCTTTTTGATGGATTAGGAGTATGTATAAATCCTTTGTTCTCCATCCTTTTTTGGTGCTAGTACTGTAGGTATCACACATGGACTCAAACTCTCTCAAATCAATCCCTTTCGCAACAACTCTTGCACTTTTCTATTCAACTCTTCATTCTCTATTGGAGTAATTCGATGGGCTGCCTTATTTGGAAAACTGGCTCTCAGAATTAGGTCCATTTGATGACTAATATTTCTCATTGAAGGAAAACCCTCTGGTACATTATCAGATACAATATCTTGAAACTCATCCAATAAATTTGAAGCCTCTACAGGTATCTCCTTAACATATTCTCTATTTAAGTTCTAGGAATCAAATCATAACACATATGTTTGTGCTTCATACCTTCTAAAAAATTTCTTCCATCAACTAAACAAATTCTAGCATTACTGCATACCTTTTTCTTTGTAAGGAAGCTAAGGTAGCGAAACAAGTTCCTACATTGATCTTGAGAGGAAAATAATACAAAATTTTTACAGATTTTTAGAAGTTATAGAAAATAAAACTTAAATAAACATAAATATCATGCATACCACAACATAGTGATTTATGTGGGGAAAACCTTTCAAGAGAAAAACCTCACACTCCAAAAGCCACCCAATATATTATTCAAAAATCACAAAGATTAAAATATACTTGCAGAGAAAGCTTCTCATAGGAGTATCACCACTCAAAGATCAAGAGACAACATGACCACTATCAGATTCTCAGAATACATCACCATCTCTTTGTCACAGCTATAATACAACACCCTCATAAAATAGGGTTACATTCTAGGGCAAGATAAGCGAACAAATTATCTACCATTAGATGTAAAACCTAATAAGGAATGGTCTAGATTTACAATATATAATTATTTAATGTATGTTGGTCATATAGGAGTTTCTTGAAAAAGTTAACATGCCCACATTGTGCTTTTTGTTGCCATTGTATACACCTATCAGTGTAACTCGAAAATATATATACATCCTATCAACAATAAAACATATATAATTGCAAGGTTGAGACACATTTTCCCAACAAATATCCCACTTGTTGAACACCTTGCAAGAGCAATGTGAGGGTGTAAACAACTTCTCTTTAATTGCTAGGGGACGAAAGGGCCATAGTCTCTGAACACCATTTGAACTTCTTTGTGCTCACAGGCTTAGTTAAAGAATCAACAACATTCATCAAAGTCTCTACCTTAACCAACTTCACCTTGCCATCTTTGACCATATCTCTAACAAAATGATACTGTACATCAATGTTCTTGGTCCTGGCATGAAATGTTGGGTTCTTGGCTAGACATATTGCACTCTGACTGTCATAATAAATTGTCACCACACCTTGTTTTATTTCAATATCTAAACACAGTCTTTTAAGCCAAATGGATTCTTTACAAGTATGTGTAGCTACCATATACTCTGCTTTAGTAGTGGACTAGGTAAACAAAACCTATCGCTTACTGATCCAACCAATTGCACCACCAAATAAAGTAAACACATAAGCACTGGTGGATTTTCTGCTATCAACATCACTTGCCAAATCTGAATCCACATAACCATGAATATCAAGAGAAATTTTGTCTTTAGTGATATTACTATGATAGCATAAGAATAACTTGAGGTACCACAAAAATATATGAAGACTCTTTTAACTGCATCCCAATGAACTCTACCAGGATTAGACATATTTATAGAAAGAACTCCCACTGCTTGGGCAATGTATGGTCTTGTACAAACCATAACATAAATTAAACTTCCAACTGCACTTTGGTAAGACACTTTTCTCATGTATTCCATCTTTGATGGAGATGTTGGCCAATCTCAAATAGATAAATTTGTTCCAACTAAAATAGGAACACACAATGGTCTACAATCTTGCATATCAAATCTCTATAAAATTGAGTTGACATACTTACTTTGGTCAAGTGATAGCTTTTTGATCACTCTATATCTTTTAATTTCTATCCCAAGAATGTTTTTAGCTTCACTAAGATCTTTCATTTCAAATTTAGCAACAAGTTGAGATTTTAGTTCTGAAATCATACCTTTCCCTCTACCAATAAATAACATATCATCAACATATAATACAATATATAGGAAACGACCACCATCAGTTTTATAATAAATACAATGATGTGATTTAGAACACTCAAAAACCAACCCAACACATGTATACATTTTTTGATACCACATCCTAGGACCTTGTTTTAGGCCATACAAAGGTTTCTTCAATTTCCAATCCAATTTACTTTTACCTTTCACCACGTAGTGCTCTGGCTGTGTTATATAAATATCCTCCTCCAAATCACGATGGAGGAAAGCAATTTTCACATCCATTTTCTCAACCTCTAAATCAAAAGTAGCAGCAATAGAAAGAAAAAATCTAATGGATATCATTATTGCAAGAAGAGAAAATATCTCACCATAATCAACACCTTCAACTTGAGAGTAACCTTTTGCAACCAACCTTGCTTTGTACTTCTCAATACCTCCATCTGAACCAATATTTTTCGTGAACACCCATTTACAACCAACATGTTTTCATCCTTAAGGAAATGGTACCAAATCCCATTTATCATTCTTTTTCAAAGATGCCATTTCTTCATCCATAGCAATCTTCTAGGATTTTGCATCATTCATACCTAGTGCCTCTTCTATAGATTTGGGTTCATCCATGTTTGTATTCAAAGAAAAAATACATCTCCAATCATCAGGTGAATACCTTTTAGGTGGTTGCCTATACCTTGTAGACCTACGAACAAGATGAGTTGGAGGTTCTTCCTCCTCTTTTGAAGATCCAGACCTAGATGAGCTCTTCTCAACTTCTTGTCTATCCTTGGGGCCTTGATTCAAATTTCTCAAGAGTAGGAGGAAATTAAATCACATCTTCTTGTTTACTTTGTTCTAGCTGCAATGTAACAAAAGAAGGCTTAGTTTCTCTAAAAATAACACTTCTACTATGAATTATCTTTTGTGCAATAGGATCCCAAAGATTTTATCCTTTCACACCATAACTATATCCGATGAAGATACATTTCACAACCTTTTTCTCCAAATTTGTCCGCTTCTCCTTTGGCACATGTGCATATGCCTCACAACCCAAAACTCTAAGATGTCTTAATGAAGGCTTGCGACTTGACCATGCCTCTATAGGAATCTTATCAATAAGAGATGATTTAGGAGACCTATTAATCAGGTAACAGGTAGTGGCAACAACTTCAACCCAAAACCTTTGTTCTAGACTAGCACCACTCAACAAAGTCCTAACCTTCTCCATTAGCATTCTGTTCATTCTTTCTACAACTCCATTATGTTATGGAGAATACATAGTTGTCCTTTTCTATGAATACCACAATATTTACATAATCTATCAAAATAGTTAGAGAAAAATTCACCACCATTATCAGTCCTCAAACATTTTATTTTCTTTCCAGTTTGCAACTCGACCATTGCTTTAAATTTTTTAAATTGACTGAAAAAATTCAGATTTACTCTTTAGAAAATATACCCATGTCCTACTTTAATCATAAATAAATGAAACATAATATGTGGATTTACCAATCAAAGGAATATCTACAGGACCAAACACATCATAATGAATAAGATCTAATACACCAAATGAGTTATGAGAACTCGAGTAAAACTGAACGTGGTTTTGTTTTCCATAGATGCAATGCTCACATAAATTGAATTCAAGATTACAATTAGAAATACCTTCAATAAGGTTTTAATTTTTCAAGGTCCTTAGACCCTTTTCTCTAATGTGGCCAAGTCTTTGGCGCCATAACATAGTTATTTTTGTAGGTAACTTTGACTCAGAAGAAAGAACACCCTTGGGTACCCAAAAGCCATGACCATTTATTAAAGGTGAAACCCTCACTTCTTCCAAAAACTTTCTTTTTACAAAAGTACTATTGAAATCAATAGTGCATGCATCAAGCTTATACAATGTCTCATATTTGAAACCTCTAACAATCACCATAGCACCTCTAACCATCTTGCATCCTGCATCATAAAATACTACCTGCACACCCGCATCTATTAGTTTTCTCATAGATAACAAATTTCGTGCTAATCTAGGGATATGCAATACACCACTAATCCTTTTATTCTACCATCAAGAAACCTAATTCTAATTTTACCATGACCAACAATGTCTAAATGAGAATCATCACCCAACTACACCTTACCTCCATTAAATTCTTCATATTCAGGAAACCAATCTCTATTAAGGGTCATATGGAAAGATGCACTTGAGTCAATTAACCATGCATCATTATCTACATGAGTTGCCAAAGTTGCAATGAATGCGTCACCGTCTTCCTTCTCAAAATCAGATACAAAATAAAATTTATTCTTCTTCTTCTTCTTTTCTTCTTTGCATTCCTTACGAACATGTACTGTAGGCTTACCATAGTTCTAGCAAATAACTTTGGACTTTCCAGGAGATTTAGATCTCCCCTTGGACTTGGGTTTCTCACTCTTCTTATTATTCTTGCCTTTTTCCTTAGGTCTTCCATGAAAATTTAGGGCCTCCTTGGTAGTGATGGATAAATTCCTCCTCACCTCTTTAGAAAGCAAAGAACCCACCACATCTTCAATCTTCAATATAATAGAAGTACTCCCAATAGCCATATCAAGAGAATCCCATGAATCAAGAAAGAAACAAAGTAAGATATGATATTTCTCCTCCTCATCCATTTTGACACCAACTGATGCCAATTGAGCCACCAACATATTGAATGCTTCTAGGTGGTCTGTGATTCATCCACCCTCTCCCATTCTCAAGGAATACAACTTTTTCCTCAAGAAAATCTTGTTTACTAAATATTTGGCTTGACATATCTCACCAAGCTTCTTCCATAGTTTCCGTGCATAGGTCTCTGCATAGAAATTGATTAAAATAGAGTCTTCCAAGCACAATATAATTAGACCCTTGGCTTTACAGTCCATAACATTATATTGAGAAACTCAATTATGGATTAATTCAAAAAACCCAACAACCCACAACTGAAACCAAAGGTGATCAAGCTTTGATACCACTTGTAAGGAAGCTAAGGTAGCAGAACAACTTCCTACACTAATCTTGAGAGGAGAATAATGCAAAACCTTTATAGATCTTTAACAGTTACAAAAACTTAAACAAAAATAAACATAAATATCATGGATACCACAACATAGTGAGGAAAACCATTTCGAGAGAAAAACCCCACACTCCAAACTCTGCCCAATATATTATTCAAAAATCACAAAGATTACAATATACTTGCAGAGCAAGCTTCTCACAGGAGTATCACCATACAAAGATCAAGAGACAACAAAACCACTATTAGACTCTCAAAATACATCACCATCTTTCTGCTGTAGCCATAATACAATTCCCTCATAAAATAGGGTTACATTCTAGGGTAAGACAGGCCAACAAAATATCTATCATTAGATCTAAAACATAATAACAAATAGTCCATATTTATAATATATCAATATTTAATGTATGTCGGCCATATAGGAGTTTCCTGAAAAAGTTAACACGCTCACATTGTGCTCTTTGCTGCCATTGTATACATCTATCAGTGTAACTAGGATATATGTAAATATATATATATATCCTATAAAAAATAAACCATATATAATTGCAAGGTTGAGACACATTTTCCCAACATTATCCACCTCTTTCAAGGGCTTCAACTTATGATGAAATCCGTCCTTTGTCAAGGAAAGGTGTTGGCATGTCCATCATGTATTTCCCGTCGATCAAACTACCACAGTCTCCTTAACAAAATATGGAAAACATCCATAGGCATAATATCACACAGTACCTCATCATGATAATTTATAATCTTGAGCTTTACCAAACATTGTTCATTAACCAAAGCTTTATGGTCCCTCTATAACCAAGCAATCCAGTATGGACTTGGATGCCTTTTCTCTCTCCAATTGCAACTTACTAACTATTTCTTCTAAAACAAGGTTATCAGTACTACCTCCATCAATAATCACATTGTAAACTTTACCTTCACAGTTACATCTTGTGCAAAATAGATTCTTCCTTTGATCTAGTTATTTTTCCTCGTTCAACAAGGCTCTTCTGGTAACAAGAACCTCTCATCTTTCTGTATCTTTAAAATGTGAAGAATCGACATCTTCATTTATATGTACAATTCATGCATTACCCTTAGGTCTTCTATTTGTCCTCCCTTGATGTTGAGGACACTCAAATTATCTATGTCCTTCTTTGCATTGGAAATAGGTTCCATGAAATCCTCCTCTTCCCAATGCTTGTCTAGATCTTCATCTTCCTCTTTGGTCTCCATTATTTTAATCACAAGGATGGTAGGTGTTATCTCCTTTCTAGGTATGACTGCTTCTAGTTCCTTCACTCTTCTTTTGATCTTTACTTTGGCCTCCATACAACCATCCACTAGTATTTCCACCACAACCTTCACCTCTTTTCTTGCTTTCAAACCTTTTTTCCATCTTTTATTTTACCTTTAAAGCAAACTGATATGCATCTTCAATGGTAGACATTATTACTAAAATCAACTCTTCTTGAATACTTGCCTTCAACCCATTTGCATAACGGGAAAATTTCTCCTTGTTGGCCTCTGAATGGCCTATTCTAATCAAGACTTGATAGAATTATTTTGTATACTCCTTGGCATATTTTCCCCCTTGTTTCAACCCTTGCATATTCTTCAATAAATCTAGCTCATAGTCCACAAGAATGAACTATCTTATTAATTTTTCCACCATCCAATCTCATCTTGTTATTTTCTCTTTTCCTCTTCTCTTTGTTTCCAATTGAACTTCTTTCCACCATATACTAGCATGGCCTTTCAACTTGGTTTTTGTGAATTTGAACCTCTCAAGATCTTCTACCTCCTCATACTCAAAGTACTCCTCCATATAGTTGATCCAATCAATCAACTCTTTAGGGTTAATATTTCCAAATAATGTAGAAACATCAATCTTTATCCTTTTTCCAATCTTGGAGATAGCCTTAAATAATCAGACTTGCTCTGGATCTACTGCATCCTATTCTTCTTTGAACTATTCTTCATCTTCAAATTCATCTTCACTTTTAGCTCCTCTTCTTAGCTCAAACTCTCTACACAACTCCTCTTTCAGTGCTTGAAATTGTCTCTACAGCGCTCTAAAACCTCTTCTATCACAACAACATTTCTTCCACGATGGTTTCTTTGTGGTGGCATTTTTCCTCTTCTCTCATAGACCCACAACCATAAGTTTTGGTGTAAACTGCCTCACATTTGGTGATCTATTTACACACTCAAGAACTTCTACTCTGATACCACTTGATGAAGGTTACTCCCCTTACAAACTCAAACCCAAAACAATAATAGAGAAATGAACAATCAAAATACAAGAAGGAAACACCAACATTTTATTATCTCTGTAAAAATAAAATAAAAACATTAAAACTATCATTACACGAGATTTATGATTACATAAATCCCTAACTTGCAGTCACAATATCCTATGTTCAACTAGAAAAACCCTTCTATGCCAAATAAAACTCCAACCAAGCCAAGCCAACCTCTCACTATCTCAAGGCTCCAATATATAGAGATTTGTGGGAGAGAATACCACTATGGTATCTTGAAACAACAAGCATAAACCAACTGGAAAACCCATGCCCCTCTTAGTGGAAAACCCATAAACATAGAGAAATTTTTTAAATGCTCACATGGCCTTCACATGGCAACTAACCCATAGCCAGTCACAATTGCTCAAACCCAAGTGCTCCATTACTCTTCAATGGTTTTGATGGCTCCATGCAAGAACATGCAAAAAATACAAACATGGACGCCTCAACATGTAAGAACATACAATTCATGCAAGTCAACATGTAAGACATGCATTTATGGGTGGTTCCCACCCCAAAAATGGATGCCTAGATGGAATATTCTCTCAGGATGCTCTTGTAACCGTCACCATAGTAAGTCCACCTCTATGATGTGATTATAATTTATCATAGGAAAATAACAAGATTTTGGAAGTTGAAATTATTAAATTTCCATAAATTTAGCCCTTATTAAAAATAAAAACATTTGTTTGGGTGATGCAAGATTGCTCTTACACCCTAGATGCTCCTGCATCATACTCATTTCAATTCCAAATTAAGGCAACTTAATTTTAAAATTTGCATATAAGTTTTATATTTTCACGTTGTTATAATCTAAGCCTTCTATCTCATCCATTAAGGTTATTTTTGGATAGAGATTGAATTTTCCAACAATTGGTATTGAACCTATTTATTTCTCATTATTTGGTATCAAAGCTAAAGGTGAATTTGGTTCTAGGTATTCCTTCTTTTTATTTCTTATCTTGAGAATCTTATAGGAATTTTTTTGAATGAACAAGACAATTGAGAGGGGGGTGAATCGGTTGTATCAAATTAAGACATAAAAACCCTCAACAGTAATCAAATCCACAAGCATTCATTAAACCCTTGTTATGTTATAGATATTAATCATGAAATGCAAATAACAAAAATTGAAACAACAACACCATACACAAGAGAACACTAGATTTATGTGGAAAACCCAACAAGGAAAAAACTACGGTGAGGGTTAGCTCACAATATAAGTAATTACAAAACTGGTATAAGGGCTCATTGCCAAAATATGACACATTGTCTAATAGGGCTCACAACCACAAAAATAAAGAAAGATAGAAGAGAAATGTTACACAGAGAAAACTATCTCAATGCAACAGAGAATCCACCATAATGTCTCCAACACTTTTTCAACCTTGTTTGAAATATTGTGGATGCCTTCAACTCAATTCCTTCAAAATTCCAACACTTTGAAGTTCACACTCCTCTACTCAAATTCACATCTTTACTTTTGCAATTCACAGCACATGATTCATCACTCACATCTATCTTGCATCTCTCTTACATATTTCAACAACACCACTCTTATCTATACCATCCTCAACCTTGAAAACCTTCTCCAAGGTGGAAAACACAACCTTTATACTTATAATTTCAAACTAGGTTGGCACCCAAACATTCCTGCAGTGGATAGGAATGAAGGTGAACCATATAAATCCCTAGTTAGGACCCAAAAATGTCCCAACAAGCCTCAACATACTTCCACAAGATTCACAATGCTTCACATGTAGTGTTAACATCAAGTCGACTGATACTCATGCTAAACACCATAAAACTATTAAGTACACACTTCCTTTGATCAATATGAAACTCTCAGACAACAAACTTCACCCAAACATGATCCAAGAACATCATGGAAACCAAAAAACTCCTTCGTAACAAATCTCATCTTTAGATTATAAACATTATGTTTATCCAGACAACATTGCCAGACACAACAATACTCTGTAGCTCAGAGACCTTCTTCTAATACATCAAACCATGAATTATCTTGACACAAGCAAGAGAAAAGTATCATCAACTATCATTAACAACCACAAGTCCTGAAACACATTTGTAGAGAAATACAGGAGATAAAAATTTCTCCCAAACACCTTTGAACACAACACTGCAAACCCAGTCAACATATTGGTGAACTTATCTCATAATGTACAACAATCCAGATGCCTAAACTCTGAATATAACAACTATTAATAGCCTTAAGCAACACATAAGATCCACATAGGCATAACATCAATAGAGAATAAATGAAAAGAACATCCCAGAGCACATTCTAAACACTTGCACAACATTATTTTCTCTGTTCATCAAATTTTCTCAAAAGCACTTGGAAACCAAGTACTAGAGACACCATCTTAGCACATTACTTCATTTCAACACATCTCTAGACAGTGGAAAACAAAGATAACTCCATGTACTCACAATACTTCCTCAATATCTCAACTATACATGCACAAACAAGGTTATTCCATACATGCACCAATTGTACCAAATTGTTTCCCTCTTTCTCACAATTTTCTCAATATCATTGACATCTTCATCATGCAATATTATTGCTCAAAAAATATTTGACATCAATGATAGCACCAACTTGTTGACATCAATGAAAACAAATTCATACTTGCAACAATCTCTCCCTTTGTCATTGATGGCAACATATAATGTGAAAACCATCAAGGAGAACACAACTCTGAACAAACCTATTTACTCTTTCATTTTCTCTCCCCTTATGTAGATAGAATTTTCCACATGATTCTTTCTCCCCCTTTGACATCAATGACAAAGGATAAAGTGTTCTGCATTATTCTCCCCTTTTGGAACTGAACCAAGATACTTGCAACTTCACATCATTTCCCTTTTACTACTTTTAATACTCCCCCTTAGGAGTACACACAACCAAATCAACAACTCCACAATGACAACACATAAAACTACCTACTCCCCCTGAGAGGTAGCCACCAAAATCAATCTAGAAAAGAGATAAATCCATAAATCCACTGGATTGATGCATCTCCATATGCATCTAGTTCAAAAAAGGAGAGGCAATAACCCCCAACCTCTCTTGAAGATACTCAAAAATATCTTTAGGAAGAGCCTTGGTGAATATGTCAACAATTTGATCCTCTGTAGATACATATTCAAGGTTCATCTCATTCTCCATAACCTTATTTATTAGAAAGTGATACCTGATTGATATATGTTTTGTTCTTGAATGCATCATTGGATTTTTTGAAATATTAATTGCACTTATATTATCACAAAAGATAGAAATAGGCTCATCATACATTAATTTGATATCCTTCAATGTATATCTCATCCATATTATGTGTGTACAACAAGATGCTATTGCAATATATTCAACCTCTATAATGGATAAAGAAACTGAATCTTGCTTCTTACTCAGCCATGCCACCAATCTACATCCAAGAAAGAATGTACCACCACTTGTACTTGTCCCGTCATCAACACAACCAACCCAATCTACATCTGTGTATGCATTTAATGTGAAATTAATATCCTTAAGATACCTCAAGCCATAATCCAGAGTGCCATTTAAGTATTTGAATATCCTATTCATTGCTACAACATGTGTCTCTTTAGGATCTTCTTGAAATCTACCCACAAGATAAACAACATGCATGATATCCAATCTAGTAGCAGTTAGATATAGAAATCCACCAATCATAGATCTATACTTGCTCTGATAAACCTTAGGTGATTCATCATCCTTGCTTACTTTTCAACCAACCAACATAGGAATACATACCAGTTTGGAGTCATCCATTCCAAACTTTTTCAACATCTCTCTGACACACTTTGACTATGAAATGAATATACCTTTATCTGTTTGATTGATTTGCAGCTCAAGGAAGAAATTCATCTCCCCCAACATTGACATTTCAAAATATTTCTACATCTCCTCTACAAATTTATTACACATAGCTTCATAGCCTCCAAAGATAATGTCATCCACATACACAACCACTATCAAGATTTTGTCTTCCTCAATTTTGAAGTAAGGATTACAATCTGCGGTGCCTTTACTGAATCATTGTTGTATCAAATATTTTTCCAATCTTGCATACCAAGCTCTGGGATTTTTCTTCAATCCATACAATTCTTTTTAAAATCTACAAACCATATTCATTTGATTTGATAATTGAAGTATTTCTAGTTGTTCCATGTAAACCTCTTCTTCCAACTTAACATTCAAAAAAGTATACTTCACCTCCATCTAATAAACTTTAAAGTATTTATATGATGAAAATGCCAAAAATAAATTGATTGCTTCCATTCTAGCCATTGGTGCAAAAGTTTGTTCAAAGTCTATTCCTTCCACTTGTGAGTAACCCTTACACACAAGTCTTGCTTTATTCCTTACCACTTCTCCATCTTCATTTAGTTTGTTTCTGAATACCCACTTAGTTCCAATTATGTTCTTGTTTTCTGATCTATGAACCAATTCCCAAGTCTATTTTTTCTCAATCTACATAATTTCTTCTTCCATTGCCTTCATCCAATGTTCATCTTTGCATGCCTCACTCATTGTTTTTGGTTCAAATTTAAAAAGTAAACACAAATTTACCTTAGCCTCAACAACTCTACTTCTTGCTAATACTCCTTTCCTCTTGTCTCCAATGATCTATTATTCAAAGTGATTTCTTTGAACTTACTTAGGGGTCTTAGGGTTCTTTTTTAAAACTTCTTCCTCTTCATTCTTCACTTCTTTTTCCTTAGATTTTTCTTCTTCTCCACAAGCAGGTTCATCTAGCACATTTCCATCTATAGCAACCAAATTCTACAAATCTTCATCAACCTTAACATTTTCACTTTCAACAATCTTTCTCGGCCTTTTGTTGTAACATTTATAAGATTTTATTTTAGTAGAATATCCAAGGAAGATACCTTCATCAAACCTTGCATCAAACTTTCCTAAGTTTTCTTCATCTCTTTTGATATAAAATTTGCTTCCAAATACTCTAAAGTACTTGATAGTAGGAATTCTTCCATACCACAACTCATAGGGAGTCTTTATGTTGTTAGCTTTGGCTTGAACTCTATTACGTATGTAAAAAATAGTATGAATTGCTTCTCTCTATTAGACTTCAGGTAGGTTAGCTTCTTTCATCATAGTTCTTGTAGCTTCTTGAACAGTCTTATTTTTCCTTTCAACTACTCAATTCTTTTGAGGAGTTCTAGGGGTAGATAAGTGTCTCTTTATTCCATGAACTTTAAAAAACATGTTAAACTCATTGGAGGTGAATTCTCCACCTTTGTTAGACCTTCAACATTTAATTTTCAATTCCATTTCATTCTCAATCATAGCTTTAAATGCTTTGAATCTATCTAGAGCATCAAATTTCTCTCAAAAAAAGTAACCCATTTCATTCTAGAGTAATCATCAATACAGAGCATGAAATATATATCACCTTGAAGATTTCTCACCCTTGTAGTAGCAAAAGATCTCTATGTATTAATTCCAATAGTTCGATAGTAGATTGTTCATTTCCCTTGAAACTACTCCTTATTTGCTTTCCAAATTAACAATTCTTGCAAATGACATTGATAGGATTTGTAATTCTTGGTAGGTCTCTTACTGCATGAACTAGATTGATTCTAACCAAATTGTCAAAATTCATGTGACATATCCTTTGGTGCCATAACTAACTGTCATTAATTTGAGACATAAAGCAGTGACCATCAACACCCTTAAGTTGATAGATATTTCCATCTGCCTTCTTACCAACAACAATCATAGTTCCAAACCATTTTATGATCTCACATCTTTCACCCTTAAACACAATATTATATCCTTTGATACACATTTTTCCAGCACTCAAAATATTATGCCTTCGACCTTTAACATAGTAAACATCTTCAGTATTATGTTTGCAATCAAAACTGATTGAACCTATTCCACAAATCTTAGCTCCTAAACCATCTCCAAATTTAACTAATCCTCCATCATAATTTTCAAGTTTAACAGACTTAATTTTGTCATTGATCATGTGATTAGAGTAGCCATTTTCAACAACCTGGTAGTTCTTATCATGTTTAACATGAAAAGCAGAAACCAAAGTACCTTCAACCTTATCCTTCTTCTTCAAAACACTTTCCTTCATACAACTTTTAGAGTTAGTAGAAGTAGATTCATCTTTTAAAGCTAAGAACAAGCATTCATTTTCATCAACATCTCCATAATTAGATTCATCATCAAAAATACCATTATCTTCTCTAACATAGTAACTTCTTTTAATCATCTTTCCTTTGTTATCCTTAATTTTATTGTTCAAAACTCTATTTGGACATCTTGAAGCATAATTACCTATCTTTCCACAAGTAAAACATTTGAAAGGTAGTTTACCTTTGTACTTATCGGTGCCCTTTTTTATCCTTCTTACAAAGTTAGCTTCCACATCATCAAGATATTCTCCTTTTGAATATTCAACCTTTTCTAATTTTACAGCCTTGAAAGCAGTCTCTACTTTTGTACCATTTTTCAAACCAAGTCTTCTCATTTCAAATGAAGTTAGTGTACCAAGCAACTGATCTCTAGAATAAGTATTAAAATTTACAACTTACTCAATAACAAATACCTTTTCATTGTGAGAATTAGGAAGAGATATGAGAACTTTCTTTACCACTCTAGGTTCTTTGACTTGTGCACCAAGACCTCTCATTTCACTTATCGGCTCATCAACTCTTTGCATGTAGATTGTAATTGTCTCATCTTCATAAATTTGTAGGGTCTCAAATTATGCCTTTAGATTCTGTAGATTTGCTTGTTTAACCTTATCATCTCCTTCATAAATGCTCTCTAACTTATCCCAAACTTCTTTAGTAGTCTTCAGATTCATAAGTTTTACTAATTCAATTTAAAAGACTATTCAAAAGAATAAATCTTGCCTTAGCATTTACCTCATGTGCCGTGATCTCATCACTTTTACTTGGAGCATTTTTAAGTGTAACATATTGATTGTTTATTGCCTTTTCAAACTCATACCCATGAGATGCTAGATATCCTTCCATCTTTATCTTCCATAATGCATAGTTTGTTCCATCAAACTTAGGCAATCTAACTTGTTCACCATCTCGAATAAGTGATTCTCCAAGGAACCTTGCTATAATACCAATTGTTGAACGAACAAGACAACTGAGAGGGGGGATAAATCAGTTGTATCAAATTAAAGCACAAAAACCCTCAATAGTAATCAAATCCACAAGAATTCATTAAACCCTTATTCTATTATAGAGATTAATCATGAAATGCATATAACAAAAATTAAAGCAACACCATACACAAGAGAACACTAGATTTACATGGAAAAACTAATGAGGGAAAAACCACAGTGAGGATTAGCACACAATATAAGTAATTTCAAAATTGGTACCCAATTCATCCACAACACCTAACTTGCTATTTCAAAAATTAAGTTTACTAAAAATAGTAAATGCTATTTTTAGAAAAGGGACATGACAATATAACTTGACATTTCTTTCAGTGGGATATTTATGCAATTATATAATGTGTTATATCTTCTTTGTTTCAAAATTTTGGTTCTAATTGTTGTTACAATGTGTAGTGATCCATGGATAATCTTTGATTAGAAGATGGATAAAATTTTGTAATGGTTGTTGGTGTCATAAGGAGCTCTTGGATTCTTCCTTTAGATAGAAATGAGAGTTAAATTACATATTTGGTTTTATTGACAAAGGATGTGTGGAAATTATATCTTCTTGGTTTGGAGATTATGGTTGTACTTAACCTTTTGGGAGCTCATTGTGTTGAGTTTTTTTATTTTGTTGGGGCCATGGAGGATCTTAAGTTAGGAGATGGTTATCATGATGCCTAGAGAGCTTGACTACATAGTTCAATGGGAGCTTTGGTAGTGATGTTGATTCATCATTTGATGATGGATGGTTATTTTCATGTGATCTCCTAAGAGGGGATGGTATATCATAATGTTATGATATGATCTTAATTCTATAGTTGGAATTTTGATAATGGTCTTATTTGTACTCTTTGGTTTTGAGTATTAATCATTTTCTTGGAGATTCATGATTTTGCAAGGTTGCATTTGAAGTTGGCATGGATTGATTGGTGTATGTTCATGGAGACTAGAGAGACTTGGGTGAGGCTAAGAGATCTCTTATTTATGGGATTTTATGTTGAGATGGCTACTCTTTGATGAGGATTTCAATAGAAAGATAGAGGAACCTACACCTGGTTATGAATGTGAATCCATTATGGACTTGAAGAGAAGATTATCATTTCTTGGTGTTATGTATATAGAATAATCTTGTATCCCACTCTTGGTCTACTTGGAAGGTGAATGATATGAGAGGTATTGCCCGCTTGAATATCAAATGTATTCTTTATTTTTTTATTGTCTTCTCATATGAGTTAGTCTTTAATAGAAACATTTTGAAGACTTATTAAGAAGAAGAAGCATGGTTTATGGATTTTTGTTGTTCTCCTTGTTTTGGTCTTGAGCTATGGATGTAGTTCTGAGGACTTATTTGGAGAGGTAGAGGAAATGGTTTGTGGCTTTGGGAATATTCCCTTTGTTGTGGGAATGATTGGCTGGTTTGATCTACCTTTGGTATGAGAGGTTTACATCTATTTCTTCTATCTTTTCATTTGATTTGAATGTTAGATGTTGATATCCTTTCATTATGGGAATGGTGAAGGAGATCTTACTTTACACAACTTGGGTACATATTAGTGTGGAACAAGAATAAGGTTTGTTTTGCAGGTTCTCTCTTTGATCATAATATTCCTCCTAGATGTTTGGTTTCATATGGTTGAGTTTGAAGAACTTGGGAGAGCTATGGAGACTAATGGTGAGAGAGGTATTGAAACATACTTGTTTGCAATATTTTCCTATCATATGTTTCCTTAACACTATGTAATAGAGGAATTAGCTACATTCTCTATGTGAAGTACTATAGGTAGACTTGGTATACCTTGATCTAGTTTTAGATTTGACATTACTGATGCAATGGGAGTTTTTGGATATATGTCTAGTTATCCTCTTTGATATCTTGGTTTGTTGATTATTTATGTGATGATGAGTTTTAATGTTTCATTAGATTGGGATCTATGAGTTGTGTAATTTTTAGGTTTGTACAACCTATTTGTTGCAGCGGGATGACTTAGATGTGGACTATCTATATCCATGAGTTTATTTTAGTTTTTATGTAGGCTTTGTTAGTTGTCCTTGATTGTGGTAATTTATATATTGGTAAGTTCCATTGAGATAGGAGAATGGATATACAAATAATTGATTCCAAATTTTAGGTTGGTATGTTTAAGGCATGAAGTTTTATCTATGTTTTGTATACCCTGGTTTAAGGTATGGTTAGCTTGGATGAATTACAATTTTAGTGGTTTCTACTCAAAGCCTTTGTTATCATTTGAGTTTAATTCTTCTGTTCATCTAAATATTGGTGTAGTTTTTAGTGACATTTGATATATTTCACCTTGGCATGTTCCTTTTTCTTCCATAGGTGGCATGTTGGGGGATTGAAGGATTTTTTTGCTTGATGGTGGTTATCATGGTTGCTTTCACAAGTATATTATTGGAGCATGAGAGCATGGTGAAAATTCAGATGGTGTATGATTGGCTAAGGAGTGTTTTTCCCTTGTTTTTGATTCCTTAGGATGTATTTACAATATTGATGTCAAGTGGGAGAATATTAGGACTAAGGTGCCATCCACCTTGTAAATCCTATGTCATGATTCCAACATCCTTGGAAAGTGTCTCTAGGAACTTAGGGTGTATTGGGAAAATATTTTGTAATATAAATTCTCATCATTGTTTGTAATATATTCATAAGGGGTGATGGGTCCACTAGCACTGGTAAAGGTGATGTGTGGATATAAATATTTAATGTTGTTTTCCCCATACGTGGATACCTAAAATAGGATTATAAAAGATAAGGAAAGGACAAATGAGTGACTATTAGGATTCTCCAAGTGGGATCTTACAATGAGACAACAAGTGTCTCTTGGTATTCTATTATATATTACATTTAATGTAATGTTTATCTCTCATGTTTGTGTGCCCAAGTTGAAGGGAAATTATTGGAGCCAAAATTGGTGTCCTTTAGCATTTTGAGGTGGAAGTCTAAGGGTTTGAGATGTTTGGAATGAAAGGGTCATTTTGGGAGCCTTTTTTGAGGCTTTAGATGTTTTCGCACATCTATACATTCAACCTCTTGGATGTAGAATTATAATGAGCCACAATTGAATGTAGAGTTCCATTATAGGTACAAGGATAGATTGAGACATAAGGAGGCTGTTCACAAGTGCACAAGTGTTGCCACAATGAAGGAAAAGAGGAGAATGGAAGTGATTGTATTGTAATATCATTTATTTTAAGATAATACATACTTAGCCTCTCTTCTTAATGTATTTTTTTCCTGCATGGGTTTCTCCATGTAAATATTGTATTATGTGATGCTCTTTTTTTGTTGATTTGTCTCATTTTTTCTATCTTATGGTGATGTTATTATTTCTATATTGTTGCTATAAGTTCACATAAGGTTGTGTAATAAGAATTTTATGTTGGTTAATTTTTGGTATCATAAAGAAGATGGATCTGATCATGGAAATTCCAAATTAAGGTAACTTAATTTTTAGATTTGAATATAAGGTTTATATTTTCATGTTGATGTAATCTAAGCCTTGCATCTCATCCATTGAAGTCATTTTTGGATAGAGATTGAATTTTCCAACAGTTGCTACATTGAACATGTTTACTTCTCATCAAATTGAATGTGCCATTATTTAGCATGCTTATTGATATTTGTACAAAGAATTTATTCTATTGTTTTGTTAGAAGCTTCAACCTAACCATTAGACTGTGGAAAATAAGGTGTAGAAAAATGATGTTGAATATGAAAATTATCTAAGAATTTCTCTAAGTGTTTTTACACTTAGCTATGTGGATACCATGTTCATTGGCTAAGTGGAGGTTTGTATCTTAGTGTCATATTCATTATAACCCCTTTGAAGTCTAAGCTTTATTTTCTTCTATGGAATTGGTTTTATGATGAGAGACTAGTTTCTTCTATCTCCAATGACTAAGGTAAATCAAATACAAATTTTGATATAATCTATTCAAATACTTCTTTTCGTTTTCTCTACTTGTTTTTGTGTTATCTATATTCCTTTTTCAGCTTCATGAACTCTACCCTAGGAACCCCAGACCTCAAAGTCGTTTGGTTAATGTGGTAGGAGTTTGTGAGCTATGCCCCTCCATTTGATATATTGGAAGGAGCCATTGTGTATAGCTTGTTCTTGGGTTGGGAACATCACTTGTCTTAGATACATCAACTATTTATGCTTGTTCCTCTTCTCCATGAGGATTAAAATTATGTTATAGATGAATGCTACTCATATCATACAGTGAGGTTGGATCATCATATTCATCCTAAAACCTTTCCAAGGTTTTTTTTGTATCCACTTCTCCAATTTTTTTTTCTAGTTCTGCTATTTCTTGTCTATATTTCTAATAGGATTTAATTTTCTCTTCACACCAATCACCTTTTTATAGAGCTCTTATGAGACCATGCATCATGATCCTCAAAGGATTGTACACATGCACATGTTTTTAAAATTTCTCCCAAGTAGATTTTGGCTTTATTGGGAGCTCATTGAACTTGACATACATATCAAGTGAATAAAAAATTAAAGATCTCTTGTCCTCAATGGTTGGGTGCCTTTAGTGATCTCTTGTTCTTGGGTTGGGAACATCACTTGTCTTAGATAAAAATTAAAGATCTCTTGTTCTTGGGTTGGGAACATCACTTGTCTTAGATACATCAACTATTTATGCTTGTTCCTCTTCTCCATGAGGCTTAAAATTATGTTATAGATGAATGCTACTCATATCATACAGTGAGGTTGGATCATCATATTCATCCTAAAACCTTTCCAAGGTTTTTTTTGTATCCACTTCTCCAATTTTTTTTTCTAGTTCTGCTATTTCTTGTCTATATTTCTAATAGGATTTAATTTTCTCTTCACACCAATCACCTTTTTATAGAGATCTTATGAGACCATGCATCATGATCCTCAAAGGATTGTACACATGCACATGTTTTTAAAATTTCTCCCAAGTAGATTTTGGCTTTATTGGGAGCTCATTGAACTTGACATGCATATCAAGTGAATCAAAAATTAAAGATCTCTTGTCCTCAATGGTTGGGTGCCTTTAGTGATCTCTTGTTCTTGGGTTGGGAACATCACTTGTCTTAGATACATCAACTATTTATGCTTGTTCCTCTTCTCCATGAGGCTTAAAATTATGTTATAGATGAATGCTACTCATATCATACAGTGAGGTTGGATCATCATATTCATCCTAAAACCTTTCCAAGGTTTTTTTTGTATCCACTTCTCCAATTTTTTTTCTAGTTCTGCTATTTCTTGTCTATATTTCTAATAGGATTTAATTTTCTCTTCACACCAATAACCTTTTTATAGAGCTCTTATGAGACCATGCATCATGATCCTCAAAGGATTGTACACATGCACATGTTTTTAAAATTTCTCCCAAGTAGATTTTGGCTTTATTGGGAGCTCATTGAACTTGACATGCATATCAAGTGAATCAAAAATTAAAGATCTCTTGTCCTCAATGGTTGGGTGCCTTTAGTGAAAAAATATTTCTTTTGTTTTCCATCAAGATATCCAAGACACCATAAAACCTATTAGATCATATGGCCAACAATATGTAATGAGATCAAGACTCAAGTTGGTTAACTCCATTGTTAGCAAGTACTCTACTCCTATTTTATTTATCGTAATCCCCCCTATAGAGAAAGATATATCATAAATGGATCTCTTCTTTCATAAAAATCCATATTCAAAATCAATTATATTGATTTAGTGAGCCAACTCTATGAATACAATCCTATTTATTAACACCTTTGGGAGCCTAAAATTCTCTTCCTTAAAACCATGAACTCTAATCATTATATAATGAGCTACTAAAATCCAATCACATGAGAAATGATTATTGGCCCTAAAACATTATTGTTGATCACTTATCCTAAAGGTAATATTCTCATGACTAAGTTCAATGAGAGTAGGAGGGAGTAAAATATCTGATAACTCATAATAATATGATGTTCATGAAAGGAGATGGATCTATACAAACACCATTATGTACCTTTATGGATCCATCAAGTCATTGACCATGGTCAAATATATGGTTAACTAAAAGAAATTACATTTTTTATGCATAATAAAATGTAACAATAAAGAAGAATACCTGAAATATTATCGATTTCTGAAATTTCTAAGTTGGTAACACAATCACTCAACTATGTCTTCTAAAAATTCTATCTTGAAGGCTTGTCTTTGAGAAAAGGTCTTAAGCCTGAAAAATGGATCCTAGTTGGAAATCATGAACACTCCTATATCATCATCCCAACCAAAAATTAAATTTACATTGAGTAGGTGTCTTGGAAATCTTGTAAAAATCATGGCAAGGCTAATAATAAATTGAGGAAATATAGTGTTATTTTCACCTAAGTAGAGCTCTTTATTGAGGAAACCCAATTGGTTGTACATTATTTCCCATACATTTTATAATTTACCATGGATGTAGAAAAAGGTTGTATCATAATATATTTTCATGTCCCTTATGATGTTAGCATTGATGATTACCTAATGATTTATCCCTTTAATTATCCTAGTAGTTGTATGAAAATATTTAACACATGCAACTAATAATTTGTAACATAAGTGAACAATCATAAACATATATTGAGCCAGTGTGGAGCTCCAAATTTTGATTCCAAAGTTCTTGACCTCATCTACCTTGATTTTTTTTGTTTGCATGCATAAAATTCTTCTTTGAAGGTATTGGTGATCTTTGTAAGATTTATGTCAAAGACATGGTCTACAGGATCAAAAACTTCAGTTGGGTCCTTGCATATGCCTTTCTTTACCTCCCTAACATTAGGGACTAATGAGAAATAAACAGGTTCAATATTGATTGTTGGGAAATTAAATATCTATCCAAAAATAAATTTAATGGATGAGATACAAGGTTTGGACAACATCAACATGAAAATCTAAAACTTATATGCAAATTTGAAAATTAAGTTATCTTAATTTGGAAATACCATGATTAGATCCATCTTCTTTATGATTCCAAAAATCAACCAACATATCATGCTTATAGACACTACCTTATGTGAACTTATAACAACAATAAATAAAGAATATCATCACAATAAGATAGCAACAATGAGGCACAAATAAGTAACACAAGATCATCACATAACATAGGATTTACATGGAGAAACCCTTGCAGGAAAAATCTCCACCAAGAAGAGAGGGAAAGTATGCATCATTATCAAATAAATGAGATTAAAGAATAAATGTGAACTTATAACAACAATAAATAAAGAATATCATCACTATAAGATAGCAGCAATGAGGCAAAAATCAGTAACACAAGATCATCACATAACATAGGATTTACATGGAGAAACCCTTGCAGGAAAAATCTCCACCAAGAAGAGAGGGAAAGTATGCATTATTATCAAATAAATGAGATTAAAATACAACCACTTCCAGTCTCCTCTTTTCCTACACCATGGAAGCACATGTATAGTTATGAATAACCTTCTTTTGCCTCTGCCTGTCCTTGTTCCTATAGAGTAAGACTACATTAAACTATTGCTCATAAATTCTACATCTAAGAGGTTGATTTTATAGATGTGTGAAGGCATATAATGTACCAAACATGGCAATCAAAGATGACCCTTCATTCCAAACACCCCAAACCTTTGGATTACCTCCTTGACATTCAAAAGGACATCGATTTTGGCTCCAATACTTTCCCTCCAACTTGGGCGCCCAAAATTGAGTGATAAAGATTACATTAAATGTAATAAATGATGGAAAACCAAGTAATGTATACTTATATCTTCCCAAGGTCTCTCTGATATTTTCAAAGGTTTATATAATATAATATTCTAACTACTCCCTTTAGCTACTTGTAAAATTATGCAATTTTGAATATAATTCCTAGCATCCTTATATATTTGTGACCAAAAATAGTGTCCACTCACCAAAAATATTGTCTTGTCTACTCCAAAATTTCTTGCTAATCCTCCATTATGTTTCTCCTTGATTAGATTCTCTCTCACACTTGTTGCCTCTTTTCAAGTACCCACTTGGAGAATCCTAACAGACACTCATTTATCATTTCCTTTATCTTTTACTATCCCATTCTAGGCATCCATATGTGGGGAGAACAATATTAAATATTTATGTCCACAACCAACGTTTACTGCTGCTAGTGGACCCATCACCCCTTATGATTATATTACAAACAATGGTGAGAATTAATATTACAAAATATTTTCCCAATACACCCTAAGTGCCTAGAGACACTTTTCAAGGATGTTGGAACCATGATATATTATATAGTATTTACAAGGTGGATGACACATAATCTTAACAAGGACCATGATATTTGTCTAAGCTAAGGTAGAGGCAAAGAATTTTTTGGCTCATAGCTCTAAAAGAGGGTCTTGGAACTATTGAGAAAATGAAATCCTTGGTCTCCTTGGTGTGTAGTTGCTTGATGCTTTTCCTTATGGATACATTCTTTGATCAAATTGTTTTGGAAGTAACAACCAACCAAATGCAAGATGACTTAAAACTCTTTACAATACCACAAATAAACTTTTCTTACGCTCGTTACCTCCTATTTATAACAAACCACTCCTATGGACACTATGGTTTGCATGGGTTATATCAATGCTAGTAATGGTAAATGGTAGATCACACACTCAATATTTTTTTTTTTCATCAATATTGATTTTTCATATCATGGAAATATCTTGGGAATTACTCCATTTTATGCACATGCAATAAAGTAGTTGAACTATCCTTCCGACAAGTTTTTAAAATTTTCATACTTTTTATTTTATTCAAAGAAAGAGGGACACTTGGAAAACTTAAAATAATCCTAATTGAAAGCAATATTCAAATAAATCTACTCATGTGACATGAACTTATTTGAAAGAGGTGGGAAAACACACCTATCTACCAGAAAGAAGCAACGTGACTATTCTAACTATATACAAGGTTGGATGCATGTATTTCAATTGAGGTGTTTTGACAAGATTCAATTAACTTGAATCTCAAGCAACTCTTCAAATTCATTCTCTAGCTCATGAGAATTATATTTTTTGCATGCCAAAATTCTGTATGGACCACTCCATAGAGAATCAAGCTTTGAATGTTGTCCTACCTTGGCAACTGGTTCCTCTCACTTTAACACAAAATCACCTATTATGAATTATGGGTTAGAGGTTTATTGATCAAACCACTACTTAATTATCTATTGATGATTGGTCATTGAAGTAAATGATGATACCCTCTTCTATTTAAGCTCTATCAATTCTACAAGTTGAACCTCTATTAGGCCATTTTTTATGATTTGGAGTTGATCAACTGGACAGTGGGAATCTCCATTGATATTGATATTGACATTATAATTTATTTTCCATATATCAAGGCATGAGGGGATGCATATGTTTTGAATTAATATGATCAACCTATTATTTTGTTTTAAGATTCTTATGGCATTCCTTTTTATACTTTGATCCCATCTGCTTGATCAATCTCCCTTTTCATTAAATATTTCAAAGAAATCACTTCCCAATTGATCCCATCTGCCTATTAGTTTGGTAGAGAGATCTATAATAATAAATGGATTTCCATTTAAAAGAGGCTACCAGTAATCTAAGAGTGACATTTTTCTTTGTTGCATGATGGATCGTGCATACATCAGGATACACATTGCAATTGCTTAATAAGGAGTTTTTGAGACCTCCCTAGTGAACTTCAGAAGATCCTTAAGAGAAGTTTTTGGGATAGGATCCCATGTATCTAGTGACATTAGAGAAATCAAGGGACCACTTCTATTCATATTAATAGAATTCCTTGGAGGAGCCATTTGAAGGAATGGAAATTTTGGTTGAGCTATCCTTCTTTGTGAAGTGACTACCAAAAGAGGAACCAAGAGATTGAGATTATTGGTTGAAACTGATATTTTAATTGGCCTCCTATTCATTCAATCTAACTTCTAACTAGGTGATTTATTCTTCATTTCCTATCGAGTATGCTAAAAACTATTGATGTTTAGATTTATTGTTACCTATAAACTTGCACCAACAATGAGAAACCTTGTAAATGTGGGCTGAAATTTGTACAAGTTAACCTCTGAGATTTTAGAATTTGACTCTTCATATTATAAAATTTAAACTTAATCCTATGGAGGGAAAGGAAATAAAACAATTCCTAAAAAATATGCTAAAGTGATGTGTCGAATGAAATTTGTTAAGAATGAGGGCGTATCACAATATTCATTATTTGAGAGTAACATTCATTCATATTATTAAAGAGCATATGCATGCATGATTTTTAAACCATTTATAAATATTAATCATCAATATAATTAAACAAAAACATAGTTTATAATAGAGAAGAATAGTTTTTATGATAAATATGTAGGCATAGAATGTCATATCCTCTTCATTGTTGGATTGAGAACAAAATATAAAAAGGCATGGTTTACATAACTCTATAATATTAAATCAACCCTAAGAAGTAACCATTAAGGCCAAGATTTCTATGGATTTTTCCTCTCCCTCCAAAAAATTTCCCATTTTCCATTGATTTCATTACTTTTATATCATGAAGAAATTGACATTTAATTTAACTGAAGTTACAGTAAAGGCATGGGTTGCCATTCACACTAAGAACTTCTAGTTAGCTAAAAATAAAAATAACAATTTTTTCGTTGTTAGATGCATGAGATTCTTCTAATGCATGATTAGGAGATCCATTATGTCAATCATGTGAATTTGAAATTGAAATTTAACTACTGTATCCTAGAGGACTGTGCAGATGCCATTTATCTTTCATGTGTCACCCACAATCCCACTGACTCATTTTATTTGGCTAATGATGCAATTTTATCCTCTATATTCTAACACCTTTTATAAAATGTGTGAACAATTGGATCCCTTATATTAACAATCAATGGTCTAAAATATCCCATGTATTTCAATAGAAATGGGCCCTACCTATTCCAACTTGGTACTTTGCAATCAATGGCACAATTTTTATAATTGTAAAATTTCTTCTCTAGGTTATAGGTTACATGATGATGTCATGTGTCCATTTGATAAATACCCCTCCTTATTTGAAAATTGTACCCAAGTACTTGTTGAGTCATTGTTAATAGCTAATAACACATCCACTTTACCTTATAATGTCACTGTCTTTATGAAGGCGTCCCATGATGAAACCTATCCCTTTAAATATTTCTAATTTGGTTGGGCCCACTTAAATTTGAATTAAATGATTTGATCAATGGAATGATAGAAAAGGTCCCTTATGTCAAGATTGGAGGGCAAGGTGCCTTGGCTATAGTAGTGATCTAATGGATGGAGGGCAGAGGGATGGTGGTTTATCAATGACAATGTGGTGCCTAGTTGGTGGTAGTGGAAAATGGCTAGGCTTGAGCGACAAAAGGCAGTGGCATCACCAATTAGGTGGTGAACCTTTTTTTTAAATTTGAGCATTTAAGAATTAAGCCCGTGGTTGTATATATGATTGCGACTTTACAACTAAAAAATTGACAGTAAAAAATACAAGCAAAAAACTAAATTTGATGGTTGTGAAAACAATAATGACTACCAAAAAATGGATGTTAACAACCAAAAAATGTCAACTCACGATAATTACAGAAGAATATTGAAAATGCAAAAAAAAAAAAAAAAAACACCTAGATTGTTGGATTTTGATGCAAAGGACTCAATTTATTACATAGATCCAATGTCAAATAGTTATACAATGTACAAACCTATATTTCAATTGTACAATTGTATGTATTCCTATTGTCTTACAAATTTTGTCACCTTAAAACTAGGCCCTCCAAAAAATCACCTAAATTTATTCTACTCAGATTTTGGTGAATTAGTAGTCAATTTTAGGGTTTTTGGGCATTCTAGACACAATGGTAAGGTCTATTGTTCTCTAGGATGCACCAATTTTCTCAAGGATAAATATCTTATAAAAAAAGATAAAAAGTCACATATTTGGTGCTTTAATACCATGTTGGAGTTTATTGTTGAACCCCATAGATCTCATAAATCACTTGTAACCAAAACACCTATCATATGGAGAGATAAAAGTCATTGATTGTGCTATGCAACCTTGAGAATTGAATTGATCCAAAAAAGGAACATGATTGAGATTTTGTATTGAATGAATTAATGGATTGTATTGGATTTGGATATTACAATAATGAATAATGAATCCTTATAAAAATAAAAAATAAAAATAAACCCTAGAAGAAACCCTAGGTTAGGATTAAATTGTATCATGAAAAATGTCCTCGTCCCATGCTATGAGACAAAAAAACACATGAATTACAAATAAAAAAGCACTCTTAAGTTTAGATTAACTGTAATAAAGTAAAATGGGGACCTAAATAATTAATTAGGTGAATTTCTTATTTTACTCCAACACATCATGCTTTGGAGAATCCTCCCACATTTGTTTCTTCTTTTTATTTTTTCTTTCTTTGAAAAAGTCACTACTTCTTCTAGTTAAAATACCTTATCAAATATGAGCAAATGTAGACACCTAAATTACAACACCTTTTATCAATAATTCTACACATTAGTTTATCCTAGTTATGCTAATTTATATCACCATATTGATAAATTAATTAACTTAATTAAGTAATTATCTATGTCATTACATTTAATTAGCTAATTAATTATTATTTTCTTAATCAATTTTAATTTTCATATCCTCTAGCCTTATCTTCTAAATTAATTAATACTTTATTATCAATTAATCTATTTTCAAACCCACACACATTTAATTAATTAACTATGAAAATAATTGATTAATTATCCTCATATTTTATTTTTCAAATATCAACTCCTCGTACTTTTTAGAAAATAATTAATGCATGTTCATTCTTAAATGGAATAAATTAGATAAATCTAAGATCATGTAATTCATTCTCTACCATTCATCTTTCTCATCAAAAAGTCTATACATTCACCTCTCATAAATTTATTCATCATATGGATAATTCTACACGTTTATGATGTAGGCATTTGCACTAACTTTAAGCATCCACATACTCCATCAAATATGAGAAAATAAATTTAATTCTTAATTTGAGGTTTTCTTAGTACTAGAATAGTATTACTTTTTTTTATTATTCTCATCTTTAATTATTTTAATATTATCATTCTAATTCTATATCTTACAACTTGCTCTAAGTATGAGTTATGATGTACTCATGATCCCTTATCCCCAATAGGTGGTATGGGTTACAAGGTATCCTTGATAAGTCCAAAACTCTAAAACTCATGCATCTTGCAAGTGTTAAAAAACAAGGTGAAGGAAAACTACAATATTTGTTGGTGTGAATAAGTCTTGTACCTAGTTTATTCCTTTATTGGGGACTTAGGGGACTTAGTTCACATGTTAAGTTTACTTAAGCTATTAATTGTCTTATATAGATAAGTATTAGTTGTCTTATCTAGAATTTACACTTTCCTAAGTAGTTATGAGTTAGTTGTCTCATGTGATAGGATTAAGACACTTGTCATGATCTTGTCTTATCCTATCTCTCATCCTTGCCTTTATAAACAAGACATCTCTAGTATGTTTTGCATCTTGTGTATAACATTGTATTATATTGCATATCATATTGATCATTGTATCATATTGAAATTCTTGTTTGGTGGAATAACATCTTCCATTGTTGCTTCTGTTTATTTCTTGTGGAGGTTATTTGGTGTTGCAGATTGAAGATCTTGGGTTGCTCACTTCAACATGGTATCAAGGCTTTGAATCTAACAAACTCCTTCCATTTTTTATTAGAGAGTTTTCATCAATTTCTATTGTGATTTGAATTGCTTGTATTTTATATTGCATGTATGCATTTTGGTGAGATCTGGTGATTGCAACATTTTTGGCTATAGTGGCAGTATTTTTGGTTGTCCCATTGCATCTAGGAGGCTCAAGAAAGTCAGATTTAACTTTTGTTTCACTCAATTTGGTCACCATTTGCATTTTTGGCAAACAAGGGTTTGTTGCAAATTGTTTTTATTGATGCCGTCACCATTTTTGCTTCAGAAATCTAACTTTCACTCATTTGCAGGAAAACTGATTTCTGGGTTTTGAAGTCAGGGTCGAAATCTGAACTCGGTATCTTTTAGATTTTTGATATCTTGCACAGATATGAAGAAAATTGTTGTCAAAAAACATTGCGCGTCATTTTTTCTTCCGGTTGCAAGTTAAAAATATATATTTTTTTCATTTTTTGCTTGCTGGATCAAAAAACAATTTATAGGTTTTATTTCTAGCATCAAAATATTTCTGGGTTTTTATTATTGTCTACAAACAACGAGTATATTTTGCAGAAGTCAAATCAAAAGTAAACTTTTTTTGCTAGAAAACCTGTTTGTTTGTAGACTAAACTCAACATTTTTAAAAAATTCATAACTTTTGGCCACAGTGTCAGATTTTTGCAAACAAGATATCATTGGAAAGCTGGTTTGACGAACTTCGTAGTGGTGTAGGTGATTTTTCCATATTTTGATATATTTTTTTCCATATTTTCATCATAGAGGCAAATGTGAACATTCATCAATGCATGCACTATTTCCTTTTTTGTATGCATTAGGTTTGCATCTTCTTTGCACTTCATTTGGACAGTTTTATATGTATTCTTTGTATTTTTTCCTGTTTTGAACATTTTGAATATCATTTGTAAGAAATTTCTGATATGTAAACACACTGAGATAAAGTGACACACTATTGTATATGTATTTTAAGGATTTTACACATAAGGTTGTGACATATTTTGTACTTGTACTATATTATAAAGTGCCATGGGGGGTTGTGTAGTGCCTTTGTTATTTGCCATCACACCTTTGTCAAGTGAGTGTCCCTCCAAGACAACAACGAATCTAAGTGATTCAAGCCTCATGCATGGGTGCTTTATTTTGCACACCTTTTTTAGTTACAGGTACATTCTTGTGCACTTTTAGATGTTGTTTCTTCTCCTTCATGCACTACATGGTGAAACATAGAGTCTCAATGGATTTGTCAAACCTCTCCCAAGTCAGCATTATGGGGGGTATTATATTATTCATGCTAATGCTTCCTTGGTTTCGCTTTGGAGTAAATATGTATCTAGTATTTGTTCTTATGTACTAGGTGGATGCAACGGTTTGTTACCCATGCATTTCAGTGATGAAAAATTTACCATATAGACACTCTTGCATTCTTGTTTTTTGGAGGCAACCTTTCATCCTCATTTGATCAGTGTTCTTTAGACTATTGGCACTTGTATTTTCAACTTGCAATTGGTTGAGTAGTGTCATTGGGGTCACTCGTACAGATTCATGTGCCATATGTATTTTCAATTGACAGATGTTTTACCTTTGTTTTTCATCTGATCATTGTTCGAGTAGTGTCGTTGGGGGCACTCATGTAGATTGTTGTCCTCTTGATCATGATCATCCTATTTTCAGAGGAGGTTCTTCAGTTTCAACACTATAGCAGTCATCATTCGATAGTTGTTTGTAGCTTCTTCCTACTTCAATGATGTTCTTCATGTTCTTGTGTTTCTCTCTTTTGGAGAGGAGTTTTCTCCCATAGGGTTTTTCTCCTTTTCTCCGCTTGTGAGAATTTTTTTTTTGTTTTGTACATGGGTACCTCATCAGGCCTTGTTGCTGGGACCCATCTTTTGCATTTTTGCATTGGTTTGTTCCTCCCTAAGTTGCACTTAAGGGGGGGTGTTGGTGTGAATAAGTCTTGTACCTAGTTTATTCCTTTACTAGGGACTTAGGGGACTTAGTTCACATGTTAAGTTTACTTAGGATATTAGTTGTCTTATCTAGACTTTACACTTTCCTAGGTAGTTATGAGTTAGTTGTCTCATGTGATAGGATTAAGACACTTGTCATGATCTTGTCTTATCCTATCTCTCATCCTTGCCTTTATAAGAAAGACATCTCTAGCATGTTTTACATAGCATTGTATTCTATTGCATATCATATTGATCATTGTATCATATTGCAATTCTTGTTTGGTGGAATAGCATCTTCCATTGTTGCTTCTCTCTATTTCTTGTGGAGGTTATTTGGTGTTGCAGATTGAAGATCTTGGGTTGCTCACTTCAACAATATTAACTTATGCAAGTGTATGTAAATATGAAAGAGAAACAAATTAGATTTTAACAAGTGATTGCAACACACATCACAATAAAGAAAACAACAAACCAAAGTGACACTAGATTTATGTGGATAAACCCTTAAGGGAAAAATCTCCACCATAGAAAGAGAGAGGCAAGTATATTACTAATCCAATGAGAGATTACGACAATATACTTAGTTGGTATGAGTTTTCCATAGCCCATGAAATTAGAATCATGAAAAATAGACATAGTTGAATCCAAAAGCTTACTTTCTAACAATAGACTTCTCTAAATAACTTTGTAGAATCTGGAAGCACCCTATTACGTGCACAACTCCATATAAAACCACTAGCTCATGACTCCAAATTATAAAGATTTTGGGAGGTAAAACCATTAATGGTAAACCAAAATAAGAGGTACAAAACCACCTAAAAAACTCATTTCACCCTCCTTGGAATCATCAAAACCACCCAAAATAGCAACTTACAGATGCTCTTACAACTGTCATAAGGCATCTCTCATGCATGGGCGTCTAGGAAAGGAATCTGTCATAAAGGTTATAAATCTTGACATTTGTCATAAATGTCATAGATCCTCTTACAACTTATGACGAATGTCATAACCCTCAAAAAATAGGAGATTCCAAATGGAACACCTAGCTATTTTTTCCTTTTCCCATAAGACAAATGGTAAGAATAACTTTGTCTTTACATGAGCTCTTTAACCACTGTTGGTTAAACAATTTCACCTCTTATGGGTAATTTACAAAAGACATTAGGAAACAAATTAATTAATGGATTTACATGGTTGTTGTCACCTAAATCCTAATAGGTTTCACTCCTATTTACCTCTCTTTACAATACAAGTCACCATTAATAACCATATTTGATGCCACAACTACTCCAAGGGGAATTTCCTACCCATAAATAGTTCTCAATCTTAAGGGTGTGAATTCATATGTACTTTCAACGATGGAGGATAAAGATGAACCATACCTTCATTAATGTAGTGGTGGAGATTCAAATCTCAATGAACCTCTCACTTATTCAAGATACAATTTTAGTATATTTCTTAAGATCCAACTTGTTTAGAATTTCACATTCATGACCTACAATTCTTCATCGATTACTAAAGAAATAAGGCAACTAATAAGGAACCATATATGCTAGTTCATTTTCCAAAAAAAAGGTCACCATTTGATATCTTCCATGTGACTATGAGTGCTAATGAGATTCTAAGGTTCTAAATCCAATCATTATTGGAGCAGTACCTTTGTAAATCTCAAGGAGGTCAATATTATAAATTGATGCAAGAGTGTTCAGGAGCACAAGCAATCCTATGCACCCAAAAAAAAATTCTCTTTTCTTTTGAATTTTGTTTTGGTTGTGTTATGCAGGCATAATTTTTCTCTTTAATTCATTTTCTTCCCAGCCCCTCAAAGTTGGAGTCATTTTAATTAAATTTGAATTTGGTTCAAAATGGGAAATGGAGCTGCTGAAATTTATTTATTTTATTGAATTTTAGGCATTTCTAAAATCCCACACCCAATAAAGTGGAGTCCATTCTTGGCATATTGTAACTCCACTTTTCATATAAAATTTGGCATAAAATTGAATGTGGAATCATCCAGGCTCTTGGTGCAGGAGGTTATGGAGTGAGCTAGTGGAGGTGAAAATTAGGAAAATGACAATTAATCTACTAGGAAAATTTAATGGGAGGAATATAACCATGCCCAGGAAATATTAGAGTATGAAATGTAGCTAATTTTGTAGGAGAGTGGCAGCACCCAAGTTGGAGAAGATGACACAAAGAAGTAAATTTTGAAAAATCAAGAGTTAGAAGGTAGAATGGTAGGTAAGACTTGATAGGTACTTTCATAATTGAGGAACTAGAGGTTTGTAGCTTCATATGCTCTTGGTTGTAGCTAGTTTGAAGGAATTTGAGTTTGATTTCAGTGATTGAATGATAATCTGCCATGTAATAGTGTTTTCAGAGGTGTCTAGTTATCTTTGTATCTTGTTTGTTGCAGACTATGAAAGTTTGGAATGAAAAATAAGATTTATTCATTTGAATTTTTTGTAATTACATATGTTGGTTAATCTTGGGAATGTGTTTCTTGAAATCTCAATTTTTGATTTAATTAAAAAAGTTCTCGTTTGAATCATTGGGGTTGCAACAACCAACCTTCCCATAGGATTCTTGGTTGTTGTTATGCATCATAAATGGTTCTTATACTTGAATGTCCATGGTTCCTGTGGATATTTAGTATACCCCATGATCCCTTCGGCTTATTTTTAGTGTTTTACTCAGCTTTTGATCGTGCCCGATAATTTTAAATCTCTTTTAGGCCAAACTTTCATCTTTCTCCGTTCAGTACTGCCACATGTCATCGAACTGCCCATAGAAATTAAGCTTCCCTTCCCTTCTCTTTTGAGCCCTGACCTGCTCCCATGTGTCAATGAATCGAGTGTGTTAGGCATGTTTCCATATAACTCTCTTTTGGGCCTCAATTGCCTGCCACGTAGCCTTTGCTCGTGCAAACTTTGGCAGGCCCCTCAAGCAGTGCCGATAGCAAGAATTCTGCCATGTGTCTTCTCATCACAATCTCTCATCAAAGGTTGGTGAGGATGAACTTCGAGCTGTGAAATGTCGCCACATACCCCTTCGACACAGCTACTTGAAGGAAAGAGTGTTGCAAACACTACGCTGCTATGTTGTGCCGCATGTTCACGTAGGGTAGGCCGAACCATTGCCATCATTTGCAAGGGATGCACCTGGCTAGTAGGCGACTGGGTTCATGCTTGGGAATATTTTTGTTACAACGACAATGATGAATCATTGATGCAAGCATTATGATTCATGATTAGGAATCATTTCTATTATGGGCTCTCAGTCGGTGGATGTCCTTGGCTATATATACGACTTCTTTCAAGGAGTAAAGGGATCCAATATGTTAAAAAATATCTATGATAGGATTTGGGAGACACCAGGCCTTTGTCTTGTTATATGATTGTAAAGACTCATAAACTGTGCCCTTGTAATTTGGCCTTTTTATTTTTTAAGCTATTGATAGCATTATATTGTGTTGTTTTTGAATAGTTTGTTTGCAAATTCAATTATTTGAACAAAATGTTGAATTTAGAACCATGTCTTCGACTCTTTCTATTCAGTAAAACTCTGTGCAACTTATTTTATGTTATGAAATTAATTATTTAGGTCTTTCTATTTACTAGTGGTTATTCCGAACATAGCAGACCGCTTAAGTGGGCCCTTAGATCGCATCTGTAAGATAGGTCTATCGTGCTTTATATCTAAGTCTTGTCACATCACTTTAGTTAGATCCTTTTATTTTATATTTGCTTCCTTTTCCCATTCAAAACCCTAGTTATAGAAGTCGACTTGTTTAAAATCCAGAGGTTACTTAGTTTGGCGCAATAGGTCCCCCCTAAAACTAAGTTTCCCACAGAGGGCTGTTACCTTGCCAATTTTTGGCATCAATAGTTTTTTTTTCCTGGCATGTCCGGTGGGATGGTGAATAGATATGCTTAAGCTTTAGGCAAGTACATGAGCCATCGACCTATCACAAGATCCCAAACATTAAAAAATCTTGGTTTTTTGGTACCTCCATTAGGGTCAATACCAACTAGAACCCATCATAGAAACATCCTGAACCCCCCACCAGCTATGTTGCCTATCGCCAACCGAAATTATGTGGCTTGGGACACTAGAAGTCCTCTTGTTGCCTCAGTAGCACTTGCCATTTGGGTCTCTGCCCTCAAGTCTATTCCTAAATTTATCGGAGATGGTTTGAGAACACCATCTAAACATCTACAAGATGTTGCAGACGTGTGTCTAGTGCATGGAGTAACAGATGAAAATATAGCGCTGAGCTTGCTTGTGGCCTCTTTCAGAGGAAAATCATCAAACTGGTATCACATTCTACTGGCTAACTCTATCGGCACATGGGATCAGCTCAGAGACCCCTTTTTTGAGAGATTCTCAAATGATGGCGATAGATCTTCTCAGTATCACAAGCTAGAGATCATCAAGCAGGCCCCATATGAGGCCTTGAATGACTTCAACACATGGTTCCACATAACTTGGCAAAGAGTTCAGGCTATAATTCGCCTGCCACCCGACTTGGCATTCATTTTTTATCTGAAATCCATCAACATCGACATTCCCATGATGATTCAATCCCTTGGTGGAACCACATTACCAGATGTGTACAACATAGTGGTGAAGGCAAAGAATAATCTGATTGACATGGGGAAGCTACCACCTCGACCTAGCATGCCTATATTCCTCGAGACACCATCTTCTGCCCAGGTGATGCCACCTACCACACCAACTTCTCCTCCTCAATATATGTACACATATGCAAGCGTGCCTTAGAGCGTCACACTTGGCTTCTTGAAGGATGAGATGAGTGACATAAAATAAATTTTGTGGGCTATGGCCAACAAAATAACCATCATCAAGTGCAATCAGACCACTCCTCCAAAGACAACCTATTAGATTTATCAGGGCGGAAGGCCCTCTTATCAACAAAATAAGTTCCAAGGAAGTGCTCACACAAATCCTCAAGCACCAACAAGAAGTCAAATAGTACCGGTACCTACTCCATTACCAAATGCCAACCTAATCTCAAACAGAGATTTGACTACAGGGCAAAATAATCTAATCGATGACGGCTATCCTTGGTGTTTCCCTGGTGACGATTCACATATGCCTCAAAATTTCCCACATGACAATCTACAACAGAAGGTAGCAGAGCAACACAACCAAAGCGTGATGTCAGACAATGGGGGCTATGTATATACCTCCCCACGAATGGAAAATGTGGTACTCACCGCTCAAATGAAAGGAATGTCTTTGGAACAAGAGACTGATATAGCTCTTGACCATTCCCTCTTCTCATGGATGGAAGGAGAGGAGATATTGTTCACATTCAAACCATCCACTTCAGAAGTTCTACATGAGCAGTTTGATTACAGCACATGCTTTGAAAAAAGACCCACCGAAAAAATAGTTGGCTCGTAATTGGTCAGTCAACAGTCTAAAAATTATCCCGACTGCCAGGCTAGTGCCCCCGTGACAGTGACACAAAGCCTTTTGCAAAAGAAGACAATAACCACTAGAGAAAAGGAGAAAAAGCAAAAGAGTCTGCCATTGTTGGATGTGGTAGAGTAGTTAAAGAAATAATCTACTCAAATTTCCTTGTTAGAAGTCCTAGCTATGCCGAAACAAAATACACTATTAAAAAGGGCTCTTCAAGAAGACCCGATCATAGGACCAAAGGAGCAATCACTTCAAGAGGAAACTATTGAATTATTTCAACCGAACAAATTTCTTGCAAATGTTGTGAAAGAAGCCCCCAAGTAATATCTTGAAGAAGAATCGACATTCAAAATTAGTGAAGAAAAACCAAAGCTGACGTCATTTCTCTTAACCCTTATTGTGGGTAAGAAATTACTACATAATTCCATGATTGACTTTGGCGCTAGCACCACAATCATGCCCAAGCTAATAGTTAAAGCCTTGGGATTAAGCTACGAACCTTTGAATAAGGGATTCATGCAGCTGGATGGTAATATGGTCAATACTGTACGGATCATTAAGGATCTTTCGTTAACTTTTTTGATCTGCATGAATATCACAGTCAAGCAAGATACTGTGATCATTGATATCCCTCCAATTTTTGGTCTATGCCTGTTTAGAGAATTCACTTCCAAGCTAGGTGGATACCTTTCTTTAGATTGGTCACACCTAATTATAATGACCAAGCATGGATCCAAAATGAAACTAGAGTCTGAACCTTTGCATCCTGAACATGTTGCAAACAAAGCTAGGGCAATCTTTGAATTAGCTCACACTTCCATAACCAAGCAGGAGATGTACTGCACGGAACTTCTAGAAGATGAAGAAATCATTGGAGATCAGATTGATCAAGAGGAGGTTCTCCTAAGTGAGTTTATTGACAAAGATCCTTTCAACAATTATCATACCACTGGACTAGAAACTTATGTTATTTATGACGAGGATCAAGCAATCCCGAAAGTGGCAAAAAAACCCAAAGGCTTTTTGATGACCAAACCATGGTTGCTACATTTTGATGGTTTAAGATATGAGGTCGGTACAGAAGCTAAAATATACTTGAATTCCCAAAATAGCAAGGATATAATCATGTCCCTCCAACCCCATTTTTCTTGTCCTAGCGGCAAGGCTAAATACGAAGGCCTCATAATAATTTTGAGCTCGACAGAGCAAATCAACATCAAGCAAATAGATTAGTTCAGGATTTTTGAACTAATCAACAACCAAGTTCAAAAGGATGGCCGTACAAGATCCTCTGAAGGAAAGGTCTGAGACCTAATTAAGAGCTTTGGAACTTCCAAAATTCAAGTTGTTCCTCAAGAACAAAATAATGATACACAATGCTTGGCCAAAATCGGATCTCAATCTGAATTAGTACTAGACCCGACGTACAACCAATGCTCTGAGCGGATGGTACTCCAACTTGCAAAACTAGGTGATGGAAAGAGTTGTCAAGTATTCAATAGTGGTTAACACACCGCCTTGGTTAGTTCACATCTAGGAGAGTTTACAAACTGATTCCAATCAGGGATGACTGAAAGCAAGGACAAACAAGAAGTGCGGAAGAAACTCCATGAGTTTTCAAGGAATTTGGTCACTTCTGAGGGTCCCCCTTTTGGCAATACTAAAAATAATAAGAGGAAGTTTGTAACAATTGAAGGTGATTATGCCCATAGTCAAATCATAAAATTAAATAATCCTAAAGTCAGAGGGAGCATCCTACATCAAGATGAAGAAGGATGCACACATTTTTCAAAAGAAAATGAATAATTTTTGTCTTGGTCATATTAAACATTCATAGAATATGATCTCGGTATCGTCCAGTCGACATTTCAGTCCAAGAGAGAGGCTGAATCATCGTGAAAAACCAAAGGTCTAGCGAATCTTAGGACTAAAGTTTTAATCAAGCCCAACATTCAGAATTTTGGCCTCATTCTGTCCAAGAGAGTCTAGGCCAAACACCAGTGGGGAATTATCACTCACCACCCTCTATAGAATCAATTTTATGTGACATAGCAAGTGAAAGCATGTTGTCCCTATTTAATGATCATTTTGACCAGAGGCTGGATGGAAAGGGTCTAGTGGTAACATCCAGTCAACAAGAATCAAGAACTACCAAGCATAAGAAATCTGATGGTAAGAAGGGCCCGCCTGTAATAATTCAAGCAAAACAAGGCGTTTGAATAAAAGAGCGTAGGAAGAAAAATGTAAAGGGTTTCCCATTAGGGGAATTCATTTCGAAATTCTAAAAGCTCATTCAAAAAATCCTACCATGTAAATATGTAATTAGTGTGTTCGTTTTCTTCTCTGTTCTTTTGTTTGTTTGACTGGTCTTCCCAAATAAGTGATACAACAAAAACTTACAATGCAATACATAAATAATACATATGCCAGAGGGGTTAAAAAATCAAAGCAATAAGGAAAAGATGTTTAACACAAGCTATATTTTCATTATATTTATATACTATGAAGAGTATAATAGAAAAATGGCCCTAAGGCCACACTTCAAAAGAGTATATACTTATATCACAAAAGCCTTTTCTAGGCTATATACAAAACTAACAAAATTTCAGTCTCAATGTAGCAAGGGAGAAAATTTTCAATCTTGCACAGGAGGAACAACATCAACATCATTCAGTACCACCTCATCCTCGGTTTCTCTAGCAACACCATCTAGAGTAGCATTGGTAGGTGGTGGAGGGAACACTAAGCTCTTGAAGTCAGTATACCAGTCAATATTGTAGAATGACACCACGTTATAGATCCGGAGCAGAAAGTAACAAGCACTGGAAACCTTCTAGCGATGGACTTCTTATGACTGAAGGTGAAAACCACTCAGAATCAACAACCATGGAATGACTGCATCCTCTTGAACAAACCAACGAAGGTCTCTCGCAGTTGGTATCCTGCCGAAGGCAGCATGTGCTAACACCTCTCCAAGGACATTCAAGTACTTCTTTGAAAATATTTATGTCACCAATCGGATGATAAGCAGCTTGGGGACTTGAATGTCAAGCAACGATTCCATGAAGTGTGAGTTCACGTCAATATTTACCCTATACTTGTCCTCTTATTGGAGGTAGTCACGACCAATGACCCATTTCATAGCCACAATGGCCAAATAATTTTTATTCTTTGTCATCCTTTTCAAACACCTAGTCAAAATCTCACCAAGGAAAGCCATTTGCGGTTTAGGAGAGGTCAGCCTAATGGGGGTGTCCATGGCATTAGATACTATATGACTGTTAGGCAGAAATCCTATGCAAAGCATCTTAATTCAAACTCTATGCTAAATAATGCACAGACTGCAATTACAAAATGCTAAGCCAATCACCTACTGAGGATTCTACTAAAACTTGCTAAGTTAATCTCCCTACTAACTAGACACCTATTGATAGAAGCAGCAGGGATAAGCACAACAATCTACATACCATAAGCATGAGGTTAACCAGGTACTACCTCGAATACTGCACCAAGGCTCGCTCAAATTTCTCACCAAGTTGCGATTGTTGGTATGATTTGATGTAGGTAAGCTAATTAATTAGCACAAGTTGCTAGTAACATTTGGTGGTAGCCTTTTCAATTGAATGATGAGGTGTCATCCTTCTGAGTGTTCCTCAAATCCCAAGAAAAGATACAAATCTATGCCTACTTTTGCATAATCATTCCATTCAGGGTATTAATTACCATGACATATGATGCCTAACCTGTTTTCAAATCATTAGCTCAATTTACAAGAAAAATCATGTCAAGAGTTGCAAGTATTTCGGGTCATCATGGAGTCTTGTCATTTCAAAATAGCAGGTATTTCACTTCACATAAAACCAAGGGTCAGCAGTACATGTTGAATTTAATGCAGGAAAAAGAAACTGTCATCTACCACTTGGAAGAGGATAGAAAAGCTAAGGATTGCATGCAACTGTTTTAAAATAAAAAAGGGATTTTGAATACAAGAATTGTTTAGAGAATTTTGAAGTGTAGAGATTCTAAAAGGCAAGTAGAAAAAATTTTGTAGTTCAAGAGAAAAATGGCATTCGATGTCCCTAAAGTAACCCATAACCCACAGATGAATGAATCAAGCCAAGCATCTCAGAGCTTGGCCGACGTGATAATCAATGCACCTATGGTCAATATCTTCGAGGAGAAAAAATCCTATGCTACCCCAGGGATTCTAGATAAACCAGAATGGGTTCGCACACGAGCGACTAAGAAGGGTAAAATCAGAGACACTACTCTGATAAAGGAAGAGTGGGATAATATCTATGATCCTATCCTCAAGACTAGCCCTAAAGGTCTTAGGGAAGCTGCTTTCGCTAGGATGAAGAAATGCCAATAAAACCAACTAGCATTCAAGCAATGGCAATGCAAACTTCCCCAATATATGGTCCCCTATGTGCTCCATTGCTCAGAGATGATTCATGAAAGTGTTCAACACTTCAATTCGATGACTAGTGCCATTGAAGGAAGGAAATTGAGGGTGGTGCTAACCACAGAGGCTCTTAGGAACATGTTGTGTGTTCCCAAAATGGGGACCAGAGAGTGGCTAATGGAGCACTTCAGCCAAAAAAAGGGTTTTGAATTCTGAAGGACTAGGAGAGATACCCTCAACTTTTATAATATTGAGACCGAGAGACTCCAGGATAACAAACAACCATTGAAAATTTTGAATCATCGTGTCGACTATAAACTGGCGGACATGAAGGATGCTATCTCCATGATAGCTTTTGTGTGCGGCTTTGATAATGATGAGATCGTGTCTAAGGCTCAGTTGGGCCTAGGTTTCCAACTTCGGAGGTAGAGAGAGCCTTTCTGGTATGATTTCACAAAGATGATTATCAAAGACATGAAGAAGCAAATTGGCAAGTTGGGAACTATAGGAAAATTCAAGTATCCTTCTCTTCTTGCCTATATGTTTCTATAGCAAAATCCTGATTTCTTCAGGGAAAAAATGGAGTTGGAAGTATTTGACAAAAGAAAGCATCGAAAGCCGGTTTCGGTATGGACTCCCATCCTCTATTCTACTTATGATTATTATGCGTTTTCGGAAAAAAAATTGGATCTAATTTTGCATGACCTAAGTGAGGATGGTGACTATTATTGCCTATCGGGCGATCAAACCAGCTGGATGCGATCCCTGTTCCTTAAGTGCGACTAGTTCCTCAGTGAAGATTTCACATGTGTCTGAGTGTGTGGCTTTTGTGAAGAGCCGATTTGACTCCCCGCATCCCCCACCAATCGAGTGTTAGCCCTTGAAATCTTCTGACAGATGGCTGTTATGGATTGGAACTTTTGCTCTGACCCAAAGAAGAAGAAGAAAGTATTTTTCGATTGCCCCATGAACTACAAAATAATGATCATGGTAAGGAAGAGATCAACAGAGATACTTGAGGCTAATATGGAACACATTGGGTTGGTTTTTATTTACGATAAATGGGACTACAACCCCGATGATGATTTGGGTGACACATCTATTAAGCTGAAGCATAGCCCTCAACCATACTGGGAAGCATCGAGAAATCCGATTGAAGATGACAGAAAATTCTGGGTGGACTTGGCACTCATGCCAATAGATAATCGAAGGATGTCATGGCTTGGTTTCTATCTTGTCAGAGGGAAGGCGGATGAAAATAGCAATATAAGTACTACCCTCCAAAGTAGCTTGATAAAGGAGCATAATTGGAAGCCGGAGAAGATAAATGATTTTTGGATCTACCACCAGGAGATTAAGCACCTCGATGACCCTTTCCAGGATGCATCAATTTTTGATGTCGATGATCAATTTGACACCCTCTGGGACTAGGAACACTCGAACTTCGACGCAAGTGATGCGGAGGAACCTGACCTTGAGGATGTCCCACCACACTCTGTTAAAGGAAAGCAAAAGCAGAAGGCGACAACGCAGCCTGGTACTATGATTAGGAGAAGTATGAGGGTGAATACTTCATGATCTGGGTCATCACAGTCTCGACCAGTAGCCATGGCTAACCTTGGAGCAACACAACAACCAACGAGGTGGTAGATTTGGAGAGCCCTCCACAGAGAAAAAGGCAACACACTGATACCACTTCGGGAGATGGTCCACAAGAGGTTGTGATTGGCCAAGCATCAGAGATGAAAACGACCGCTCAGGTATCTTTCTCTCCCTCTCTTCTTGGCTCACAGTCTCTTGTTTCTTCTGCAGTCCCCGCGACACCTATCAGTCTGATTTTGAACCCATCTTTCTCTATCCCCTCTGCAATGACTACATGATTTTTTCCCCTTTCCTCTCATATCAGAGAGATGGATTTCACTTCCCCTCGAGCTTCCCCACCACTGGTCACATCCCCTTCATCCACCCCATCTACATCCCCATTCACATCCATGCCTTCTACCCCATTGGTGTCTAAAGTTTCCATTTTTGTTGCACCATCAGAGTCGATTTTGACTCAACCTTTGCAATTGTTGGAGCTCGTTGCATCTCCTCTTCCACCACCATTTTCCATGAGCCCCTCCATGCCTTTTTCGCCAGGGATTTGGAATATTCCTCCTTTCTCTTCGCTGACGGTCCCCCTTCTGAAGAAGAATATATATGAGGTCACTTGACTCTCTTTCCCTTTTGTTGTCCCTCTTGGGGCACCATTTGTAGGTGAGCATATCAAATCACCAACTCAATTCTTGTCTCAAAGCAAAACAATGAAGAAAGATCGAGCTCTTTGAATCTAGAAGTGACAAGAAAAGGATGCCAGAAGGCCAGCGGAGCCCAAATTCCATGCAATTTTTAACGAGGCTCAACAATCATTGCATTTCACAACCCTGCATCCAAATATTGTCAAACCACAGGGGGAAATACAACCCAATGACTATGGCATCCATGCCATTGGACTGAACTTGCATGTTGTCCGACCACAGGACAAGGTCGAGCTAATGGAGGAAATGCAATGGGTGGTGACTACCGACTTCCTTAAGTCTAGGCGTAAATTGAAAAAGATGGAGGACGAGCTCAAGGCTATCAAATCAAGGCTAGAGGTTGTGCTGACCAAGGATAAAGCATAGGAAGTAGAAAAAGTGTGCCTCACACAAAATATGCAAGCTGAGAAAGCTAGCTTGCAAAGAGAGCTCGAGAAATTACAAGCCCAAGAGTTCGATTGGATAGTTGAACTGCAACAAAGAAATCAAGAATTATCCAACAAGTTGGCCCAGTTGGAGCAAGAGGTTCAACAAAATATCAAAGAGTTACAACAATTGAATGCCCATCTGGAGCAAATGGTGTGAGAAAAGGAGGTGAAACAAGCAAGCGTGCTAGCTCAATTTCAGGAAGATATCAGGAGGTTCAGGATTTCCCTAGATCAAGAATATGCAAACAGAAGCCAAGCTGAGAAAAAATGGCTGGTCGCACAAAGCAACTTAAAGGAGAAGCTCACCTCTGCCACCGAAAAAATTGAAGGGCTAACACAGGAGATTGGGACAAGAGATGTAGAGATTAATCTCTTGAAAAGAATTCTTCAAACTCCTCCTCCACAATTAGACCTCAACCTAGTGCCTCAACAACTATATGCCTCCTACTGGGAGAGGGTCAAGGCTTTATGCCTGACACTCTAGCCCACACTCTGGTTCATGGTAGAGGTGATAGATTTGTGTAGAGAGGTGCACAAAAAAATGGAACAAATCCCACAATCCATAGGGGAAAAAGTTTCTGAGGTAGAGAGGTTGCTTGGTAAGCTATACATAGTGCCAAGCAAGGATCTAGAATGAGCAAGGATCGAGGATCAAAAGGTAGCCACTAGGGTTGCAAGGGATTTTATCCAATGTCAAGAGGCCCCCCTTCATGCTCAACGATGCTTGGTTACATTGGGGCAAACAATGAACAACATTTGAGCAAGATTTTCCAAACTAACCTAGATGGGCTTGCCCTCTCCCTTTCTCCCAGATGAATCAGTGGCTTTCGTAGAGCAGATTGCGGCCAGAATTGAGGAAAGGAGGTAGGATTTATCAGTGTTTTAGAGTTTTAGCCAGCCTCCTACTGCTAAAGACATTGAGGGTATAACTCATCAGATTGCGCGGCTACTGTTTTAGCTTGAGGATGGGTTTGAGATATCTATGATGTTGTCTTTTAAAGAAATAATCAACCTGCACGAGGCACACGAGATCCTTTGCTCTATATCAATGCCTTTCGAGGCTGACTAGCTACCCTTATAGGTCACTCTTTCTAAGCTTTGACTCCAATGCCCAAGGAATAAAGCTCTGGTACATAAAACCAAAGAATTTTGGATTCACCATTTCATGGGAAAAACACCCCTGGTAGTTGCCAAAAGCTATGGATATTTAATATACCCCATGCTCCCTTCGAGCTATTTTTAGTGTTTTACTCAACTCCCGATTATGCCTGATAATTTTAAATCTCTTTCAGGCCAAACTTTCAGCTTTCTTTGTTCAATACCGCCACGTGTCGCCGAATCGCCCATCGAAGGAAAGCTTCCCTTCCCTTCTCTTCTGAGCCCCGACCTACTCCCACATTTCAATGAATCGGGCATGTTAGGCCTATTTCTATATAACTCTCTTTCGAGCCCCAACTACCTGCCACGTAGCCTTCGCTCGTGCAAACTTTGGTTGGTCCCTCAAGCGGTGCCGATAGCAAGAACGTTGCTACATGTCTTCTCATCACAATATCTCATCAAAGGTCGACAAGGATGAACTTCAAGCTACGAAATTCCACCATGTACCTCTTCAACACAACTACATGAAGGAAAGAGTGTTGTGAACATGATGCTGCTATGCTATGTCGCATGTTCACACAAGGTAGGCTAGACCATTATCATCATTTGTAGGGGATGCATCTGGCTAGTAGGCGACTGGGTTCATGCTTGAGAATCTTTCTGTTATAATGGAAGTGATGAATCATTGTTGCAAGCATTATGATTCATGATGAGGAATCATTTCTGTTACAGGCTCTCAGGTGGTGAATGTCCTTGGCTATATATAATACTACTTCTGTCAAGGAGTAAAGGGATCCAATATGTTCAAAAATATCTACAGGAGGATTTGGGAGACACCAGGACTTTGTCTTGTTATATAATTGTAAATACTCATAGACTGTGCCCTTGTAATTTGGCCTTTTTGTTTCTTAAGCTATTGATAACATTATACTGTGTTGTTTCTGAATAGTTTGTTTGCAACCTCAATGATTTGAACAAAATGTTGAATTTAGAACCATGTCTTCGACTCTTTTTGTTCAGTAAAACTATGTGCAACTTATTTTATGTTATGAAATGAATTATTCAGGTCTTTCTATTTACTAGTGGTTATTCCAAACATAGCAGACCGCTTAAGTGGGCCCTTAGATCGCATCTGTAAGATAGTTCTATCGTGCTTTATATCTAAGTCTTAGTGCATTGCCTTAGTTAGATCCTTTTATTTTATATTTGCTTCATTTTCCCATTCAAAACCTCAGTTATAGAAGAAGTCGACTTCTTTAAAATCTGGAGGTTACTCAGTTTGGCGCAATAGGTCCCCCCTAAAACTGAGTTTCCCACAGAGAGCTATTACCTTGCCAATTTTTGGCATCAACAGTTTCATTCGTGGATTTTTTGGGGAGTTCTAGGTTAGGGTTTTCTCTTGCTAGTTTGCTAGTATAAATACAATATTTGATGAATGAAACAACATTATAATACATTAAAAGTTTTGTATTGGCTATTTCTTCATTACATATGAATTTATGTAGTATGGGATGGATAACTAAGAACATTCAATTGCTTGATATCATTATTTTTGGTGTAGTAATCTACATAGCTTATATTCCTTTATGATTTCTTATTATTATTTCTATTGGTTTGCTTGGGTTCTATAACCCAATGACTAAGCACTTGTCATGGAAGCAATAACCAACCATATGCACTCAAAATAAATACATCTTAACTAGTCTTATAGGAGTAAGAAGTGGTTTTGTATACACCTCATGGTTCAACATTATAAATAGGTAAAACATCCTCAATGATCCTTAAATTGTTATCATCCTAAATGGTCATGGTGTGCATAACTGGAACCAATATTGGCACCCTATTTGATTGTGTCTATTTTTTCATTATTCGTAGCTCCCTTATGCACTTTGGCCTTGTGTAGACACCTAAAAATGGCTAGTTCATTTTAATCTTATCATTTAATTATTATCTTTATCATTTCTTCTATCTATATTAATTAAATATTTAATTAAGCTAACATTTTCCTCTTTCCATCCATAATAATTAAATATTTTTCAATTATTTAATTATCTTATCTTTTTATCATATCTATATTAATAAAGTAATTTTTAATTATTTAATCAATTCATCTCTTGTCAAATTCCCTCCAACATTAATGAAAATTCAAATTCAAATTATCTTTTCTTCTATAATTAAATAATTTTTAATTTTTTTTTAATTATCTAACACTCCTCTTTTAAATAAATTAAAAATAATTTAGTTAAATTAAATCTTTTCCTCTATAATTAAATAATTTTCAAAATTTATTTAATTAGCTAACACTCTTCTTTTAAATAAAATAAAATAATTTATTTAAATTAAATATTTTCTTCTAAAATAAATAAATTAATATTTATTTATTTGTCCAAGCTATCATTTAAATTAAATAAATTTTATTTATTTAATTCCCTCCTCCAAAATTCAAAATTTGGGTCTTACCCTATCTTAAGTTTTCATATCCATTGATCTTGCAAATCAATCTCGGCCATTGATCAAATATCAAGTGAAGAATATAAATAAGAAGCTTTCATTTCATTCATATCCTGCAGCTCTTTTATGATCAAGATCTATCTAGCAATCTTAGCATTATCAAGCATTCAAGTATTACCAAACATTTTCAAGTATTATCAAGCATAGGTATCATTTATCTTTAAAAAATTGTCATTATCATTGCATCATATCATTATTGTTCTTTCATATTTTGTTGCTTTGAAGAGAAACCAACAATGGAGCAAATAAAGATCTTAGCTACGATGATTTTTCTTGTTATGTAAATTCTATATTATGAGCAAAGATATTGAAACTTCATTGTGTGATTGTGAAGGTGTAAGTTTTGCATTGTTGATATTTGTGACCCACATTTTCATCATCTACATTTCGGCATGCCTGATGGAACTCATGTCCCTAATTTTAACAAGGAAACTTTAGAACAATTTTATTTCTAAGGTTTATAGGTTAGATCAACACTTCTATTTGTTTTCACCACACGTTTATTCAGTAGATCAACACATTTGACAACACAGTGACACATTTGATAGCATTGTGACGTATTTCACAATATATCATCACATCTAATAATAGATTGGTACATCTAACAATAAATTGACATATTTTACAACACAATAATGCATTTGACAGTAGATCGATGCATTTGACAACATAGTGATGTATTTGATAGCTGATCGATGCATTTGACAACATAGTGACACATTTGATAGAAGATTGATGCATTTGACAATAGATTGACACATTTGATAACACAATGACGTATTTGATAACACAATAATGCATTTGATAGAGCAATGATGCATTTGATAGCATAGTGACATATTTTATCCATAAAACAAAGCATTTGATCCATAAAATGGTGAATTTTAGCCATTGAATGGCGAATTTGATTTATTAACATTTTTTACAAAATCGGGCATAACTTTTGCATAACATATCAAATTTTAATATTCAAAAGGCGTTGAAAATCTGATTTAGAGCTCTTCAATGCAGATCAATTGCTCTTTATATCTTGCACTAAAAATTGGGTATACTCGTTCAAATTCACCCTTCCTTCTTTTTTAAATTTTAAATGCTCATAAATTATTCATACCAAAGTGTTTCTCAATAGATTATTTTTAAGATCTATCAAAAAATCATAAGGAGTCCATTGATGCTATCATTTTTTGCCTTAGAATATCTTTTTTGGCATTTTTTCACACATTTGAAATTGGCGTTTAAAATTCACCATTCACCTTTAAATTTGGAACTTAAAACAAACCATTTTATTTTAATCCCCAAGATCTACTTATGTATGCTCTCCTCTTGCACCTTAGAGTGATCTTGAGGATAAAAAAAAATTGATATTGCTTTTCTTTTCTAGGCTTGTTTGTTGGCCTTTGTGTGTAGAGATTGAACATTAAAGGGTTGCAAAGGAAAGTGCATTTGGATCTCTTCATCAAATTACCATTTCAATATTAGTATTGGACTCTGGGTTCATTCACCCCGATCACCTTATCACTCTTAATTTTGCAAAGTGTTGAAATAGTTACATTATTTTCCTTACTTCAATCAATCTTGTTTGGTGTGTCTTCCCGATATGAAAAATTGGGCTTAAAATTAATCTCTCATATTTGGACTTGGGATCTAAAATAAACAAGTGCCTTTTAATCCCCAAGATCTACTTGTATATTCTCTCCTCTTGCACACAATGGTGATCTTGAGGATTAGAAATAAGTGAGCTTATTTTTCTTTTTAGGGGGGCCTTCCTAGAGAAGTGATCACTATAGAGGATGACCTCAAATCTTGTGTTTTGATGGAGTATAAAGAGTTGGGGTGAATCAAAATAAATACCTCTTGGAAGTGAAATATTGTCAATATTGACGAAGCCTCTAAGAACTTTATACCTTAGAGAAGTCAAGGTGGAGAATGGGTTACCCTGTCCTCCTTATTGTTTGGTATTATACCTTTTCATCTATGGATTAGGCCTCACACACCCTTGTGGTATATCTTGAGGATACCCCTATTTGAGCTTACAAATCATAGTAAAAAATTACTGGTCATACCCACATGAGTAGGCTTGAAATTGTGTGTTGCATGTTTGGTTGTTTAGATCACCATTTCCACTTGAAATCAAATGGGAGACTATTGAACAAGACAACTAAGAGGGGGGGTGAATCAGTTGTCACCAAATTATATGGCTTAACCATTTACTAGAACAAGATCCAAATACTGCATAAATGATTTATCAATAAATGTAAAAACTAAAAGTCATCTCATAAACACAGTAACACCAGATTTACATGGAAAACCCAATAAGGGAAAAACCATGGTGAGGATTAACTCACACTATAGAGAATATCAAAACCAATTAAAATAAGGCTCACTGCCTGAAATAAGGCTCACTACTTGAGATAAGGCTCACTACCTAAGATAAGGCTCACTGCCTACAATAAGGACTTATTGTTTATAGGGCTACAACCCAAAGATACAAAAATATGGCTCACTACCAGAATACAAAATTTATGGCTTATTACCAAAATTGAACTAATGAATTACACCTTTCTTTTGCTAAGTTTAGTTCCATATGAAGCTCTATAAAGGTAGTACTACATATCAGTAATCACTCAATAATTATGTTCTAATCACACACTTATTGTCTTCGCCTGCTTCACTTATTCTAATCTGCTCCATTCACACACTTTTATGTCTCTATATCCTTCTCGCATATCTACTTTCCGGAGAGACACACATATATATGTATATCTTACTTAACAATTAGGTTGGCCAAAACATCCATAGGATATAATAAGTCCACATAGAGTATTGCACACACTAATTCATCCAAGAACTGGACCTAAACACCAACACATTGGACCACATATAATGGTCATCTTCGATGGGAAATAAATTTTGGTAAGCAAATCATACCAACAGTATTGTGTTGACATCAATTACAACCTACTGACATTAATGACAATCATTTGATGCAACCTTCAACTTCCAAAAATCTCCCCCTTTGTCATTGATGGCAACACAAGATGTGAAAAGCCAACAACAACAACCTTTGTAAATATTTTGATGAGATGAAATTATTTTCATTCTTTTCACATGCTTCCTTTCCCCCTTTGACATCAATGATAAAAAAATTTCTATCTCCCTTTTACTTCAATTATTTTTACAAAAAAGCTATCAAAAATGGTTCTTTACCTCAATCCTTCTTCCCTTAAAATATTTCCTTGTATTTTTCTTTCAATTCCAGAAGACATGTCTTCAAGGAATCCTCTGCCAACCTGATGTTTAGACAAATACTATTGTTATTTTCTATTGAATCAATTGTTTCTAGAAGAGTATCCAGAATAGCAATATTTGTGCATTATTCTCAACATCCACCAAGAGATCGAAAATTTGTTCCAATCTTAACTCAATTATCTCTTTAACTTTCCAAAAAGTCTTCACAATATCATCCCTTTGTACCATAATGACTGCAAGATCAGCTTGTAAGGAATTGATCCTTTTCTTTTGTGTTTCATCCTTGTCATTAAGAACATCATGTGTTTTTCCAATAGAATTTAGTTCATGCTCAATAGTGTCAATTTTTGTTTTGTAGTTTCCAATAGCAATAGGCCATTGGAGACAATACCTATACACACTGTTTACACTCTTGATGCAGGTATTTAGTTCACTTATGCTCTCAGTCAATCTCTTTTGTGCATTTTAGCATCTTTCTTCCATAGCCAATTGAATTTCATCTTTTTCTACTGTTTCACTAGGTGACTATTCCCTTAGTCTATCTTCAATCTGCTCAATCAATACTTCCAGTAAAATACTTGTCAATTTTCTTAGATCAATATCGTTATGCATTATGTAAATTGCCAAGGCATATGTAATCTCATCTTGTTCATATGATGGTCGAGACAACCATATATCTCCAATCTTCTTCAATCCATCAAATTGCTCAAGAATCTATAATACCTTTTCTTTAGTAACATCTTCTTCATCATCATCCATTGATACCAAATCAAATGCTTCTGCAATTTTTGCTTCTTTTTCTTCTTTCTTCTCCTTTGTCTTCAACTTCTTTATTTCCAGAGGGAGACTTGAACTGATTCTTCTTTCTGTCCTCTTTCCAGAGGAGAATCCTACCTTAGACATCACAACTAGACTGGAAACCATACCAGAACTCCATGCATTTATTTTGATTTCAAAATATTCTTTACAAATCTTTTCCTTTTTTGCTAGAAATTCTAGATATTGGTAAACTTGCTTCCCAACTGGTATAGCTGACTACCACACAACATTCTCTTTCAATGGTAATGAATTCAAAAAATATATCATCAAGTATATAACTAGAGATCCAAAGTGAAAAGGGTAATTGTCACTCTTTGTCATAGTTATATTTTCTATTAATTGATTCCTCAGTAACTCACATAAGTTAAAATCCTCCTTTTTCTCAATCATTTGATGCACAACATAAATAGAATCGTTGAGGTAGAACTTTCCCTATTTCTAAAATAAATCTTATATGAAATACCATATGCCACATACCTTATCATTGGGTTGATTATTGTGTGAATTATAAGTTCCCTTTGATCTCTTGTTACCCCAGTTAGGGCTTCAACCTCTTTTCTCTTTACAGACCTCTTGACTCGAACGGGTCCATTATTGCATAATCCTGTCATTGCTGCAATTTCTTCCTTCGTGATCTCATAGGGTTTGTCAAAGATCATCTAATCACCTTGAATTCTTCTTAAGATAAATCGAACAATGTCCACATTTGAAAAGTATGGAAATTCACTCCAAATGTCTAAACCCTTGTGCCCTAAATTATTGATCATTTTCATTGGCTCAACTAAAAGAGAAGTCTCAAGATTTTGAATCTTTTCATGATCAAATTCATCAATCTATAACTTACTCAATTTCTGTAATTCATGTTGCACAAATTAAATACCACCATTTCCTTTGACTCCATTGCTTCAACCTTGTTATTCGTACTTTCACTTGCCAATGACCCTAACTCTTTACTTCTCAACTCGTTCACTTAAAAAAGAAATGACTACTCAACCTTCCTTATTTAACTTATCAATTTTAGGGTTTCATCATTAAGGATAACTTATTGCTTGTGAAATCATCATTTTTAATTTAGTCTGTCAGTTCCTCCTTCCGCCAAAGCTGTCAACCATATTGTGAAATGTAAAAAGGGCTCCGCAAATCTTCTATATTGCTTATTTTTTACTGGAATTTTCTTCACTCCCTTCAGAATGTAAATTCACATCACATATCTTTGTGTCATCGCATGACACCTCATATACCAAGGGTTTGATATATGTTTCTGTGATTGCTCCCCTTGAAGCCATTACTGGGTTTAGTTCATAGAAGGAGTATCTGCACCAGATGCAGATACAAGATTATATGATTTTTCCTTGTTCTTAGGTTCTTCTTTCTTTCTCCAAATATTTTTCATTTATCTCCTCACTTCTTCTATATCTATCATATTTGTCGGATTTTTTTATTTTTTTTCTGGATTCGATTTCTCCCTAATTTTTCTCTTACAAAATTTTGAGATATGTCCCGGTTTGTTGCAAGAGTGGCACACAACAAATCTTTGATCTAGAGAGTTTGTATTCATCTTTGTCCTACATTGATTATCCTTGTGTCCAAAAATATTACACATGTAACAGTAACCTTGAAAATAATCTAAACTTATGTCCAAACTTGTTGCAAACATAGCATTGTCCAGCAAAGAATCCAACATTCTAACTTATTCTATTCTGGTTCATCATACTTCTACATTTTATTGCTCTATGCCCGAATTTATTGTATGAGTAACAAAATCCATTAAAAGATGGGTACCTTTGATCATTAGGTTGTTGGTTGGGTATCCTTTCGGTATTGATCCTTCGATTCTTGCCTTGATAAGTACTGCCTTGAAATTTCCTTTGATTATTCATTTTGTTGAAACTTGGATTAGTCTTTGAACTTTGTCCTTCTTTGAGTCCTAGAACACCTTTATCCTTTGCAAGCTTCTGAGATGAAATCAATTCATCAAGAATTTCTGAACTTATCTTAAATGTGTCTTCAAAACTTTTTGCCGTTTCCAGATTAGATTTAAGAGTTACTACTTCTTGTTCAAGCCTATCACATTTTTTTCATCTTTTGATTGGTAATTTATTTGTTTTGTGCAATTTCCAATTTTAGATTCTCTTCCACTCTTTTGCTTTATTCAAGTTTCATCCTTAGATTTTTCAGTAGTCTCCTTTGCTTCTTTTAGTTCTTGGTAAACTTCTTTATGTTTCAACTTAAATTTCTGGATCTGATTTCTTAGTTTCTAAATGCATTCACCTACTTGCTTACCATTTTCTTTTAGATCTTCATTCTCAGACTCTAAGGTCTCTATTCTCAATTCTTCATCTAAGTTAGATTCCTTCATCATTTAGTTCAACCTGCCAAGATCTCCTTCAAGTTGTTAAACTTATTCCAAAGGACCTTGCTTTGATACCAATTGTTGAACAAGACAATTGAGAGGGGGGTGAATCCGTTGTCATAAAATTAAATGCCTTAACCATTTATCGGAATAGTATCCAAATACTGCATAAATGATTTATCAATAAATACAAAAAATGAAAGTCATCTCATAAACACAGTAACACCAGATTTATGTGGAAAACCCAATAAGGGAAAAACCACGGTGAGGATTAACTCATACTATAGAGAATATCAAAATTGATTACAATAAGGCTCACTACCTGAAATAAGGCTCACTGCCTAAAATAAGGCTCACTACCTGAGATAAGGCTCATTTCCTATAATAAGGACTTACTGTGCATAGGGCTACAACCCAAAGATACAAAAAGATGGCTCGCTGCCAGAATACAAAAGTTATGGCAAAAGTGAACTAATGAATTACACGTTTCTTGTGCTAAGTTTAGTTATAGATGAAGCTCTATAAAGGTAGTATTGCATATCAATAATCGGTCAATAATTTTGTTTTGATTACACACTTATTGTCTTCACCTACTTCGCTTATTCTAATCTATTGCATTCACACAATTTTCTATCTCTAAATCCTTCTCACATATCTACTTTTTGAAGAGACACACACATATATATATATATATGTATATCTTACTTATCAATTAGGTCATCCAAAACATCCATAGGATATAATAAGTCTGCATAGAGTATTGCAAGCGCTAAGTTCTCCAAGATCTTCAAATATCTGAATCATAGCTTGTCACATGATAAGAATCAGACCTAAACACCAACACACCAGACCACATATAATGGTAATATTCAATGGGAAATAACTAAAGGTAAGCAACTCATACATACAGTATTATGTTGACATCAATGACAACCTACTAACATTAATGATAACCATTTGATGTAACCTTCAAATTCCAATAGAGACATCCATTCAAAATTGAGCCTAGGACATTGTATTTTTCATTATATCTTTGTGTGTTTCTATTCTTTGAACAAATTACAAAAAATCAAAAATCATTAAAAATAAAATAAAAATCAAACAAAGAAAAATCAAATGTAAAATATCAAACTGTCAAATAAGTAGAGCTAAAAACAAGATCTTTTATTGGCAATGTCTTATTGTCCTTGATATTATTTGAGTGGACAACCTTTTTGGTATATTGTCTTATCATTGTCAAAATTTATCAAAGTTTAAATTGGATCTTCTTTCTTTTATCTTTATCATATCATATATCAAGTTGGCTTGGACTCACAAATCTAGTTCAAGTAGACTTTATCAATATCATCTTTATCATCTTACTTGGACTCATATGTCTAGTTCAAGTGGGATCTATCATCTTATCTATTAACATCATTATTATCATTTGGAGATCCATCTTAGCTTTGGTCTATTTTGGTTGAAAGAAAATTTTATTTTATCTAAGGTCTTATATTCCATATGTCAATTACAAGATATTAATATAATAAAAAAATATAGAATCCCATAAAGGATTCAAACATTCCAAAAATCATGAGCATGGGCATGGATCAACATGAGCAAGGAACATCTTCAAATCTACCCTTCCCTTATAATGAGCCTTTAAGGTTCCCTTATGATGAAAATGGTCAAGATCATTCATTTGAATATATTCAAGAATTAGAGAAATACCCTAGGGCAATGAGAGTTTTGGAATTACTATTTGAGAAAAATCTTGATCACTACTTTCAAGTGATAGCTCAAAAAAGTTCTAAAATTCCCACCAATCTTATCAAGGATGTAGATATCACCATTTTTGACATGTGGATAGAAACAAGTCAACCCAATCCAATTCAAACATCAAAACCAAAGGTGGATGCTACCTTTATATATTCACCACCACCTCCACCTAACACATCAAAATTTCAATAAAAAACCTATCTAGAGACACATCAATATAAATTTGTACCAAAGTAATCACCCACCTTTGTTGGACCTCATCTAAACATGGGTGCCTTAAACATACAACAATTCATTGAACCAATTCAACCTCAACAACATTAAATTTCATCAAGTCAACCTCAACAACTTTCATCTAGCCAAGTCAACCTCAACAACATTATATTCCATCAAGTCAACCTCAACAACATTACATTCCATCAAATCAACCTCAACAATGTTTTATCCAACCAAGTCAACCTTAATAATATTACACACACAAGTGCACCCCCATTGACACATACACATGACTTGGTTCAAAAAATGCAAGAGTTACAAAAAAAGATAACAAAAATAGAAATTGGAAATATTAACACTAAGAAGATCTATACATTGGAAGAGGTATGCCCCTATCCTTTTGAAAATTATTTGAACAAGGTCCCCTTCCCTCAAAACTTTGAAATGCCTAAATTTGACAAATACAAGGGAAGAGGAAATCCAAGAGAACACATAAGAGAATTTTACACAGCTTGTCTAGAGGTGTCCTATAATGAAACATATCTAATGTTTCTCTTTCTTATAAGCCTAGGAGGTCAAGATATTGAGTGGTTTTCACATTTACCTCATGGGATCAATACCTTTAATGAACTGGTAGATAAATTCATTGATAACTTTTCATACAACATAAAATGAGAAACCTCTTTGAGTGTGAAATTTTGAAAAATAAGATGATATCAAATATGGAATGGTATAATGGACCTATTTTACTTTATTTCATTAATGAGATCCCCACAAAGAATTGGCTTACAAACCTTAGGTGATTCAACTCAATGAGGGAATCTATTGGTTTCCTTATGATTGAGGATAGGGGTATCAATCTGAACAACACTTTTGGGAGAAAAACTAAAACTAGTAAATTGTCACAATTATGCCCATTCAAACTTGAATAATCAATTTAAACCATAATATAGACATAAACCATAAAGTTTCGACAGATCTGGAAATGGTAGATTGATGTGTACCTATCACCAAAATATAATTTATGAGGGTTGTATAGGACTCATTCACTCATGGGTGAATGGGTCTCTGTGCCAAGGTTTGACTCAAATTTTGGGATCCTCTAGTGTCAATCTATAGCTTCTACTTGATCTAGGTTTGAATGTCGAAAAGTCAAAAATAAAGGTTGTAGGTGAGTTTCCATGGATTGACAACATTTCGTAACTTTTCAACTTTGAGGTCTTCAATCCTTCTTCAACCTTTAAACCTACACATTCATAAGATGATAAAATATTTGTTTTGGTGGATAAGTGTTTGCCTTGGTCAAACCCTATTTTGGCAGTTAAACCTTGAATTAAAATAATGAAACATGAAAGGAATGGTGAATGAACAATGCTATATTACAACTCCCCAAACCATTGAATAAACCTTTGGAGGACTAAAATATTGATCTTGATCTTGCTTGAAATGGATTCAATGGATGTGGATCTTGAAGCTTGAATCTTGACTTGAATGTTGACTTGGAACTTGAAACCTTCATCACAATGTTAGCTTCAAAAACATGCACGATGCATAAGAACTTGACATGATGCTTGAGATCTTGATTGCTGCAATAAATCACTAATAAATCTACCCTTTAATGCTCTTGAAAATAATATTTTCTCTTTTAAAAGTTTTCTTCTTGCTAGATAATTTTTCTTAGACTTGAATTGATAAAAAAGACCTTGTATTTATAGGTATCTATCCTTAATTTCCCAAAAATTAAACATTACAAGTCGCTATTGAAATTTGAATTTGAGGACATTAATATACCACCAAAAGCATATTTTAAATTTGTTTCCAAATGCCTAGGGAGGACCCATTCGCCCATGGGTGAATGAGTCCCAAGTCCCTATTCCTGGAACACACATTGCTCAAGTTAATTACTTATGTTTTGGCTTTAATTATTGTCAGGTTTTCCCTTCATAAAATGTAATTTATTAGGCTTGTAGGTGTAAAATAGGGCTTGTTAAGGCATAATTAAGTCCAATTTAATTGAGGGGACCCAAACAAAGTGTGAAAATATAAAGGAGTACATTTTTCTACACTACATTTAGCCCCCACCTTAGTGAGAGGATGACCTTGTGTCAAACTCACACTAAAGTATACAATCAAGAGAGGTCTAATTGTATAACTATTGGAAAGATAAGATTACAAAGATCAATGATGATGACCAAGCCCCCAAGATCTAAGATCTCATGGTAAACTAACAAAGAAACAAGGAGACTCATGCCTATGTTTGATATGCAACAACAATGACAAGATACTTAATCATACAATGTCAAAGACTTAAAGAAAGAAAGAAAAAAGGGTGGATCAAGCCTCGACTATTTGTCCATCTGAATATGAATCAAGCCTTATTTTTTTATCCAAAAATATTTACAAGCGGAAACCTGTTGTCCACTATGTAAACAAAATGCACTCACATGGGCTAGTGAAATTCGTTGTCCACTAGGTAAGCCCCAAAAAGTGGCTAATGAGAGAGTCATTAGGCTCCCATTGTAATAAACATACCAAAGTTATACCTCTTGATAACTTTGATAAGGTTCCACACAATATGAACTTCAAGCTTCATAAGGCTAGCAAGCCGCATTATGCTAGACATTCATGAACAAAAATGGCTCCACTGTCAAGCAAGGTGTGTTATGCTTGGTGGTCATGAAAAATGGTTTGTAACTTTGTGCTTCACAAGGCTAGAAATTTTTCATTATGCTAGGCACTCATGAAAAAAATGCAAATAGGATAAGGCATGTTCAAAGGGGTTTGTGTTAATGCATGTAAAGTCTCACCTTGGGGAACATCACGTTTGACATCACCACCAAGAGAGGACAAGCCAGAGGATAAAAGATTCACAACTTAGGGAATGCAAGCCATAACATTACCACTAAGAGGAATGCCATATGCTAAGAATGTTCACACTCATGAAGGACATCAATCCCAATGTCACCAAGAAGAAGACACATCATATGAATTAAGAAGACCACACTAAGAAACATGAGCTATAGTCAAAAATGTCAAAATGATAATGTGAATGTATGCCCCCACTTTCAGTAAATTTCTTAACACCATGTTGTGAGAAATTTATTTAAAGTAGAAAATGATAAATTTTAAACAATAAAGAAGACATGAAAGCTTATTTGGAAAGCCCTATGTCAAGCATATGTTTCCAAATGAAGCTACATCATGAAAGGGGTTTCCCCGAAGTGAAATACCAAAATAACATGCAAGGGATCCACAGATTTGGGGTCAACGTATGTCTTTTCTACAATGATATTATAGAGCTCAAAACATCATCATTCCCCAAATACTCATAGAACTAGAAGAATGACACATAGAGAGTGAAAACAAAGAAAAGCTTTTGGGTCAACATGGAAGAGACCTAATGTCTCAATGCCTTGCATTATCCCCAAAAGGAAAACACAAGACAAGAGAAATGATAAAGGTTTACGACATATAGAAGAATGAAGGTACAAATAGAGGAATGAACATAAAGACATGTCAAATAGAATGATTTGAGGGATCAAAAAGAACATGAAAATAAGACAAAGAAAAGACTAGTATGGCACATGCGAGTGAACCTATAGAAGGTGGTTTGCATCCCAATATTGTTCATCACATGGGAAGGTGGATAACTAGCTAAAGGGACAATGACAAGTGTTGTACTAGGGACATCACTAGGCTCAACACGTGGTGAGTCACTCTTTTCATCAGGATCATCACGGTTTCCCTCATACAAAGTCAAGGAAGTAGAAAACAGAAAATTTAATTCACCATGCACTTCTTCATCAATTTTATCAATCTCATTATCATCATCCAAGTTAATCACAACATGTAATATAATGATAATGTCCATAGAAGTTTTTTGTTGTGGAAAAGGTGGAGAATCATCGTGCATTGCTTGAGTTGTTGTTTGATATTGAGTTGTTGACTCATCTTTTTCTTGTAATTTATGAGCAATAGCACAACATCTACACCTATGCTCTCTAGAATTTTGATTTATTTTTGCGTGATTTTCAAGTTGTGATTGTGTAGGAGTGGTTTTATCAACCATTGGTTTCTTTTCTTCTCATAAGGGAGGAATAGAAGGAACCATGGTCAACCACTTTCTCTTTAACTCTATAAACTTGTTTGATCTTAGGAGGGACAATAGGACTTATTTCGTTATCTCTTGGTTTCTTATAGGAAATGGGTGAAGGATTTTCTACGATTTTTTATTGGTTACTTGGAAGGGATTTTGGTTGATTCATGGTCCCATCAATGATGGGAGGCCTGATCATGGGTGGAGGCATATTGATAAGGGATAAAAAATGTATTTTTTTGCCTTAAACTTTTGATAAGATTTGAAAAATTAGTCCTAACAGGGCTTAATAGGTTCCATAGGTTTGAGCCAAAAGGAATCCAATGAGAAATTCCCATAGGAAGACATAGGATTAAAACCACAATGATGCACAGTAAAGATTTGATTGTTAAAGGGAAAATTCAAGAATTTGTGAATGACACACAAGATGACATTCATGGAGTGAATCCATGGGTAGCCTAACTTCACACAAAATTGATTCGATGTCGATATGTTGAAGAATGAGGAACTTAATTATTTTGGTCCAAATTTTAAAGGAAGAGTGATCAAACCTATCATAGGGCACACAAAACCATTATGTGTTTTGATGCATGATTTTGGTTGCTCATAATTATCTTGATAAAGTTCATGCACAAACAAGAATTATTCGATGATCATGTTCTCTACATAGATGGGATCAATTAGTATCCCATTAGTAGGACTTCCATTGATTATTTTGGAAATGTGAAGAGGACTATCGAGTGCATTTTAATTGTCATTTGATGAGAAATAAATGGCAAGGGACATATTGGTTTGGCCCTTACAAGGTTGTACTTCAATGGTTCCAATCATAGTATCCATATGATTTTCCTCATTATCATTCATGTTGTCATTATTTGTGTCAACATTCATCACATCGTTCATGGTTTTGCTAGCTTTGACAAAGGATATGTTATGATTTGGCATAGGATTGTTAAATATTTGCAAATTTTGGTTGGGAGGGGCAATAGACTTATTACCTTGATCATTGACACCACCAATTTTTATGTGATAGAATGAATGAGGTCTTGCACAACATGTTTAAGACACTAACAATATTTTATATCATATCCATTTCGATGTTGAAAATGAAAAAAGGCATTTTAGTTATAGTTTGGAGGTAAAGGCTTAGGAGGATTATGAGCTCTAATAGGAGTTCAGGAAATTAAGTTCTTATTTAAGAGCTGTAACATGATGGAATGAAGGGTATCAGGTAATGGGGTAAAGTTCCTAAGCTTTTCCCTAAATGGATACAAATTTTTCATATTTATGGTAGCCACTTGAGAGTCAACATGTTGAGTTGGTTGAGGGGAATTGAGTTGTATAAATCCATTATTTGGTTTCTTGAATGATTGGAAGTTGGTTTGAGGCATGGATTCAAATTTTCAGGATGGTTAGAGAGAGTTTTTAATTCAGACTACTAACCAAATTTTGGTAATCACGAAGGGTTGTACAAAAGTGTGTGAAGGAGGGAAATTTCATTATTCAAATCTTATCTTGGATCTTATGTTGCAAATTATCAATGAACATTCATTGAAGATCAAGATTGGGAATCTTAATATTGAATTGTGAGTAAAGAAATTGATAACGAGAGATAAATTCGGTGACCTTTTCATCATCCTTTTTCTTACATTTCATTAAATATGCTAAGTTCATCTTATGACCCATGTGCACTAGGAAATTATTGAGAAAGGCATCAAAAATTTTATTGAATGAACGTATTGAGTTATTCGGTAAGGAACAAAACCATTCCAAAGCGGTATCTTTCAAGGATCTAGGGAAGAGTTCAACCAAGAGTGTATCCTCAAAAATTAAGTCACTAAATAAGGTTGTGTATGTGGAAACATGACCAATAGGATCTCCTTTCCCACCATATTTCTCAAATCGAGGAATCTCTATGCCTTGTGGCATTTGTGTTCTCAATATCTCCAAGGATAATGGGTTTCGTTTGACATATTGTGAAGGTTGGCCATTTTGAATTTGGTTTAAGATGAAAAATTATTGTTGGAGGGATGAAATTTTTTGCAAGAGTTTGTTAAGGAAGAAATCAATGGTTGTGGTTTGAGATGGAGGTGAATATGGTGGATATGTATATGTTTTTTGAGGACAAGTGAATTATAAATTTGTGAGGAGAGATGAGTTAGGAGATTGAGATTTGAATGCACAAAGCTAAAGGGATTCCTAGTGGAAATACCTAAGGTAGTATTGACATTGCTAGTGGCTTGTATGGTTGTATTACCATAAGGATTGGTGTGTGTAGGAATATAGGATGAGGATTGGTGTGTAGAGGAATAGAGGTAATGGTTGTAGGAGAAATTTGGTTTCCACTTTAGCTTTGAGTGTACCCCAAAGCTTGAGCACAACTAGTTGTTGTAGGAACGTGTTTATCAATAATGTGAGCTAGGCTATGCAAAAATTTTATTATGTGTTCATTATCAATCATCTTCCACATGTTATCTATGATAGCAATTGTAGTACCAACAATGTATTCATAACTTACAAAGTTTTCCAATTTCTCTAAATATTCATCCATTTGTCTTAGTTCTTCTTGAGGGATAGTAGTAACCATTTATTCAACATTAGTAACATTGGTAGTTGGTAAATAGGTCATAGGAAATGATGTGTTAAGGGTATGGTCCATGATGGGTTGACTAGTGTCAACACTATGAGTGAAAGAGCTATATAACTCAAGATTCAAGATCCATAATGGATGTGCTAGCACGAGATGGAAAGAGTTTAGAGCTACATCTTGATAGGGTATTTTCAATAGGAAACTAAGCTCATATAAGTTTCACCAAACCTAAGGTGCACCCAAAATAGAGAATAGGCCACAAACAATCAACAATAGGAAGTGCAATACATATATGTAAAAAGAGATAACAATTTCTAGATTTAAACAAGATAATTTTCTGATTATACTATGCAAAAACTTGAAAATTATGTCTTTTAAGTCCAATTTATTTGTATGTTTGCAATGCACTTGAATTGATCAATTAACCTTAATTTAAATGATTGTACAAAATAGAAATTCTGGAAACTGAAATAGAAGCCTAAATGTAGAAACATAGAATGAAAATAGAGAGTTTTTAGTGCCCAAAAATTCAAAAACATGCCTGATTAGGGACTCATTTTCCCATGGGTGAATGGGTCTTCTATCAAGGTTTTTTAAAATAAAATTATAAATTTCTAAGTTGATGTTTGTGTTTCCAGATTCTGGTTGCAGACAAGTAATTACAGTTTTGAATTTTTGGAAAATCAAAGCTGAATGACAAGAAAAAAACCTAATTTGAGATGCAATTTTGATTCAATTTTTTAATTTAAGTGATTGATCATGCAATGTTTTGTAAGCACTATGCAAAATTAGTCTAACACTATACCAAATTTTGTGAGTTTTCAGATTTTCAACAATACCAAAATGCACTTTAACACCCTAAAATGCAAATCAAACTAATGCATATTTGAGAGATCTAAAATGCAAAAAAGAATGCAAATCTAGATCTAAGGTTCCAAATCAAAAATTATGATGTTCAAAAGTCAAGTTCACCAAAATGATATGTTGAAAAATAACATGATATCAAATATGGGATGGTATAATGGACCTATTTTCCTTTATTTCATTAGGAAATAAGGTCCCCACAAAGAATTGGCTTACAACCCTTAGGTGAGTCAACTCAATGAGGGAATATACTGGTTTCCTTATGATTAAAGGTGGTATAAGCCTGAATAGAACTTTTGGGAGAAAAACTAAAAAATAGTAAATCACCACAATTATTCCCATTCAAACTTGAATAATCAATTTAAAGAATAATATAGATAGAAACCAAAAAGTTTCAACAAATTTGGAAATGGCAGAGTGATGTATACTTGTCACCAAAATGTAGTTTATGAGGATTGTATAGGACTCATTCGCCCATGGACGAATGGGTCTCTGTGCAAAGGTTTGACTCAACTTTCGATATACTCTAGTGTGAATTTGTAGCTTATGTTTGATCTAGGTTTCAATGTCAGATAGTCGAAAATAAAGTCTGTAGGTGAGTTTATGTGGATTGAAAATAATGTTGACAACCTTTCGCAAATTTACAATTTTGAGCTCTTTAATCCTTCTTCAACCTATAAACCTGCACATTCACAAGAGGAGAAAAATATTTATTTTGGTGGATAAGGGTTTTCCTTGGTCAAACCCTAGTTTGGTAATTAAAACTTGAATTGAAATAATGAAACATGAAAGGAATGATGAATGAACAATGCTATGTTGCAACTCACCAAACCCTTGAATAAACCTTTGGGGGACTGAAATCTTGATCTTGATCTTGCATGAAATGGCTTCAATGGATGTAGATCTTGATGCTTGAATGTTGACTTGAATGTTGACTTGGATCTTGAAACCTATGTCACAATGTTAGGTCCAAAACATGCATGATTTATAATACCTTGACATGATGCTTGAGATCTTGATTGCTGCAATAAATCACTGATAAATCTACCCTTCAATTCTCTTGAAAATAATATTTTCTCTTGTGAAAGTTTCCTTCCTACTAGATAATTTTCCTTATACTTGAATTGATAAAAAGACCTTGTATTTATAGGTATCTATCCTTATTTTCGAAAAAATTAAACATTACAAGCCGCTATTGAAATTTGAATTCGAGGGGACATTAAAATACTGCCAAAAATATATTTTAAATTTGGTTCCAAAGGCCTAGGGAGGACCCATTCGCCCATGGGAGAATGGGTCCTAGGTCCCTATTCCTAGAACACACATTGCTCAAGGTAATTACTTATGTGTTGGAATTAATTGTTGTCAAGTTTCCCCTTCGAAAAATGTAATTTATTAGGCTTGTAGATGTAAAATAGGGCTTATTAAGGCATAATTAAGTCCAATTTCATTGAGGGGACCCAAAAAAAAATGTGAAAATGTAAAGGAGTACATTTTTCTACACTACAGACTGATCTTTATAGTTCAAAACAAAATGAGGGAAAAACATTTTTTTCTTTCTTTGAAAGATGGAGAAATTTGCTAAGTAAACTTCCTAATCTTACACCTAAAAAAAAAACTTGTCCCCATATTTATCAAAATCTAAATCATGAATTGTCCTTTCACCTTCAAATTTAAGGTGGTAATACATTTGGAGAGGTCATTGAAAGGGGAATTAATATTGAAAAATCTCTCATTGCTAAGGGTCTTGTGATTTTTTTTAAAAATCATAAGGATAACCCTTCAACATCTAAAGATAAACCAAGGATTTGGACTAAAAACAAGAATATTATCAATTATGGTGTGGTAGATACAAAAAAAATAAAGAATGTTCAACCTACCTTACAATTTTCAACAAGAAACCCTAAAAATAATCAAGTTGGTAGAAGCCCACCTAGGAAAAACAATTTTCCTAAAAGGCAAAACACTCCTTTAGGGGAATCTCTTGAATCTGTATTGAAAAAATTGATCCAAGCTAAACTTATCATATTACCCAAAGTGATAAATAAAGAATTGGCAATTGAACCTCCATGGTACAAATAAAATGACTGTTGTGAGTACCATAGGACTTTTGATTGCTACAAATTAATTTTTTTATCCAAGATCTTATAGAATAAGGTGATGTTGGTGTAGACAATCAACCTTCAACCAATGATGATCTCAATATATTCCAAGATCCTATCCCTAATCATGGAAAATGGGATCCTTCAAATAAAAATATCAATCCTAAAGGATAAAATTATGCTTTGGTTCCATATCAATACACGATATCTTGAGTAGAAGTAATTTCTTCTATAAATAATTTAATCCTTGAGTTCACAGTTGTAATCCACTGGGTAAAAATAACATCCAAAGATCCTCTTGTTAATCAAGATCAAGGTATCCCTCCCATGACATCTCATGAGCCTATTCTTGATCAAGATCAAAGTATCATTTCCAATTAGCCTTTTCCATCTCAAGATCAATATATTTTCCTTCTTCCACATCATAATCCCCCTCCATCTCAAGGCTTATGTATCTCTTCCATGTCACCGCATGAGCAAGGTATAATTTTCACTTCCATCCCATCCAATGATCCTCTCCTATCTCATGATCCCATACCTTTCAAAATATGTAGTGATCCCCTCCCATGTCAAGATCAAAATATCCTTTCATTTCATGATCCTACTCCTCCACAAGATTCCACTATCCCTATCCAAACAAGACATATCAAAACACAAACTAAAATGGCATCCAAATTGACTCGTTCAAAAGCTTCATCCACCCCTAAGGTCTCCATTCCATAAAATATCCCTCATTCCATCCAAATAAATTATTCCTTCCTTATCTTTATCTTGACCATCCTATCCATAGCCTTCATTATATATCCTTCATCCTATCTAATCCCTTCCCTTACCCTTGGTACTTTGGTCGTGGTAAAGTTGGGGGAAAACCTTGTCCAAGTATGTTTTAGATAATGCAAATAATTGTAATATATGTATTTTAGACATCATCCTTTTACCAAAATAATCATTTTTAATCTCATATCCATAATATTAATACCTCTAGTAAAGGCTATCTCGTTCCTTTGCAGTATAATCTTTGGAGATCTCATCTCCTATCATCCACCTATCGTAGCATAGTCAGTCTATTTATCCCATAATAAGTGATCCTATAGCTAATCGGGGGCACCTTTCCCTTGACCTTGGTTTTGGGTTGGATTCTTGTATCTTAAGATCATATGCAAATATTAAAAAATATTGGGCTTTAACAAAAATCATGAGTGAAACAAATTTTAATTGTTGAGCTAGATCTTTGGCTTCCATAGCTTATTTCCTATCTTTCAGTATAACTATTAAAACATTTTCATGTCCTAATAGAATTATTTTTCCTATGATGGAAATTATAAAATTAGATATAAGGTCTTAATGAATGCATCCTTCCTACAATGGACCTTATCTATCAAATCTGAGCTTATCATTTGGCAAGAGATATGTTGGCTATTGATTTTGTTTCTCAGTTTCTTTTCTTTTTCTTTATTGGTGTTATCTTTTCTATCCAATTTTACCAATGAAATCCTATCTTAATATTCTTATATCAGCTTGGTTCATAGCATGAGTTTCTTTATGTGCATGTTTTACTTTCTTTTTTCTCCCATTTTCTCGATGAAGGCCTATATCTTAATGTTCTTAGAGAATCTTGGATTTAGACATGGTTTTCTTTATTTTTATTGTTGTATCTTAATATATTAATTTTTAGACTATGATAAATGTTTAAGTTTTGGATTTTCCAATCCTAACATGCCTTTCACCTGACCCCTATAATTTTCCTTGTTCCTATTAAAATTTTAGATGTTTGTTTACTCGTATGTTTTTCCTCATACCCTTGCACTCCAATACTTTACACAAAGTTACCTTTTGGAGTCATAGTTTTAGTCATCTTCTTATTTGAATCCCTTCTCACATGAGTTATAAAGTATCCTTGATTCCCAATCCTTGATATCTCCCACTATGTTACCTTATTTGGTTCACAAGTTCAAACTCATCCTTACTTGCATGTCTTATGGGACGAATTCCTCAATATTCCTGATTCCTAATTCCTAACATTTCCCTTCATATATCTTTTTAGAGTAAAATATGTAGCAATATTTTTATTTTATTGCTTTGGGTGTGAGGTATGATGTACTCATGATCTTTGATCCCCAATAAGTAGCGTGGGTTATAATATATCACTAATTCATGATCCCCAATAAGTTTGAAATTCTAAAAATCTCATGTATTACACTACTCACTCTTACCCGCCTCCATGTATGATGTAGGTTTCCGTTAGTGACTAGATTTGATGTTGCAAATACTCCAAGGAAATTTTACTACCCAAAAATAGTTTTCCATCTCAAGGGTGTGGATTCAAATTTACTTTCAGCTATGGAGGATAGAGATAACCCAAGTTGTCATTAAAGTAGTGGTGGATATTTAGCTCCCAATGAACCTCTCACCTATTTAAGTTGCCATTTATTAGATCTCATAGGTTTTTAACTTATTCAAAATATTATATTCATGATATATAGTTCTTCATTGATTCCTAAAGTGACGGGATAACTAGCAAGGTGTTATATATGCCAATTCATTTTCCAAAAAAATAGCCATTTTTCTCTTCCACATGACTATGAGTGTTGAGAAGCTTATAGGGTTTCAAGTATTATAAATCAAGTCACCATTAGAGAAGAACCTTTGTAAATCTCAAGGAGGTTAATATTGTAAGTGATTCTTATGGATAAATATATCCATAGTTTCATTTGTGGATTCTGGGGAAGTTCTAGCTTAGGGCTTCCTCTTGCCAATTTACTAGTCTAAATAGAATAAATGCTTGATGAATGATACAACGCTCTAATGTATTAAAATAATTTTAATCATAATTTCTTCATTGAATATTAATATTTTTAGTGTGGAATTGATAATTAGGAATGTTCAATTGCTTGATATCATTATTCATGGTGAAATAATCTAAACAACTCATATTCCTTTATGATTTCATATTGTTTTTTCTATTGGAATGCTTGAATTCTATAACTCAATGAATAGGCACTAGTCATGGAATAAATGATCCACCATATACACTTAAAAAAAATACTTAACCAATAGTATAGCACTGTTATACATACCTCATGATTTAGCATTTAATAAGAGAAAATATTCTTAGTGATCCTTACATAATTATCATCCTAAAGAGTCATGTTGTTCATACCCACATCCTATCATTATGCAATGATATGCATATCAATTTAATATAGGCTGTATTAGTAGGTTATTCCTTAGCCTAGTAGTGAACACTTTTAGGGTTCATCATACATTGAGTTTTATTACAATAATTTATCCATTTATCTATCTTCAATCATGTTTAATCCTATTCAAGATACCTCTAGGGAAGCCCCATGGGTTTGGTTGACCCCAAAGTCGAAGAAGGTTTTATCCACCTTAGAAAATTGATCCAAATTTTCCTTGTTTGATCACAAGTTAGAGGTTTTTTATTCTAGGATTGACACCCTTGGCACTCTGAGAATGGTTGTCTTTAGGGATTTTAGATCAATGATTTTGAGCACCTTGATAATATTTTGGTAGTACTTGTGTATCTATAAAAGTCCATAAAATTATCTAATGCATATAATATACAAGGGTTGAGAGGAAGCCACAAGTGGATTCATGAAACAATAAATGCCCAAAAACCATGTGACTTGCTAGTTATTTTTTTAGAACCAAACTTGATCTCACCAAATGCCTATGAATTTTCCACAATTCAATGATAAGCAAAGGTAAGGATTGGCCAACAAACAAGTAAGGATTACTAGGCCCTTCTACTCTTCAGGCTCTGTGAAACCTAGGAGGGTGATCCTGACAATGTTCATATGAGATTCCTTTGCCATTTTATCATGAATATTAAAACAAACAGATACATTCCTATTAGATGCTAATAGATAAAATCCCTCAAGGATTTGGTTGACCCTTGAGAAAATTTCTACCTAGAGAAAGGAATGAATGATATTTTGTAATGACATGTTGTAGTAAAATGTTTAAATGATTTTTATTCTTGTTTTATGCTCATGGTTAGGTGCAATGCTGACTCATTTACATTCAAGATCACCAAACAAATAAACCAGTACTTTATCTTTGGGTATCAGAGTCACACTTGTAAGAATCTATAATACATTAGTAATTAGATTCAACATTTGAAGACTATTGACATATTGTATTACAATATTCAACTCATTGTGTCGAAAACAAAAACTACTTATCAATCCTTGAATCTCCTCTCACAAACCTATGATCTTATTAAAGTATTTAATCAGTTCTTTGAACCAAATCATAAATAAAATCATTCATTCAACCAAAATGATTGAAGATAAACAAAAATGTCATTCATAGTAGAGAATCTATTTATGAATTCACATTTTCATTCATATGTTGTTGCTACTATAAAACTAAGCTCATTACAAATTAGAATATACCCTAGAATTCATACTATTCTATTTATTTGTGCATGAATTGCAAACTGCTCTTACATGAGCTCAATTTTCCAACCTAGACCACTTAAGACCCAAAATTTGAAATCTTGTAACTGGCCCTGAATTCCCATTTATAAAAACATGGGAGCAACAAGCTTAAGGAAAAATTACCATTTCAATCACATTTACATTTGACACTCAATTTCATTTCAATTCCAAAACTCCCCAGATGGTTACATTTGCATTTGTAGAGAGGGGGAAATCACAAAAAGATAAAATCCTTTCTATCGCAGAAGATTTACTTGCCTTCCAAAAGGCATCATTCATCGTTGTAAAATACCAAAACTTCTCATCCACGTCAACCAAAGAATTTTTCCTTGTCAGCATCTAAGACAAAAACTTATATGTTCATTGGAGAAGGTGTACCCGCCATCGTAGCAATAGTGTCTAACACCTCTCCTTCATGTCAGTCATCAAAAACAAAAAAATGGAACCGAGACACCACCTTTTTCAAGGTTCATCATCTTTAGAATCAGAGTATGCATGTCCCCTTCATGATTTTACTTAAACTAGAGAAGTTATCTCTCCATCATCAAAATCCTCTCGGCCTACTAGTGTGAGAAGTTACTAGGTGTAATTCAGGTCAATATCTACTTTATCGCTCAAAGGACCATCCCCATCCTCCATGGAAGATTCATGTTTCCCCATATAAGAATCATAAGCCTTGTGGTACTTATTCTTCTTTATTCCCCAAGACTTAGCCAATTTCCCTAACTTAGTAATTTTTTCCTTTGAGCACACAACACTAGGCTCACTCTGGTTATGGAAAAAAACCCTACTCCTTAGGTTGTAAGTGTTCTTGACACCACCCTCCATAGACTTATTACAAGCTCTCCTCTTATCTTTTGGCTTTGAAAGAGCTCTGTTGGTTTGTTTTTTACTGAAACTAGGTTGTTCTTCTAATCTACCTATGGAATTGCCAGTTCCAATCAAGGGCAGCTCGAAGGACCTGTACCAATTGACGAGGATTATGAGACCTTGGAAATATGGGCTTTGGCCCCAGAGGGAAGAAATCCAAGCATAACAGATATTAACCCTAATTTGAAGGGAGGGTTAATAATAAAAATATCTTCAAACAATGGAGGCTACAAGTTTAACTGTGAATGTGGCCAAATTGGCACAAAAAACAATAGAAAGAGAGGAAGCTGAAAAAAGGAATTATATGGAGAAGTATAATTTTATGATTGGGGAATATAATAAGGTGTAGCAAAGGAATATTGAGTTGCAAACAGAGGTGGAAAGGATGAGGTACAAGTAGATAGGGGTAGCATCAATTGCTCCTGTGATTAAATCATTACCATCTACATCAGGGTCATCACTTCCTACTTCCCCCATTGTTTCCACACCAAAGTCTCCCACTGAGAATCCTGCCCTTAGTCGCACATTATAACCAATTTAGGAGGATCTAGTGTGCTTTGTTGATCCAACAAAGAAACAATTAATGCAAAAAATCACACAGCTAAAATATTCTTTGAAGAAAAATGAGGAGAGGGAAACTCTAAGGCAAAGGGAAATTGTCACCACAGTTTTGTAGTATTTAAATGAAAATTTTGATAATAGATTGCCAAGTATACATTCTTCTTATTCTTTATTTGTGGGTGCAATAAATAATTTTGATAGGGATCAGGAAGTAGCAATACCATTGATTGAGAAATGGATCCCTAGGAAAAATGACTCGGATATAATGTATAAAGCCTCAAGATTTGATGTTATTAATAGGCCACTATCATTGAGACCTACTCAAGTATTGGTTAAATCACTGCAAGGTTTTCAAGCCTTACCAAATGAATTGAGTAGGAAGATAAGGGAATTGGTGAAGAGTTTTGATGATTGGAGTGATACACTACTGCCTAATATAATTGATGAGCAAAGTAATATTAGGTCTCTTCAACAATGGAAAGATCAAGCTAGTAGGGTCATTGATTCCCAAATTGTTTTAATTTGTGATGACTTGGATTTAGATCTACTAGAGAGTTGTATGGACAAAATCATCAGCACCAGTTCATTTCTTGAGTCTTTTGAAAATGAGGCAAACCAAGTAGTAGTTAAATATACACTCTACAGAGCCAGCCTGGTAGATGAGGTAATCAACTTCAATTGGCCAAGTGATGAGGAATACAAGTGATGGGTGGATACATATTTAACTGAGGAGGAGTAAAAGCGGGAGTAGACTGCTAATAGTTAATTAATTAACTGTTGCAGTCATAACAATTTCAAGTTTTTTTTTTTGGTGGCAGTTTAAATGCACATGCTCTTGAAGATTTGTTGCTATATCAAATCATCCTCAATGGGAAAAATGGAAAAGAATGAGAAGATTCTCCAAGGGAAATATCTATTGTAACTAAATTTTAAAATGTCACAAAGTCGTCCAATTGGTTGGTGACATGTGTACTTTTTGGCCCGATGATTGTTTGCTCCTTAATTTTCTATAAGAAGGATTTCAAGGCCAGAAGTACGGGTTAGCAAGTTAGAAATTTTCGGTTGAGTCTAGGTGAAGTTGCAGAGCAATTGTAAAGTCTAGTAGTTACAAAGGAAATGCAAATTAGGTTCTGAGTCATTTTTTTATGGGTTTTGAATTCATGGAGATATAATGTTGTATAACAGTACTAGCATTTGAATCAGATTGATAAATTCAAGCTCATTTCTCTCTTGTGTACAAGTGTATTTGAATTTTGAATAGAGTGATAAAGGGTTATTTTGTTCATCTCACTATTGTGGTGTGTGCAATTCTTATTTTAGCTTTAATTCAAGGAATTAATTAAAATGCTTAAATGAGATTGTAGGTTGATATGTTTTGTACAAGGATCTGATAAGTAGTATTGAGTTAGGGTTACATATTGGTGATATTGTAAGGAAATATTATCAAAGATCTTATATGATATGTGTTGAATCTATTATAAACCCTTAGGTATTTGTGAATTTGACTCCTCCAATGGAAATAAGGCACTGATCTAAGTTGCATCTATTTTTTGTGATTTGATATTAGTTTGTGTTCACCTAGAGCTTGCTACAAATTGAAAATTAATGAATAAATTTTAATTTGAAGTATTTTTTTGATTATCTCACGCTCCAAATGGTTGATAATTATTGATGAAAAACCAATTCTATTTAGTTTTATCCCGTTCTATTGAGCTATTGAGTGAGATTATTTGTTATTGTTAATATTATTTATGATTATGGTGCAAAGGTTATAAACACATTAAGGGATCACCCTCCCGAGTCTTGCAGAGCCCAAAGTGTAGGAGGTCTTTAAAATCCTCGTTAGTTGGTCTAGGTCCTTCGAGCTTCCCTTGATTGGAATTGGAAATTCCATAGGTAGATTAGAAGATCAACCTAGTTTCAGTAAAAAAACAAACCAACAAGCTCCTAGTGTGCATTGTTCAGTTTCAGGTGTATCATCCTGGGGTTCAAGCATACTGATCCTCCTAGACATCTTGAATGGTTGGGTAGACTCACTAGGCTTATTCATTCTCACAAAGAATAGAACTAGAGCTAGAAACCCTTCAATTGCACCAAAACATTCATAGGTTTGTTCTCAAATTGAATTTGAAAAACAAAACCCCTAGACCCACGCAATTCTTATTAGTCCAAATGGAAATTGTAGGCAATTAAACTCTCACCAACCCCAAGAATTCAAAACTCACAAGCCAACTTATGCATAATTGAAACAAAGTAGGTATGAACACCTACTTACCTAAGAAAAACTATCTTCAATATCTCTACAATTTCTTTCCTAAGACCCATAAGCTTTTTTTTCTGGATCTGAACCAATTTCTTAGCTCTTGATGGTTGTTAATTGTGAAGTAAAACAACTGACAATCCTCATTAAGTAGATTAACTAGAGCGTGTAGCCATTAATGTTCAAAGGAGGCTCGTGCAAGCAAGCTAACATCCAACCATCCAAATTTGAATCACGACCGTCGATCCCTTTTGATTTAAAACACAATCAATGATGCTCCTCAACCATCACTCCTTGCTTTTACAACTTGTGCCTTAAAAATAGTGATGACATCTCATAAAACTACCACATCACCATTTAATCACATTAGTCATCTCTTTTTTGATAGCCATCACGTATCGCTACTCTGGTCTATGCTCCTTCAAGTGAATCGACGATGTGCTAAGTGCCAGTGATGAGGGGAATACTCTATCATACATTCCATCACCCATCACTAATACATACTTTTGGAATCCATTTGAAACCACAATGGTCATAAAACATGATGGGCACAAGGCATAACATTGTAATCACCCATTGTCGATTTACTTTACAATGATTACAACACATCAGTTATGAAGAACCCCAAGCGACCAGTCAAGATCAAACCACGTGTCCATAAGACAAGATCAAGGGTTGAGAAAGTGTCACCCTTGACAATACTTCGTATCAGCAATGGCATACTTGAACATAGGACCTCATCACACATCACAGATATGTAGCTAAAAACTTACAAGAAATCAATGATGGCGAGAGAACTAGTGATATAGAGAATATTGCCTATATTTCTCATCATTACTTTGAAAACCAAGGTTGAAACTCCATCCATGATGAGCGATATAAAAAGAAACAATTCATCATGCATCACGGATTCATGGTCAACGATCAAAGGAAATTTTGTGACAAGCAATGAACAAGGCGATAAACAAGAACATAAGTGGGTCTATTCCACACATGCTCACAAGTTGTTTTGAAAAGGGGACCGACTAAGACAATATAAGAAAAGGCCTCAAAGAACTTAAAACCATTTTATTCAAAGGATGTAAAGGCCAAAAAAGGTCAATCAATCAACCTTATAAAATAAAATATTACTCAGACCTAGGCACGAGGGGCCAGTTACTCATGAACTCAAATGGCTCAAGTTGTTTTTAACATGATCGAGAATCGATGCTAAGAGGTCAACACAAAATATAACATTTACAAGGACATAGGCTTAAGGGTTATTAGAAAGGGTTTTAGCAATACAAACCCTAAGGCATGATAATGGATAGAACCCTAAGCCCTATGACATGAATTTAGCCAAATTTTGTAGAGTTTTCAAGGGGAAAACAAAGGATTTTCAGGGGTTCCACCAAGACTCATCAATGCATCCATGAAAATAAAATATAACTATAGACATCCAAATTTGACCCCTTATATAAGGACAAATTTATTCTTGTCATTCATCCATTTCATATTTTTCATCAACGTTGATTAAATAATTTATTTAATTAATGTTCCCCTTTTCCCTAAAGTATTTAATCCAATTAATTAAATACTTTACCATTAGCCCATTTCCTCTCTAAATTAAATAAATAAATAAATTTATTTAATTTAGTCAATTATGCTCTTCAATTTTAAATTCATTCTTTCTCTATCCTTGTTCCATCTTCCATAACCTCTCCAATAATCCGGGTTAATCTAATTAATCCATCCTTAGGATGCGCATATCCTTAATTACGATTAATATCACATCCTCCATATTTAGCCACTTGCCTCTAATCTTCGTTAATTAGCCTAATCACCTATTTGCACAATCCTAATCCTAATCACTTCTCTTTTCTAGCATGTCCTTAAGTCAACCTTTCTTGGTACTTACCTTTTTTGGGTTGACCTCTTCCCCATGTGAATTAAAAATTCACACTTATTCCCCCCATGAATTTGTCTTCCCCATGACTTCTCAAAGGTCACATCGTACCCATGGGATAAGGACCCATTTTAGGGGAATCTTGTCTTACCCATTGGTTTCTTCCAAACAGTGAATTAAAAATTCACTTTTATTTCTCCAAGGCCATCTCCAATCCCCATGGTGACAAGAGTGGACTTTCTAAAAGTCCTCACTTATCACTTTCAACCCCGTATGGGGCCAAAAAATGTCTTTTTGAGGAAATCCTCTCCCATCCCAAGGTACTTGCAAGTACCTTGGGACCACATCACCTTTTCCATGTCACCTTGTACCCTTTCCATCTCACCATGTCCTTGGCCACTTCATCTACCACATGGCGAGATGTGAGGGCTTGTGAGTCCTAAACTCACCATAGCCCTCCATCTTGGCCGTGGTGGTTCAATCTTGACCGTTGAATCCTCTAGAGAATTCAAATTCTTCTATAAATATCCCCATTTTCATTCATTAAGGGACATTCATGCATTATTACCAAACTTATGCTCTCAAGCCATTTAGCCATTTTAGCCATTGTTATTGCAATTCACCTACATTGTGCATCTTGCATCTTAGCCATTATTGCATTTATCCATCCTCATTGATCACCCAAATACCATTACCATCACAATTTTTCCATAAAGGAGCGCATATTCAAAGCATCATCAAGGGCCAACCAAGGATCAACACAAGGGAGAAGGTATATTATCTTGTTGTTATCTTTATCTTTCTTTATTTATGTTCAACGTAGCCTAATCTTAAGGTGGTTTAGTGTAGGTTTTATCTTACATTCTTTAGTTAGTTTTTCATATTAGGAGATAACAACTTTCACTACACACATTTATGGCACGCCCGGTGGGACCCATGTCACGGGTCCATTGCTTTCACGTTTGCTATTTTTTGAAATTTTGTAGATTCTGGAATACAGAGGCGACTCCGCCCTCAAGGGGTGACCTTGCCTAGGAACATAGACTGTTTTGCTTGTTGTTTTGTTGTTTTTTGCTTTCTAACAATTTGCAGGTTCACAAAACAGGCGACCTTTCCCAAGAGGGACAACCTTGCCCAGGAACACAGACTGTTTTGCTTGCTGCTTTATTGATTTTTGCTTTCTGACAGTTTGCAGGTTCACAGAATAGGCGACCTTGCCCAGGAGGGGTGACCTTGCCCAAGAACACAAACTGTTTTGCTTGTCATTTTACTATTTTCTGCTTTCTAACAGTTTGCAGGTTCACAGAACAAGCGACCTTGCCTAGGAGGGACAACCTTTCCCAGGAACACAAACTGTTTTGCTTGTTGTTTTGTTGTTTTCTACTTTCTAACAATTTGTAGGTTCACAGAACAGGCGACCTTGCCCAGGAACACAAACTATTTTTCTTGTTGTTTTATTATTTTCTACTTTATAACAGTTTTTCAATTTCATAGAATAGGTAACCTTTCCCAGGAGGGGTGATCTTGCCCAGAAACAGAGGCAGTCACGCTCGAAATAGAGTTAAAAATAGGTGAACAGTCACTTAAAATCTTCATTTCATAATTCAATTTTTTACTATTTTTTCTATTTTCTAACCTACTAACTCCTATTTTGAGTGTGTTTTTTATACTAGCATTTTTGCAGCTCGCTTGCCAAAGACCCAAAAATGAAACTACTAACATACTTGTTGCAGGAGGAGAAACATTGTGTACTTAGTCTTGTATTTTCATTTTTAAATTAGGAACATATGATTAATTAAAAGGTCAAAGAATCTGCTTGTTGTGTTTGAAAGTGGACTATTGATGTATCGAATTCCCTTGCACCATTTGGTGATCCTGGGTGAAGAGAAATCGTTGTCCACTTAGTCCTTTTACCCTTTTTTACTTTATTAGTAGGACTTGCTTGGGGATTTCATCACCCCAAGGGACAATTCCAACCACGTGTATTGGTGGGGTATACAAAGGGGGGAAGAGAAAGCTATACCTCAATCTAGTCATGTCGTGTCTAGCAGAGTGTCAAAGCTAGGGTGATACCTAGCCAAGACGTGAATAGTTGGTTTGAGCTCCCAATCTCTCGCTAGTTGCTCCCGACTCATGCTTGTGATGGACTGGTGTTCACAGTTTGCGCCCCACATACCGTGCATATATCGGGGATTCCCTTAGCAACCTTGTTAAGCCTAGATAGAGGACCGTGTTTACCACACCCTTGACACTAAAACTAGGCTTGTGTTGTTTGAAGTGTTTTCTTGTGAAAAACTACAGTCAGTTTTGGCCTCTGACTTGTTTTTATCCCTTGCCATCACTATTTTTTGACTAAGTTAGGTTCAGACCAGTCCACAGAGATGACTCCACCTAGAAATGGGTGACCTTGCCCTGAAGGGGCGACCCTTCCCTCTTGTTTCAACCGTTTTTACCCTGACCAAGTCAAAAATTTCACAATTTCCCACTGTTTGGGTGACCTTTCCCTCAAGGGGAAACCTTTCCCTAAAGGGGTGACTGTGCCCTCTAAACAACCTTTTTCAACCTTTGTTTGTCAGCCATTACCCTCTTTCGAGAACCCATTTTCTAATTCCAAGTCTCCTTCCCTCATTCAGAGTACCCGTTTACTGATCCTGATCATCTGTCTATCCATTTCGAATACCCGTTTTCTTGTTTCAAGCATCATTTCCCCTTCTTGACTAGTTGTTCATCCGTTTCAGGAAATTGTTCACCTGTTTCGAGAACCCATTTTCTCATTTCGAGTGTTGTTCTCCAGCCTCATACATCAGCTCACTCCTGAGTGATCATTGGCTTGTTCCACAAACCTATTTTCCCATTTTTCAATTTTGTTTATCGATACTGCTTTTTCACCCTAAGTCAAAATCGAGACTTGTTTGGGTGACCTTGGCCCTATTTGGGTGACCTTGCCCTATTTGGGTGACCTTGCCCAAGTTTGGGCCCATGGTTTTCAAAAGGCTTGTTGATTGTCCCACTATTTGTGCATCTCATTCACCTGCATCATGATCCATTTGCATCCACATCATCATCCAAATCATATAGGTTGCATTTATAATCATCCTTAGGTTATACATCCATCATCAGTTTCTCAATCCAAATCCTTTGAACTTCATTTGAAGTTGTTATTTGAATTGACTTAGGTGCCTAAACCTAATCATTAACCTTTAAACATTAGCTTAGGATTGCCATCTGTCCTAAGTCAATCATCATCTTCGACCCTATCAATCCCCTTCCATCTCAAGGTGGGTTTGATGTCGTGATCATCGGTTTATCCTTTAATCTGATCAATCAATACCTTAAGTCATCTAGGGTGATCTCTAAACTCGGTTTGGAATCCCTTCAAAACATCTAATCACTCAATATTTAATCCAATTCCATCCAATCCTATTAGTCATTTTATCGATTCAATCCAATCTAATCACATCCAATTATCCTATTAGTTGATCCTTAATCATTTGTCATCCAATCTAATCAACCAATCCAATCATCATTTAGATCATCTTTGCATTACATCCTAGCATTAGCGACATCTTAGACTAGCTAGTTGTCTTGCATGTTCATTCTCGTTTAGACCCATTCAAAGGCAAAAAATCAAATGATAGATCAACAAACCTAAGGTACCCAACCGAACATCCCACAAGATCCTAACAATGCTCCAAATATCCCACAAGATCCCAACAACGTTCCTAATATCCCACAAGACCCCCATAATGTTGCTTCATCATAATCCAATACCGATGTTCAAAATACCACACCACCTTGTGATGAAAACATGGCCAATCAACCCGAGGTCACTGTTGATGAATATCTTAATGACCCTTCCAATGTTCAAATGATGGATCACCTTCTCAACGAACATGGGGATACGATTCTCTCCACTCTAATCATGAGAGGAATCAAACCACCATCTGATTTTTGTGTCGTAATATGTCGGTATCCATACCCTTCCAGTACCTGTAGACCCACAAAATTCACAAAACACTCTTGGGAATTCATATGTCCCTGAAGATGCACCCACAAATAACTGGTATCATCCAGAGTTTGGCAATGTTGTGATACGCCAAGTTGCCAGTTATCCTTGCCTTCCCACCATGACCTCTACAATCACACCACCTGATCCAAATGATCCTTATACCTATGACATGCCATTTTACATTCCATTTGCTCCACCACTTCCACCTCAACATACCGGGGGCACACCTATCCTCACATCGATACCACCTCTAGGATCCACACCTGCTAATAACTTACCACCACCTGCTCTCCAACAACCTCCTATTAATCCTCACCCATCCACTACATTGTAGGCACCACCTTCACATCCCATTGTTATCGTTGCCTCATCCCTACCACCTCATCCACACCCTCCGCAGCACAACATCCCCATTCCACAAAAAAAATGTCTCAGTTCCTATGCAACCACCACACCAGGTACCACAAACTACATCCCAGCCACCATAACAACCGCATATTCTATCTCTCCCATCCTACCAACAACCACCACAACAACAACCTCCATCGCAACATACTCACATTCCTACACAAACACAACATAACCCTTTTGCGAAATATCTTTATCATCCCTACAACACATACATCGCTTCATCCCATTTCAATTCAAATCCTCATCAAGTTGTTTAGAATCAAATGAGGGCCGAACTGCCACTTTACACAAACCCTCCACGGTCACATACCAATCCCTATCAACAACCATCAAACCCACAACAACCACTGTACATCACACAATAGCTCACCATTGCACATCAATATCAATCTTATCCACCCTATCACCAGCAACAACAATCCTACCAACAAGGTGCACCATCCACCACTCATCATCAAAAATCATTTCCATATCAACAAGGGGCTTATACCCCTTCATATTATCAAAATCCTACACAACAATAGGGTGTCGCATCCACTTCTTATTACCAAAAGCAGCCATCCTACCAACAAACAACTTTTGCTTCTCATCATCACAATTCATCATCCTCCTATCTTCCATACATCAATTTGCAATTTGCTTATACCAATCAGAATCAGCAAATGCCTCCATATTTATCTCAACCCGTTTATGATCCAACCTCTACGTACCAACAATATCATCCATAAAATCAGCCTACGCCAAGTCTCACAACACCTATCAACAAATATTTGGAAGAAGTCAAGGCTACATTAAAGGACTTGCAAGCTGGAACGGGCAAACAATCATTCAAATTTGAGGACATTTGTCCTTATCCATTTGATCCTTTCATTTCCTTGGTTCCCTTCCCTAAGCATTTTGAAATACCAAAATTCGATAAGTATATGGGCACCAAATATCCCAAAGATCATCTCCAAGAATTTTATGCCCACTGCTAAGAAGTCATACACAATGACAATTACCTCCTGCGATTGTTCCCTAAAATCCTACAAGGGGTCACTCTTAATTGGTTCATGGGTCTTGATAAGGGATCCATCAAAGCCTTTACATAGTTATCAGATTAATTTATCTCCCACTTTTCCTTTAATCTGGAGAAGGATATTGATATGCTCGACCTCTTGAAAGAAAAACAACGTGATGGGGAAACATTTGCAAGCTATCTGCAAAGATGGCGAGCCTTAGCTAGTCGAATGAAATCCACACTGAGGGAGATAGACATAGTCACACTATTTATTGAAAATTCCCACCTAGACATGGCCCACAATATCAAACTCCACTGTATAACAACCTTTGCAAAATTAGTGGAAAAAGGTCATATATTAGAAAGAGCCCTTGTTGCTAAAGGCCAAGTCAAAATTTTCAATTCTGACAAAGAGAGGTCCTCTAGAGATAAACCTCGGTATTGGAACAAGAATAAAAATATTTTTAATGATGTTTTCACCGACACCAAATATGTCCAAGTGTCTAATGCTTTGTAGAAGCAGCAATCCTAGTAGCAGTCGATCCCAAACGCCATATTTGTGTCCCAAGGAGCACCTCATCCACCACCACAGTCTAATGAAAACAACCAAGGGGGGAATAAACGTTAGTTTACTCAATTGGGAGAACCCCTTAGTGTCATGTTTAATAAGCTTCTCCAAGCTAACTACCCCATCACATATCCTGTGAACAAACCCCTTGACGAGTCCAAGCCCAAGCCGACTTGGTTCAAAGAAAATGAGTATTGTGAATTTCACAAGATTAAGGGACATACATTGGATAAGTGTCAAGGTCTAAAAACCTACATCTAGGGTCTCATAGATTAGGTTAAAATCTATGTGGATGCTAACATAGCAACCTCATCTAATGCTCAACTTCAAATATATCAGAATGCTTTTCCTGAGTATAATCAAGGCTCTAGTACATCCAACTCCAATCCTAGAACTAACAACAACAACAATCAGATTAACAACACTAATAATATCAATTATAAAAATGTGCCATACAATTATCAAGGTCTTGTCACATACATAGAATAGGTGGAGCCATGTGTATCCATGATCAATGTTAAAGGAAAAGACCCATAATGTGTTGTTACCACCTGTCGAACATGCATCACAGTCCCAGGAGCTTCTACATCTACCCAACCACCACCTATCGATTCGCAATATAACATCCTTGATCACTTAGGAAAGAACTCATCTCGGATTTCTATACTGGATCTGCTTAAGTCTTCTCCCATGCATCAGGACATCCTGAATAGGGCCCTATAGTGCACTCAAGTCCCCAATGACATAAATCCTACACAATTCCAAGCATTATTAGGAAACCTCTCAGAAACTTATCAATTAGCCTTCAACCAGAAAGATATGCCATGTCTTGATTCAAGCCATAACTGTCCCCTTCACCTTGAGTTTGGTGTGAACGGTCATAAAGTAAAAAGGGTCTTGGTAGATAATGGCTTTGCCCTAAGTCTGTGCACGTTAAAATTCATAAAATAGGTGGGATACACCCAAGCTTATCTAAATAATCAGGTTATTACCATCAAGGCATATGATAACATAGAGCAAGAATCTAAGGGAATTATTTTTCTTTCTATTCAAGTGGGCCCCATTGTGCAGTATACTATGTGTCATGTTCTAGACCTTAATCTTCCCTATAACATCCTCCTTGACCATCCATGGATTCACTCTATGCGAGCCATTCCATCAACTTACCACTAATGTATGAAAATCCCCTTTCAAGGAATGGAAGTAACCATCTAAGTTGATCCTCAGCCATTCGAATATTATCGAGCATTAAAATCTTCCTTTCTGCATTCTCATTACTGCCTTGGAGTGGAAATGGGGACATCACAGACAACATCATCCCCTTTTTCCATCGACACTCTAACCACTACTTCATCCACTCCATCATCTCCATCTAATCCCACCCTTACCAAGGTCCAGATCATCGACAAAGGGTGTGTTGAATATGAAATGCACACAACATTGAATATGGCAACCATTCCACCCTAACCATGTACATATGGTCAACCTTCCCAGTCTGTTACAAAAGAAAAATACAAGACCATCACTCTCACTTCTCCAAATGTGGGGTGTAGTACTTTTTGCTCTCCTGGGTTATGACAAGACACATAGGAAGATGACATTAGTCAGTGGGTATATCGTGAGGAGCCTGAACCCTCTCACCCTTTGAAAGAATACTTCCAAGAGGTTTATCCTTGGCCTTCTAAAATTGCAAAAAAAACATAATTATCAGGGGGGAGGCCTTGGTGTAACAAAACAGGGTCGACGACAACCAATAGATGCTTCTCTACATTCAGAGAAGATAGGTTTGGGTTATGATACTAAACAGAAGGGTCCTATAGCATCCTCTACCTCTAACAATTTTAGTGTGAACGGCGGTTCCCTAGAAGACATATCGGAGGAGGAATCCACCATTCACGCATATGATGATTTAGCTCATGTTGACCTCTCAGCCATGTTCGAATGCCTATCTGTTTGCACCGTTAGCCTATCCCTCAAACATCTTGAACTTATTGACCATGACCTACAAGGTAGCACCCATCAATACACTTCCTTTAGAGGATCAGTATGTGCATCTTATGGGATTGGGGGAAGATGAGCTCCCTAGTCGCAAAAATAAAAAGAAGCAAAATAAAAATGGGTTACCTAGTGAAAACCTCCTTGAGGTACTTTGTGACTGAAAAAGTAAAATCAAAGGGTGTATCTCCTAGTGAAAACCTTGACAAGGTGCTAGAAGATGGGGACGTTCATCTTCCCCTTGTAGGGACTCACCTATCTGGGTGATCATCCATCTTGATTGAAGAAACACAAGCAATAAATTTGGGAACTAAGGAGAATCCCAAAATCACTTATGTAGCCAAGGCACTATCAAAAGAAGAAAACTCCACCATCACCAGGCTCCTCAAAGAAGGAATCGTCAACTTCACTTGGACATATTCAAACATGCCCGACCTTGATCCTGCTTTGGTGGTACATCACCTCAATGTTCGTCTTGATGCAAAACTTGTCAAATAGAAACTTCAGAAAATGCACCCTCAAGTGGCTCTATTGGTTAAGAAAGAATTGGAAAATTTGTTAGAAGCAGGATTCATCTGACCATTTGACTACTCTGACTGAATCTCCAACATAGTGTCAGTTGCAAAACCCAACAAAGACATCAAAATATGTATAGATTTCTGAGACCTTAACAAATCTTGTCCCAAAGATGACTTCCCTTTAACAAATATTGATATGATGGTCGATCTCACTGCAGGACATGAGATGTTGTCCCTCATAGATTGTTTCTCTGGCTACAACTAGATTAAGATTTCCCCCGAAGACCACCACAAGACTACCTTTACTACACCTTGGGACACATTTTGTTATAATGTCATGCCTTTCGGCCTCAAGAATGTGGGGGCAACATATTAGTGTTCTATGACAGTCATCTTTCATGATCTCATCCACATAATAATGGAAGACTATGTTGATAACTTGTTAGGAAAATCAAGAACAAGAGAAGAACATCCTCCTATCCTCAAAAAGATCTTTGAATGTCTGGAACAATACAAGTTATGTCTCAATCTGAAGAAATATGTCTTCGGTGTCACATCTGGAAAACTCTTAGGGTTCATTGTCTCCCGCAAAGCCATAGAGGTTGATCCTGCAAAAGTTAAGGCAATCACGGAAATGCCTCCACCACACAACCTCAAACAGCTAAGAAGTCTACAGGGTAAGCTCCAATCCATTAGAAGGTTCATTGCTCAACTAGCAGACAAGTGCCAGTCATTCCAGCATCTCCTGAAAAAGGATACTACATTTAAGTGGACCCAACAATGTCAGCTTGGTTTTGATAAGATTAAAGCATATTTAGCTCATCCGCCCATCTTGATGCCACCCATTTCGGGTAAATCACTCCTGGTTTATATTTTAACTACTCATGTGGCACTGGGGGCATTGTTAGAACAACATGATGAATCATCCAAGGAAAGAGCAATCTATTGCATCAACCGGACCTTAGTAGGCTATGAGCTCAACTATTCCCCAATGGAGAAGGCTTGCCTCACGATGGTTTTTAGCTCACAGAAACTCCGACACTACATGCTTAGCCATCCTGTCAATTTAATCTCTAAATTTGATCTACTAAAATATTAATTATCAAGAATAACACTCACTGGCCGCATGGCTAAATGGGTCATGATGCTAAGTGAGTTCGACATAGGGTATTTGGATTGTAAAGCAATCAAAGGATGAATGATAGTAGATCAGCTAGCAGATGCTCCTCTAGTAGATGCTTACCCTTTAGAAACAAAATTTCCTGGTGAAGGAGTCTTTATAGTATTAGAAGCTACCATATGGACACTATACTTTGATGGGTCACACACCAATAATGGATCGGGGGAAGGAGACTTGCTTGTCACCCCCCAAGGCGATTACATACCAAAGTCCTTTTGACTGGGCTTTCCATGTACCAACAAAATTGTTGAATATGAAGATCTGCTTACTGGCCTTAGAATTGTAGTCCAATGGCGTATCACTCATCTACAAGTATTTGGTGACTCCCAACTAGTTATCAAGCAGGTCAATGATGAGTTCCTAACGAAAGATGATAACCTCTTACCATAAAAACGTATGGTAGATGACTTCAAGCAGTACTTCACCTCCATCCGATTTGATCAGATTCCCAAGATACAAAACAAAGAAGCTGATGCCATGGTTACCATTGGTTCTCTCCTTGACATGCCTAAAGATCGTACTGAATGTGAGTTTCTCGTAGAGAAACTATTAATCCTTGCATATGATATCCCTAAAAATGAGATGGTGTGTGACATTGTAGGCCCTACATCACCTTGGTACCAAGATATCTACACTAATCTCCATGACAACATCCTACCTCCCGACTTGACACGAAACCAAAAAAAAATCCTTTATCTAACAAACATCTTGTTACACCATAGTTGTGACACACTTTATCGATGTGGGTATGATGGAACCCTCCTTCAATGTTTAAACGAGACTGACGCCCGTACTGTATTGACGGAAGTACATAGTGGTGTATGTGGGGCTCATTCAAATGGTATGGTGTTAGCCAAAAGAATTCTCAGGGCTGGTTACTATTGGCCTACATTGGAATGAGATTCTTGTGATTTTGTGAAGAAATGCCTACCGTGTCAACAGCATGCAGATCTCATACATGCCCCTGCACAAGATCTTCAACCTCTAATTGTCCCATGGCCCTTCTCTCATTGGGGCTTTGATCTCATCAAAAATATTTATCCTCCATCCTCCAATGGCCAGACTTTTATCATCATCGCAACTGAGTACTTTACCAAATGGGTGGAAGCAATGCCACTCACACAAATCACATGTACTAAGATCTCCAGATTCATTCTATTCCATATTCTCTATAGATACAAAATCCCATCCATCATCCTTACTAACAATGGAAAGCCTTTCAAAAACAAAGCCATGAAACACCTTTGTGAAAACTTCCACATCCAACATCATGGGTCCACTCCTTATTTTCCTTAGGGTAATGGAGAAGTAGAAGCCACCAACAGAACTCTCATCGGGATACTCAAGAAGGTGGTCAATAATACTGGTCACGATTGGCACCTCCATATCCACCCCACCCTCTGGGATTACCGCACCTCCATCTATACTCCTACTGGTGCCACCCCCTATTCTCTCGTCTATGGTGTCGATGTTATCTTGCCGATTGAGGTAGAACTCACATCACTGAGAATCTCTTTGAAAAACCTTGTCAGCGATGAAGATAACCGAGTTGCAAGACTTGGTCAGCTAGAACTCCTTGATGAAATAAGAATCAAATCATATGACCATCTTTAGGCATATCAAAATCGTCTAAAGAGAAGCTACAATAAGAAAATATTCCCTCACCAATTCAATGTTGGTGATTTAGTCCTTAAATAAAATTAGCGAAATCAGCAAGATCGGGGAAAGAAGGGAAAGTTCAAAGAAAATTGGTTGGGCCCTTATGTCATCATAGCAAAATATGGTTTAGGAGCATATCAGTTGTCTACACCTGAAGGAGAGCCCCTAGAAGAACCCATCAACATCATGCATTTGAAGAAGTTTTACACTTAGGTCAGCTGGGGTATCCTATCCTTTAAAATCCAAAAAATACAAAAAAAACAAAAAATTATCAAAATACAAAAATATCCAAAAATAGTAAAAAGAAATAATTCATCCTATGATGAAAACCACCCCTACGTGGCACCTTGGATATGTACAATTGGTGAAAATCTGACAATAGGCGCCATTTGTATAGGGCTTGTTAATTATCTACCTCGCGTCCTAGTTATTTTGTGATTCACCCATCTAGATCATCATGTCGATCCTATCCTTCCATCCACCTGCATCATATGATCACTTGGTATATTTGGTTGAGCATTGGATGAACATCATCCTCTATTTGACATCCTGAGCTTTTATCCTAATCTGAGCTTGTGTCACCCTATTTTCTTTCGCCATTTACATCTAGATCATTCATCATGTCGGTCTCCATCTAGAACCCATCCTATCTTTGGCGAACTACGCTGCCCCTGCGCTTTCACGTAGGCAAGGCCAATCATTTGATGCACCCCCAAGGCTATTTTCGTTGTCCTTTTTTCATTTTTCCATCTTTGGCAAACTACATTTCCCCTGCACTTTCACGTAGGCAAGGCCAATCATTTGATCCACCCCGGGGGTTGTTTTCGTTGTCCTTTTTCCATCTGTCTATCTTTGGCAAACTATGTTTCCCCTGTGCTTTCACGTAGGCAAGGTTGATCATTTGATCTACCCTTGGGGCTATTTTCATTGTCCTTTTTCCATCTATTAGTCTTTGGCGAACTACGTTGCCCCTGCGCTTTCACGTAGGCAAGGCCGATCATTTGATCCGCCTCCAGGGCTATTTTTGTTGTCCTTTTTCTATCTGTCCATCTTTAGCAAACTACATTGCCCATGCTCTTTCACGTAGGTGAGGCCAATTAGTTGATCTGCCCCCAAGGCTATTTTTGTTTTCCTTTTTCCGTCTATTTGTCTTTGGAAAACTACGTTGCCCCTGCACTTTCACATAGGCAAGGTCGATCAATCGATTCATCCTTGGGGCATTTTTTCCTTCATCATTCATCACCATTGTCCACTTTTCTATCTTATTCATCGTTGGTCTTTCATCCTTTTTGAACTATGTTGCCCCTGCACTTTCACATAGGCAAGGTTGATCTTTTGATCCGCCCCCGGGGTATTTTTCTGTTTGTCTCAGGTATTTCATCCTCTATCCTCATAGTCCTCTTTCTACTTTTATCCATGGTCTTTTCCTGAACTATGAGGGATCTACGCTTTCACGTAGGCAAGGCTGATCTTTGATCAACCCCCAAGCCCCTAGGTCTTTAGGGTGAGTCAGTCTTGTGTCTTGTTGTCAAGGTATGTCCTTATCTCGCTGGTACTTCACAAATAGAATCCATTTTGTGTCACGATATTTAATCGGTTTTCGAATATCCTACGTCATTATCAATCTATAGTTTAGCATCCAGCTTTGGTCTCAATAGGATGTATCCTTCCTAACAGACCGCATCAACCCCATCCATCATCTTGATCCTATGGAAAAGGATGTTTTGAAATTGATTGCAATCTTTTGATGCTTTTGGTTTTTGTTTGTCGCTTGAGCTCGCTATCATCACTCATCAAGGCCATCATAATCTCTCATATTATGATGTGTTTTGACTGGTTTACATATGGGCATATCTTGATTTTTCTTTTGTTTATTGTTTTCATGGTTGTCCCACGTAGTACCCACCAAGACCCCTGAGATCTTGTGTTATGTTGGGACATCCTTATGTCTTGTGGTTATTCCAATACTTAGCCTGACCAAAGTCATCACAACTTTGGGGTATTGGGATAGCCTTCTTGTTCGTTGTGTTTGTTTATGCACTAGACACTAATCTACCTTGGTCCATATACCTTGGTACCTGGTGTCTTATTCTATAGAAAAAATCAGTGCTCTGAAGATGGTAACTTGCATTAGGATTGCATGTCATTTTCTCCTCCATTGCATTCATATATCCTTCATCCTTTCTTTTCCCATGACTTAGGATTTTAGTTGTGCAAACGAAGATTCCATCCACCTTCCCCTTTCTTCTCTTGAATCCCCCTAGTTCTTGATAGGTGTGATCACACACCCATTGCCTTCTTTTCTTCCATCATTACGCAGGCCCTTATTTGCATTTAGAATCATGTTTCATTTTTACTTAATAGCCTTCTCATTCTAGGTTCATTAAATTGCATTATATAATCATTTCAAGTTGTGCATCTTAAAACTCATCTATTAGCATATTCACTTTAGTTCATATCATTAGGTTCATTACCACATCCATCATAAACATTACACATCATGCATATCATAATCAATAATCCACATAGAAATAAGCACATATCGTCCATCACATCCTGCATCATCAATGTTAGACATCATGCATATCACATAAATCATCCATCACATCCTGCATCATAAATGTTAGGCATCAACATAATCATTATGCACCATAATCATACATCCATATGGGCATAAACATCAATCCATATAGGCATATTCATACATCACATCATCCATCATAAAAACATAAACATACACATATGCATAAATAAATCATCCATCACATAGTATCAATAAGGGCTCTCGAATATCATATCAAAAATCACCAAAATATAGTATCCATCATGACATCCATAATAATTTCCATCATATACATCACAAAACATATCCATCATCTGTCAATAAAAATAAAGTATGAGTACATAGCTATGAATAAACTCTGGTCTCTGCTGCCCTATATTGTAAATCCATCTTGTACCTGTCAAATATCAAGATCTTGTCCCTCTGACCCTCTGAACCATGAGCTGCCTACATCTGATCTATGTGGTGACTCTGGCACTAGCCCCCTGTGTGAAGGTTTCTCTCTCATGCTACTATATCCTCGGGTGTGCGTCCCTGCTAACTGGGATGGTCCTGACATCTATGGTGGCACTCAAATATAAGGAGGAACTCACTATGTTGGGTCTAGCACTGTCGTGTAGTAAGCACACATATAATAGCTTTCCTCTCTCATATACTCCTCTTGATCCCTCACCTGTTGTTTGGTTGCATCTTGCTCAGCCCTATACCTGTCCCGATATCCACAAATGGATCTCCTCTCCTCTGCCCAGAAACTCTACGCTAACCATAGCTACTCAATCTTTGATCCCATCCTTGACACCTGCTCCAAAGCTTTGTCCCTCTCCTTCTGCATCTTTTCCCCTGTCTCACCACCTTGAGCTCCCTCTACTTGCCTCTATTTTGCATCTCTCTCCATACCTTGTATTTGTGCCACTACTTTGTCCCTCTCCTCCTGTAGGACCTGCACCTGTGTCTATAAGCCATCCCTATATATCTCCATCGCTTGTACTCGAGCCCTCATGGTCTCCTCCCTCTCCTTCATTAATCCCATATCTCCTACTGTCTCCTCTACCACCTCATCTCTATCATAAAACTCATCTCACTCCCACCTCAACTCCCTCCTCTTTGTCGACAATCCCTCTACATGTCTCCTCAGGTCCTCCATATGCCTCTTTGCCTCTGCCAGTCTCTCTGTCAATATCTTCTTTATCGATCCATCCGACTCTCACTGACCCCCTACCTACAATACCATCACAACAACCTCCAATCTATCCCTCTCCCATCTCATTGACTCTCCTACCTCATGCTCCCTCACCGCCTCTCCCTCCAAACAAGTCACCTTAGCTTGTAGTCTGCCCACCTCTGCTCACAACTCCTCTATCTCTTCTCACAACCTCTCTCTCTCTCCCTTTGCATCACCATCTCATGCCATGACAACGCATCAACCACTGCCTGGTACTCTCTCAAACTCTGCTAGTTGGGCTCACAGCCCAAGCACCTCTACCTTCAATTTTCTCCTCACCACCTCTGACTCTTTCAACCTCTGCTCGGGGATGTATAATCTCACCTTTGCTCCTCTCAATCATGTGCTTAGATCCTTTGTTTTCGGTGGCATCATCAACAAAGCATGAATATCATGTACTTTTGTGTCCATGTCCTCTGCTCCTCCCTCATCCCCTATATCCATCAACTCATCCTCATCCCCTTCCCCCTCCCCCACTACCTCTACATCATGTCTCTCCTCCTCAAGCTCCACCCACGTGCTTCGTCTCCTCCTCCTCTCGCCTGCCTTTGCTACCCTCTAGCATCATCTCCCCCTACCATCGCTCTTGTGGCTCTACTGATCTACCTACCTTTTCCTTTGCTCTGGCCACTTCTGGTCCTCTCCTCCACTGCCCTCCTTCTCTTCATGTCTTTGGCTCCCTCTATTGATCTCCTCCTGCTCTAGCTGCCCTTAGCTAAGCTCCTCTTGCTCTAGTTTCCCCTACCCCTCTCCTCCACTGCCCCCTGGCCTCATCTACCTACTGTCTCCCCCTCCCTTCGGCCAATCCGGTCTCATCCTCCAGTCCAAATCCTAATGCCCCTATGATCAGTACCTTTGGTGTAATCTGTGCAACTCGGTGTCACACAAACCATGTTGCATTTCTCACTATGGTCCCTACATCAACCAATCTCTCAACTCTCCCTGGGTACTCTACTATCTCTTGCACCAGTGTCACTTAGTGCTCTTGAGAAAAATCTGCTGAAATCGCATCACCCCATGGTCGCTCCCATGTAATCCATCTAAACATATCAGGGGCATTGGAATATCCTCTACCAGCCCATACTGCCTCGTCACCTGATCTAGCCTGTGTGATTCTACTATCCGAGAATCTCTCCCAACTATATAACAACAAGTCATGAAGTATCCCCTATGCCTCTTATCATCCTCCCTCCATCTCCTAAAGTGTCGTGTCATATACGGCCTCCATACTATATCTTCCTCCTCTAGATCATCAAACAATCTTCTCCGCCTATCTAAATCTCCTGCACCCTGATACCAGAAAACCCAACCATACTCTGAACTGTACCAATACTCCATCGAAAATGTCATATCCTCTTGACCCACTCTAACCACATCTGGCCTAGCCACACTGATGTGCTCTCAGGCCCACACCTGCAGCAATGTCACATGACACATGTTGAGCGTCCCCCGATAATAGATCATGTGCATATCTCTGTATAGCTATGCAAGGATGCATGGACCCCATGTGAACTATCCATCCCTCCCCTCTACAATATGTCGGATAACCTCCATGTAGTTAAGGCTACATAATCTCTCACTCCTATCCAGTATGAGTATCCCTCTGATCAACCCATAAAGATACAACGGTAGTGGTGGTACTCGCAACTCCAAATATTTATTCACATCCAATTCATTCTTCTACACCGACAGGTCCTCTCACCCAAACAAGACCCATATGGTATGATCCAATGCCTCTCCCTCTGATCTCTACTCGCTCACCATACGCCCTGCTATGGGCAATCTCAATATCCACCAGACATCCTCCAGCATCACTGTCATCTCTTATGTTGGGAGATGGAATATCGACGTCGCTGAATCTCAGCACTTGATCAAGGCTATCAACATTTCTCAATGTACCCTGATGGATGGATACCCTAATAGGTTCAACAACTCTGCCTAAGCCAAAGCCTGATGGTTTTCCCTGATCATTGCTCGTTGTGTCACCGCCAACACCTATGATCTCCTCGCATGCGTTCGTAAGTTGTCAAACCTTTGCATCCAAACCACACAACCTGTCAGTCCTCACAACCTTTCCCTGAACACCTTTCTCACTAACTTATTCTCCCCCCTCCTCAAAAAAATCCCCCCAAGTTCTCTCATTTCTAACACTTCAACTTTTTTTCACACTTCACCTTTTTTCATTTGTCACCCTTGGTGGAGCTGCCCTTTCGGGCGCAACCTTCCCTATTGGGGTGGTGCGGCTGCCCCTCTTGGGCATCCCTCTGGGGTGCGACCACCCATCCCAGGGTAGGGTAGCCCCTCCGGGCGGGGCTACCCCCGCTCAGGGCAGGGTCACCCTCGCTCGAGGTGAGGCCACCCTCCTAGACGTGGGGCGGGGCCACCCCTCCCAAGCGCCGCCACCTGGGCCTGGGGCATGGCCGCCCCTCCAGTGTGCGGTCACCCCTCCTTCGGGTGTGGTTGCCCCTGTTGCAACCAAACCCCACCTTTTTCCCTCTCCCTACCCAATTTCTCTTCTACTTAGTTTTTCTTACCCATCATTATTGGACGTTTCTCCCAACCCCCATGACAAAATTAAATTTTCTCTCCTACCCATTTTTTCTAACCTACTCCTATCCCAAAATCCATATGTTTAACTAGCATAAAAACTTTAAAATATATGACAAACTGTTAGAAATCACAAAGGGGGTTTTGGGCCTCACGTGGCATGGGATGGCGCGCTCGGTGTAGAAACTTTGCACCTCATCCCTGCGATGGATGATGTCGATGTCATAATCCTCCGACATATTCTCTCTCTTTCTCTTCCCTCTTCTCTCCTCTCTTCCTCAACTACCAGCTGTCCAAATGAGGAATAGTAATTCTAAAATTCCTATTTATAACCTTCCCTCCTTTTCTCCTTTTTAAAATAAAGGGAATTTTTTCCCTCTATTTAATTTTCTTTTCCTCCAATTAATCCTCCAACTTCCTGGGGCCGCCATTTACGCCCCGTGTGTCCGTTTGAATCCATTCAAAATCTATTCTTCATGGTTTTTTGAGATCTATTCAATGGTACCTTTCGTTTCTTCATATCAATAAGTCGTCTAGGCCCCCTTTTTCTTTCGTTGTCACCCTCTCGAGGGGGCATATCCTACCAAAATCAATCCAAACCTCCTTCTTGGTCATTTTCCTGTGAGATTGGGGCATCTCCTTTCACTTCTCTCCATTTGAGTAGCTCAGAGAACCTCTCCCGCATTGGGACATCTTTTTCTAGTCACTTCCTCTATAGAGTCATTTGCATTTTATTTTTCTTCGAAACATTGTTATTCTAGCAATATTTCGAAGAGGGGCAAAATGTAGACATCCAAATTTAACCCCTTATATAAGGAAAAATTTATTCCTGTCATTCATCTATTTCATCTCTTTCATCAATGTTAATTAAATCATTTATTTAATTAATGTTCCCCTTTTCCCTAAAGTATTTAATCCAATTAATTAAATACTTTACCATTAGCCCATTTCCTCTCTAAATTAAATAAATCAATCAATTTATTTAATTTAGTCAATTATCCTCTTCAATATTAAATTCATTCTTTCTCTCTCCTTGTCCCATCCTCCGTAACCTCTACAATAATCTGGATTAATCTGATTAATCCATCTTTAGGATGTGCATATCCTTAATAAGGATTAATGTCACATCCTTCATATCTAGCCACTTGCCTCTAATCTTCATTAATTAGCCTAATCACCTGTTTGCACAATCCTAATCCTAATCACTTCCCTTTTCTAGCATGTCCTTAAGTCAACCTTTCTTAGTACTTACCTTTTTTGGGTTGACCTCTTCCTCGTGTGAATTTAAAATTCAAACTTATTCCCCCCATGCATTTGTCTTCCCCATGACCTCTCAAAGGTCACATCATACCCATAGGACAAGGACCCCTTTTAGGGGAATCTTATCTTACCCATTGGTTTCTTCCAAAAAGTGAATTTAAAATTCACTTTTATTTCTCTAAGGCCATCTCCAATCCCCATGGTGACAAGAGTGGACTTTCTAAAAGTCCTCACTTGTCACTTTCAGCCCCATATGGGGTCAAGGAATGCCTTTTTGAGGAAATCCTTTGCCATTCCAAGGTACTTGCAAGTACCTTGGGACCACATCACCTTTTCCATGTCACCTTGTACCCTTTCCATCTCACCATGTATTTGGCCACTTCATCCACCACATGGCAAGATGTGAGGGTTTTTGAATCCTCAACTCACCATATCCCTCCATCTTGGCCATGGTGGCTCAATCTTTATCGTTGAATCATCTAGAGAATTCAAATTCTTCTATAAATACCCCCCTTTTTCATTCATTAAGGGACATTCATGTATTATTACCAAAATTATGCTCTCAATCCATTTAGCCATTTTAGCCATTGTTATTGCAATTCACCTACATTGTGTATCTTGCATCTTAGCCATTATTGCTTTTATCCATCCTCATTGATCACCCAACTACCATTACCATCAAAAGTTTCCCATCAAGGAGCGCATATTCAAAGCATCAAGGGCCAACCAAGGATCAACACAAGGGAGAAGGTATATTATCTTGTTGTTATCTTTATCTTTCTTTATTTGTGTTCAACGTAGCCCAATCTTGAGGTGGTTTAGTGTAGGTTTTATCTTGCATTCTTTAGTTAGTTTTGCATATTAAGAGATAACAACTTTCACTGCACACAATAACAAATAGGTAGAATACTTGTAGTGTAGGAAATTGTATACCTTTATAATTTCACACTTTGTTTACATCCCCTTAATTAATTAGACTTAATTAAGCCCCTAATTGACCAAATTATGTATTCCAAAGCTTTATGATTCTTGTTTTCCAAAAGGGAAACCTATATTAAACAATTACCAACATTAATTAAATCACTTAGAAAATTGAGTGCCCTAGACTTAGGTCCTAGGATCCATTCGTCCAAGGGCGAATGGGTCCCCTTTAAAACCTAGGAACCATTTTTAAATATTGGGTGAATGGGTCCCCTTTAAGTCCTAGGACCCATTTTAAAATATTTTTTTGGCGACATTTTAATGATTCAAATTCAAGTTACAAGTTTCAACTTTTGGAATCCAATTTTTGGGGAATTAGATAAACACCTATAAATACATAATTATTTTATCAATTCAAATCTAAGTAATAATCTAGCATTAAGGAAAATTTCACAATAGAAAATATTATTGTCAAGAGCATTGAAGAGTATATTTATTAGTCATCTACAACACGAATCAAGATCATATCATCATGTCAAAATTCATGTGTGTTCATGTCATGTGTTTGAGCTAAAATTGTGATGTAGGTTTCAAGTATTCAAGCAAGCATTCAAGCATCAATCAATCAATCAAACCAATTCATGCAAGATGCAAGTCCTAGAGTGATGTGTTTGAATTTAGTCCTCTAAGGGCAGCCGTAAAGGGTTTGGTGAGTTGTAACAAGCTTTGTTTATTCATTAATTCATTAATTTTGTTATTATTTCATTATCAAGGTTTAATTCCCAACATGGGATTTAACTATGGCAAACCCCCATTCACCCAAAAACAAACATTTTTGCTTATTTCTTTGTATGTACAGATTTACAAATGAAGAAAGAATAAAAGTTGATCAAAGGAGAAATTTTGCAAAGTTGTCAAAGTTATCATGATTGTTGTCAAGATACAAAAACTCACCTATAGGTTTTTATTTTTTACTTTTTGACAATCAAACTTTAAGAAATCAGAATCTTAGATCTAGGATCAAAGGACTACAAAAACTAATTTTGGAGCCCTAGTCAAGGACCCATTCACCTAGGGGCGAACCAGTCTTGCTACAAGCCCTGAAACCTATTTTTCATCATAGGTGTACACCATTCTACCCTTCTCATTTCTGCCTACAAATTATCTTTTATGTTTCTATTATCATAGAATTCTACATTTCAAGTGTTAGGTCATATAGTTCATTTAGTTTATGCACTTTAATAAATTCCAAAATATTGTAAATCAGTCATTTCTATCATAAGAAAACAACAAATCCCAATATAGGATTGGCTCACCTTAAGGTTGAAATTCAATCCTATACCTTGGAGATCTCTTTTTCTAATGAGATTGGGGAAAGGGGTGGTGGAATCATAGGCCATTTCATCATTGAAAATCATTAGTTCCTCCCCCTCTCTTTTTCCATATGTTTTATTTTGGTGAACCTGACATTGTACATCATAAATTACGCTTTGGAAATCTCTAAATCACTAGATCTAGGCTTTTCATTAGTTTGTTTTGCATCTCATTTAGGGTTTCAAATTTTTATTTTTATATCATTTAAATTCACAGAAAACCAAAAATATTGCATACATCTTGCATATTAGTTGTATCAAGGGTGTATTTTAGTCATTTACATCAGAAAATTCAATCAAAATTACATTAAAAAAGTTATCATTTTATTCACTCTTGTCATCAAATTTCATGTGAATTTAATCATCAAACTCTAAAAAACTGTAACTGAAAGTATATGTTTGCAACCTAAAACAAAGAACTTAAACATTAACTCATAAACTGAGATTTTAATTTTTCAAACCCCCTTATAAAGACCCATTTTCCTTTGGGCGAGCCTGCCCTTATATAGGTGTCTTTTCAAAATTTTGAGCATAAATTGTTCTCTATCTTCTTTATTCCTTGTTGTTTAGAGATCTTAGTTTCAATTTCAGAAGTGGCAGTTTTCTGTAATTTCTTGCATTAAGTTCAATTGATCAGAATAAGTGCATTGTTCAAAAGTAAAAATTTCATTCAAAAGATGCCATTTTCAAGTTTTTGCATTCTAGAATCAGTAAATCTTATATGCTAGATCTGAAAGTTTCATTGTACTTTCTATTTTTGGATGTTTACTATCTTTATTTAGTGTTTTTTATCCATTTTGGGTGCACTTTTGGTTTAGTGAAACTTGCATGAGTATTACAATGTGGTGGATTATTTCCAATACTTCAATGAGATGTAGTTTGAGACTCATGGCATCTCATTCTAGTATAATAGTTGTGGATCTTGGGTTTTCCAACTCTTTCACTCATACTATTGATACTAGTCAACCCATGTTGGATTCCATCCCTGAAATTGCATATCCTATGACTTCCAATCCTATTTATATTGAAACCAAAGTTGCTCATGTCCTTCAAGAGAATCTAAAGAAAATGGATGAAGCCCTAGAAATATTATAATACTTTGTGAGTGTTGAATATATTGTCGATATTATTGTTCCTATCATAGATAACATGAGGAAAATGCTTGATAATGAACAAGGAATGGAAATTGTTCATAACTTAGCACACATCATTGATAATCATGTTCCTACATTGAATAGTTGTGCTTAAACTTTGGGATACACTCAAAGTCAAGTAGTAAATCAAATTCCTCCGCTTCAACCATAGCCTCTATTCCTATATACACTCCTTCAATTGTCACTACAACAATGTAACCTACTAGCAACATCAATCCAACTTTAGGTATTTCCACTAGGAATACTTATAGCTTTGTGAATTCAAACATCATATTTCCTAACCCATCACCTCTCACAAACTTGCAATTCACTTGTCCTCCCAACACATATATACCTCCACCATATTCCCCTCCATCTCAAAACACAACCAACAATTCCATCCTCAACCAACCTTTGTAAAATGTTTCATCCCTCCAACAATAAATTTCCACATTGAACCAAAATCAAAATGGCCAACCTTCACAATATGTCAAATGAAACCCATTATCCTTAGAGATATTGAGAGAAAAAATACAAGAAGGCATAGAGATTCCTAGATTTGATAAATATGGTGGTAAAGGAGATCCTAGTAACCATGTCTCAGCATACACATCCTTATGTAGTGATTTCATTTTCAAATACAAGCTCTTGGCTAAGATTTTTCCTAGATCCTTGAAAGATACCACCTTGGAATGGTTTTTCTCTTTACTAAATAACTCAATTCATTCATTTAATGAGCTTGTTGATTCCTTAACCATTTCCAAGGGCACATTGGTCCCAATATGGCCTTACCCAATTTAATACAATGTAAACAAAAGGATGATGAAAAGGTCACTGATTTTATAGCATGTTATCAATTTCTTTACTCATAAATTAATATTAATATTATCGATGTTGATCTTCAAAGAATATTCAATGAAAATTTGCAAACAGAGATTCAAGATAATCTTGGGATGATGAAATTTCCCTCCTTCACTCACTTGTGCACGACTCTCTATGACTATCTGAATTCGGTTAGTCATCATCAAGTGAAAACTTCCTCCAACCATCCTTAAAAATTTAAATTCATGCTTCATAATAATTTCCAACCATTTAAGAAACAAAATAAGGGATTTATACACATAAATCAACCTCAAATAAATCAAAATTTTGAGTCTCAAGTGGTTGTTGTAAAAACAACAACTCCATATCAATTCAGGGAGAAGAGTAGGAAATTTAGCTTGTTACCTGATACCCTTCATTCCATCATGTTGCAACTCTTGAGTAAGAACATAATTACCTTACCTCCTGTTAGACCTCTTGATACCACTAATCCTTTACTTGTGAACCATAACCCAAATTTATTTTTCCATTATCACCGAAAAAATGGACATGATACAAAATGATGCATGTGTCTTAAAAATATTATGCAAGACCTCATTGATTCTAATCACATCTAGTTGGGTGGTGTTAATGATCAAGGAAATAATTTTTTTGCCCCTCCCAACCAAAATTTATAATTTTTTACCAATCCAATGTTGAATCATTCCATTTCTTTTGTGAAAGCTAGTGATACTAAGAATGATATGATGAGTTTTGACAAACTACAAGACATGACTAATAATAACATGAGTGATTACAAGGGATGATTTGCAAGGTATTATCAACCACATTGATGTTAAACCTTGTAAGGGCCAAACCAACTTATCTCTTGACATTAATTTCTCACAAAATGACATAATTAAACATGCACCTAATGGTCCTCTTTACATCGTCGAAAGAATCAATGACAAGCCTACTAATGGGATATTAATTGATCATGTGTGTGTAGAGAATGTGATCACTGAGGAATTCTTGTTTGTGCATGAACTTTACCAAGATTATTATTAACAATCAAAAGCGTGGATCAAAACACATGATGGTCTTGTTCACCCTATAATGATAGGTCCTATCACTCTTCTATTAAAAGTTGGACTAAAATAATGAGATGTCTCATTCTCCATCATCCTGACATCAGATCGATTATGTGTGAAGTTAGGTTATCCATGGCTACACTCCATGAATTCTATCTTGTCAGTAGTTCATGAATGCTTGAAATTTCTATTTGGAAATGAGATCTTTATAGTACATCATAGTGGGTTTAATCCTTTGCCTTCCTATGGGAAATTTTCATTGGATTTTTTTTGGCCTGAACCTATGGAACCTATCAAGCCTCATGAGGAATTATTTTTCAAATCTTATCAAATGTTCAAGGTAAAGCTAATAGAAGAATTATCTCTTAGAAATATTCCTAAGTCATGGATGTTTCTCCTTCCCAATGTATCATTGATGAATGTATGATTGAACCAAAATCCGTTCCAAGTGACCAAGATAAATCCACCACAAAGCTAGACTGTCACAATTTCTAGCTTCTCACTCAGATATGGTGTCTTTCATGAGAAGCATCTATTTCATCTCTAGTCCATTTAGGAGCAAAGAGGGGGCATGCAATAATTTGTTGGTTTGCAGATAGTTTAATTCACAAACTTGGTGAGTTGTAGTTGGTCTATGGACATGATACAGAATAATGCATGTGTAATGTCCCCATTTTTGGTGTCCTTATTTAGGCTAGTTTGGTTTTGACTTACTATTGTTAGTAAGTACTATATTTAGTAATTGGTCTTGGCAGTAGATGAAAACTATATTTAAACAATTTGTGAATATCATTAGAGGGGATCATAAAAATTTCTTACAATCAAAAGAACATTGTCTTGTCTAGATGGCAACTATTTAAAATAAATAAGATAATGATATAGAGGGTTGTAACTATAAGAGACCAAGAGCTAACCATATAACTCTTTTTGTGCCTCCTAAAATCAAAGAAGTTTATAAACCTAAAGATAAAATGGTTTCCCAACCCTCGATGGTTCCTTTCGTTCCTCCCTTACAAGAATAAAAGAATCCAATGGTTGATAAACCCGCTCCTACACCATCACAACTTGAAAACCATGCAAGAAGAAACTAAAATGCTAAAGAGTGTAGGCGTACATGTCGTTCTATTGCTCGTTAGGTAGAAGAAAACAACAAACCAAAAAATCAAGATAAAAAAATAACTCAAACAAAGCATGATGATACTCCACACGTTCGCCACAACATGAAACCTCTATATCTACACCACAACAAAAATATGAACCTAGAATGGAAATTATCATTATCCCTCTTGTTGTGATTAATTTATATGATGATGATGAGATTACTAAGATTGATGAATAAGTATATGGTGAATTGAATTTGTTGTTTACCACTTCCTTGACTTTGGATGGGGGAATTGTGGTGATCCTCGTAACAAGAGTGGATCACCATGTGTTGAACTTGGTGATTGTCTTAGTATGGAACTTATCATTGCCCCTTTGGCTAGTTATTTTCCTTCTATATATAATGAGCAAGATTGGGATGTAGATGAACTGCTTTAGGTTGGCTCACATGTTGCATACTACTATTTTATTTATCTTCTTTTCAAGTTATTTTTGATTGCATATGTGTAATGTGATCCCCCATATCATATCACTTGGAATTTATTTATGTGTGTGATCTTTCTTTGGATGACTCTTGTCACTTCGTCAATGCAATGATACAAATTCCAAGTGAATTTGTTGTGACATTCTTCTATATGTCATAAACCTTATCTTTTATCTTGTCTTATGTTTTCCTTTTGGGGAGGATGTAAGCCATTGAGACATTTAGGTCTCTTCCATATTGACCCAAAAGCTTCCCTTTTTTTTCACTCTCTATGTGTCATTCCCCCTTTGTGCCTGTTGTTCCACAAATTATTTGGGGAATGATGATAGTTCCAAGCTCTATTATATCATTATAGCAAAGACATGTGCTCACCCTAAATCCGTGGATCCCTTATGTGTTATCTTTGGATTGCACATGGGGGAAACCTATTTTTTCAGGAAGTGTCTTTGTTTGGAAACATATCATTAGCATAGGGCTTTACAAATAAGCTCCCATGCCTTCTTTGGAATTTATTATTTTCTACTTTAAATTAATTTCTCACAACATGGTGTTTAGTAATTTATTTAAAGTGGGGGCATTCAGTCCCCCACTCATAATTTGCATAATTGTGTGACCTCTTTCAAAGTGTGGTCTTCTTAGTTTGTGCAACGTGTTTTCTTAGCAGTGACATTGGGTTTGATGTCCTAAAATAGTGTGACCTTTCTTGGCATGTGGCATTTATCTTGGTGGTAATGCTATGGTTTACATTCCCTAAGGTGTGAATCTTTTATTCCTAGGCTAATCCTCTCTTACTGGTGATGCCAAGTGTGATGTTCCCTAAGGTATACCTTTCATGTATTAAGCAAAACCCCTTTGATTACCTTATGGCATTTAAAACTATTTCATGGCCACTGAGCATAATACAACTTGATTTCCAATGGTGCCTTATATTTCATGAGTTTCTAGCATAATAAAGATTGTTAGCCTTGTGAAACCCTTAACCATTTGTGTGTGGCACCTTATCAAAGTTACCTGGGACTATAACTTTTGGTATGGTTTTCATATGGAATCCTGTAGACTTAACGTGACTTTTCCATCTACCATCTTTTTGTGGGTACACACTAAGCTATTGTGTGTTGCTCACCTTGTTGCCTTGGGGCTCACCTAGTTTATATCAAACTGCACTAGCCCTTGTGAGCATATTTTTTGGACAAACAAGTTAGGCTCGATCCCTAGCTTTTGGACAAACAATTGAGGCTTGATCCACCTTTTTGTTTCCTTTGATATTGTATGATTATGTATCTTGTGTTGCTTTTGCATGCATGTGTCTCTTTGTTCCTTTATTGGTTTTCTATGAGATCTTAGATCTTGGGGGATTGATCATCCTCCTTGATCTTTGTCATCTTATCTTTCCAACATTGGTACAATTGGACCTCTCTTGACTTATTTGTTTACTTTAAAGTGTGATTTTGTACATAAGTTCATACTCTCACTAAAGTGGGGGCTAAATGAAGTGTATAAAATTGTATACCTTTACAATTTCACACTTTATTTGCATACCCTTAATTAATTAGACTTAATTAAGCCTCTAATTGACCAAATTATGTATTTCAAAGCTTTATTATTCTTGTTTTTCGAAAGGGAAACCTATATTAAACAATTTCCAATATTAATTAAATCACCTTGGAAATTAAGTTTCTTGGACTTATATCCTAGGATCCATTCACCCAAGGGTGAATGGGTCCCCTTTAAGTCCTTGGACCCATTTTTAAATATGTTTTTGATGGCATTTTAATGATTCAAATTCAAGTTTCAAGTGTCAGCTTTTGGAATCTAATTTTTGGGGAATTAGATAAACACCTATAATACAAATTTTTTATCAATTCAAATCTAAGCAATAATATAGCATTAAGGAAAATTTCATAAGAGAAAATATTATTTTCCAGAGAATTGACGAGCAGATTTATCAGTCATCTACAATAGCAATCAAGATCATATCATCATGTCAAAATTCTTGTGTGTTCATTTCATATTTTGGAGCTAACATTGTGATATAGGTTTCAAGTATTGAAGCAAGCATTCAAGCATCAATCAATCAAGACAATTCATGTGAGATCCAAGTTCTAGAATGATGTGTTTGACTTCACTCCTCTAAGGATAGCCATTAATGGTTTGGTGAGTTGTAACAAGATTTTTTCATTCATCAATTCCTTCATTTTGTTATTATTTCATTATCAATGTTTAATTACCAACATGGGTCTGACTAAGAAAAACCCCCATTCACCCATGTTACCCCCATTTTTTACCATTAATTTTTTTAAAGTTCCTTATCAAAATTCTAGTTAAGCCTATGTTATTCATGCAGAGGTTTCCTTTCTCCATGCTTATGAATTAAATATGAATTCAATCTGAGCATTTCTAACATCATTACTTTTATAATTACCTCATGAAATTGTAAGAATACATGGTTTCTAAATAATAAAGCCTCAGAAAACACTCTGACTATGTAGTAAGTTTGCTCAATGAAGATTGTGAAACCTAACAAATACATTGGATTAATGAATCTATTTTCATCTGAGAACTCACAAATTAAAAGTATCATTGCTTTCTTTAAAAATACTAGCGAGAGCATCAAGAACAAATCATGGTCTTCTTGTCATGGCCCTAACAACTAGTCATCAGTGGTGATGACTTATGTATGCGGTAACTCAGTTCACTTCCCCAATACCAATATATATATTTCAACTACATATTGCTTCAGCATAAGATCTAATACTTGCACAAATATAGTCAGATTCTAACATAAGAGAATGGGGCAATATGATCAACTAAAATATTCCCATTATTGTTCGATTTGCATGAGGGTTCGAGTTGAAAATATGAAATTTTATGACCTTGTTCAGGTGTTTTAAAGATCCTGAATCCATTCATATGAAGCAGTCCGAACAAAGCTAATTTTGAAATTCAGGTAGTTTAAGCATTAGTTCGCTACATCTCAGATATGCTCACACTTTTGTTTGAGAAGAAAGATAAAGGCAATACGAGTATAATCAAACCTTAGAGAGTAGTTTAATGGATATTGATAAAGGTAGGACTACCATAGCGATAGAAGGTCATGTTACCAATATAAAGGCAAGTTATATTAATCAAGTGTGAAAAATAAATAAGATAATTATTCTATGCTAGATTCTCACGCTGTCCAAAATACCATTCAAATCTATTGAATTTGGTTTATTAAGACATATAATGTGGGGCTCATAATCTTAAACGGAAAATTGAGGAAAAGATTGATTAATTTATAAGCTAGATAAAAATGCATCCAAATAAGGGGAGCCACATATGCTTATATTTTTATAGTAGACAACATGATTCAGTCAAATACTTTTATTGGGGATAGTGGTATAAGAATATTGTAATGTCAAAGGCAAAAATTGGCATTCCTTGTGGATGCTTTGGATTTTCCTACCACATAGTCAAGCCATTGTTGGGTATCTCTATGATGTCTTGACAGAGGCCTTTGTCATGTAAAACAAAATTCTAGTACTCATAGTCTGTGTGATGGATTCATGTTTCTACTTGTCCTTGGAGCAGCAGGTGGAGTTGTATTGTTCGTTGTGAATATTGGAAAGGTTTGTGTGGCAGTAGTAATTGTTGTTGCAAGGAACCCCTTAATCATTTCATTGGTAATACCAAAGATACTTGTGAGTGGATACCTCTAAATGATCCATTGATGGTGAAATGTTTACAAGCCTTTGAAGATAAAGTCAATGAGTTTAGTACCATCCACCTCAGACACCACCAAAAAAGAAGAGATTGACATCCACTCTCAGTAACTTGTTCTGTAGTATATGACGTGATTACATTCAACGTGATCACTGAGAAGAAGCTAAAATTCTTAGAATATGGGGTTGTTGATATTGTGAATTCCTTCTTAGGGTTGGTGTTCTAAGCAATTCCATGTATCATTGACCTGGTCCTTTAAGGCCTTTGGAGGAAAATAGTATTCCTATTAACCTCAACTGTGAACTTTCATTGAAATCAAAGGATCTTTTAAAGAGACCAAGCTTATATAGAAAATATAAAAAGCTCTATCTTGTATATCGATGCACAGATAAGCCTTTGCCAGATATTAATGGCTGGGTAGTACCAAATTTGGTGGAATTATAAGAGTTTTCTATGGAAATGGTTATGAACAAAATTTAATGGTTCAAATCCTACAAATACATCATTTTCTCAATCATTTAGTGTTTCTCTCCTGATATGTAAGAGTGGTATGTAACTAACAATGAAAGCAATTCGATCAAAACAATAAATCTTAAGACAAGAGGGTCAAGACTATTTGTTGGAAGTGATCCATTATATGCATATAATCTTTTTACGTTTGGATTGTGATGGTACTAAAACAAAGGATAGATTCCAAAATCCAACCACCTACTCAAAAATGCCTCAACAATCATTTACCTATCAATTATTATAAGGATCATAGTCATAATATTTTAATTCATATGTACAGGAAATGTGAAGGGCCCTTACTTTTATTATTCATAATCGATTCTTTAAAAAAGAAAAGAAAAGAATCAGTTACAAGGCCAAAGTAGTAATAAGGAAACAAAGAGTCACCTCTTAAGGTAAATAAGAATTGAAAGGAAATTCGAAGGTTCAGGGGATAAGTATTTTCTTCATATTAAAACAAGATAACAGATTTTCAAGAAACCTTTACAAACGGTAGGAGAGAATATAAAGGAGAATTCACATTGCAAAAGGGGTGCTTGGTTACTGTTGTTCATCACAGGAAGGGAAGAAGGAGTAGTTTTGTTTTCTTCAAAAATAGTCTATTGTACAAAATGATTTTGAATGTGTGAATTGTCAGCTGTGAAGATTAAATTTAAGAAATTTCACATTTCGAACAGATCTTTCTAGAATTGTTTTTAGAAACTTCTCATTCAGTAGTTATCTTACCATTTTATAAATATACAAAAGCTCTCCCTTATTTGCATGGTATTATTTCTATATTGGAAGAATTGTGAGAAGATGAAAAGAGCTTCTGATGTAATGATTTTCTGCTATAATAAAAATTGCTAATCCTTGCCTGTGGTTTTTCCTCCATATTGGAGGTTTTCCACGTAAATCTTTGTGTGCTCTGTTCCATATCATTTTTTTGTATAATTTGTTTCCTATGGTTATTTTATTACTGTTGTTATCACATACTCTATTTTAAATTTCATAACAACTGGTATCAGAGCGTCGTTGTTGAAAGATTTGTTGTGTGTAGGTTTTTTCTTTCGTTGAGCAACATGGAGGTCACAATGAGTGACATGGAGAAGTTAAATGGGGCTAATTTTTCCCTATGGAAATCCCAAATGGCAGATATATTAATTTGAAAGATCAGTATTTTCCACTCAAAGGAATATCAAAGAAACCCACATCAATGGTAGATGAAGATTGGAAAAAGATGGATAGAAAGGTGATTGCAACCATCCATCAATGCTTGGCTAAGAATATGTATTTTAATGTTGCCGGAGAGAAGACAGCAGCAGAACTATGGAAAAAGCTTCATGATCTATATGAGAAGAACACAATATCAAATAAAGTTTTTTTGATGAAAAAAGTATACAATCTCAAGATGAAGGAGGGTGCTTCAGTAGCATGACATTTAAATGGGTTCAACATAATTACTAGTTAGCTTGCCTCTATTAAAATCACTTTGGATTATGAGATTAGAGTCATCTTATTAACGTGTTCAATGATAGATAGCTAGGAAAACCTTATCGTAGCTATTAGCACTTCGGCACCTGGAGGAACTCTAAAAATTGATGATGTCAGTAGCAATTTAATGAATGAGGAGTTGTAGTGTAAATCAATGACAGAGAACCAAGGAGGAGAAGCATTAGCTCTAGCTGATCACGGTAGAAAATTTGATTAGAACTAACAAGGGCGTTCAAAGTCAAGAGGAAGATCAAAATCAAGAAGAGGCAGAATCACCTATTATCATTGCGGCAAACCGGGACACATGAAAAGAGAATGTCGAATCTGGAAGCGAGAGCAAAAGGAACAAAAACCAGCAAGTGCAAATGAAGATACTACAACTGTTGCATGAGATGGTGAGGTATTAATTACTATTTCATATGAGGCTCCATGCCTTTGTACTTCTGATCATGATATTGATTGGATTTTAGATTCTGGAGCCTCCTATCATGCTACCCCAAGCAGAGAAAATTTTGTTTCTTATAAATCTGGTAATTTGGGTAAGGTTCGCTTGGGTAATAATAATTTATGTAATATTGAGGGAGTGGGAGATGTTTTAATAAAAATAGAAGATGGTTGTAATTTATTGCTTAAATAGGTCAGGCATGTATCAGAGCTTGGAATGAATCTAGTTTTAGTTAGAAAGCTAGATGATGAAGGTTGCCATATAGTATTTGGCAAGGGATGCTGGAAATTTGTAAAAGGTTCACTGGTTGTTGCAAAGGGGCAGAAAACAGGCACTCTCTATACATCAAAATCGAAGCTGCAAAAGTCAGATATTGTTATTGTTGCAGAGGAGCCTGCAGTAGATTTGTGGCACAAAATACTTGGACACATGACAAAAAGAGGTTTGAAAATACTTGCTGAGAAAAAACTTTTGCCTAGAATAAAAGGTACTGAATTTAAATTTTGTGAACATTGTATTATGGGTAGATAAAAAAGTGTCATTTTTAAGGAATAATTCAAAAAGGGATACAAAACTATTAGATTTGGTGCATTTTGATTTTTGTGGCCCATTTAATATAAAATCACTAGGTGGGGTTGCTTATTTTGTTACTTTTATTGATGATGCGTAGAAAAAGGTGTGGGCTTTCCCTATTAAGAGTAAGGATCAAGTTTTAGAAGTTTTTCAAAAATTTCATATGGTTGTTGAAAGGAAAACTAACAAACTTTTGAGATGTATTAGAACAAATAATGGTGGGGAGTAAGTACTACTCCAAATCCTTCGAAGAGTATTGTAGTAAACATGGGATAAAGCATGTAAAAACAATTCCTCTCACTCCACAACAAAATGGAACAGCTGAGAGAATGAATCAGACAATAATGGAGAAGGTGAGAAGTATGCTTTCAAATTATAGTTTGCCTAAACATTTTTAGGCAGAGGCTATTCGTACTTCTTGTTATTTAATAAACTTCTCTCCCACAACTTCATTAGATGGAGGCATTCCTAAAAAGGTATGGACCGGTAAGGAGTTATATTATTCTCATTTGAAAGTTTTCAGTTGTGAAGCTTATGTGCACATTCCTAAAGAATAAAGGTCCAAGTTGGATGAAAAATCATTGAAATGTATTTTCTTAGGATATGCTAACAATGAGCTAGGTTATCGGTTGTGGGATCCTCTAAAAAGAAGAATTATCAGAAGTAGGGATGTTATTTTTAATGAAGGAAAAATGTTTAAAAATATTGACAAAAGTGTGGAGATGCAGAAATTTGTTGAAATTAAAGGACAGCAAGAGGAGCAACAAGAAAATCTGCCACCATTGGAAGAAGCCACTCTGAAAATAATGACCAACCATTACAACATAATGGAAATGAGGAACAACAAGAAGCAGATGCCATGCAAGAGTCATTACAAGATATTTTGGTTTGCAGATCTGCTAGGCCTCATAAGGTTTCACAAAGATATCCTCCCTCTAATTATATTTTATTAACTGATGAAGGTGAACCTAGTTGTTTTCAGGAAGCTTGTACAAATGAACATAGTAAAGAATAGAAGAAAGCAATGGAGGATGAAATGGACTCTTTGCTGGAAAATAGAACTTGGGAGTTGGTAAAGCTTCCAAAAGGAAGAAAAGCCCTTCAAAACAAATGGGTGTACAAGATCAAACATGAGGGTGATGAGAAAGAGAGACACAAAGCAAGGTTGGTGGTGAAGGGATTTTCTCATAAAGAAGGTATATACTTCAATGAAATTTTTTCACCTCTTGTTAAAATGTCATCCATTAGAATTATTCTTGGTCTTGTTGTTGCTCTAGATTTGGAATGTGAATAGTTAGATGTAAAGACTGCCTTCCTTCATGGAGAATTGGAAGAGGAAATTTATATGGAGCAGCCAGAAGGTTTCAAAATAAAAGGTAAAGAGAACTTGGTTTGCAAGTTGAAGAAGAGCCTCTATGGGTTGAAACAGGCATCTCACTAGTGGTATAAGAAATTTGATTCATTTATGTTGGAGCATGGTTTTAATAGACTAAAGACTTATCATTGTGTCTACATTAATAGATATGACCAGGACAGGTACATTATATTATTGTTATATGTGGATGATATGTTAGTTGTTGGACAAAATAAGAATATGATTAACAGGTTGAAGAATGATTTGGGCAGCTAGTTTGCAATGAAGGATTTGGGTTCAACACAACAAATATTGGGCATGAAGATCATTCATGAAAGAAAGAAGAAGAAATTGTGGTTGTCACAAGAAAAATACATTGAGAAGGTGCTTGATAGATTTAATATGAAGGATGCCAAGCCAGTTGGTGCACCTCTTGCTTCCCATTTCAAATTGAATTCTGATTCATGCCCTTGTGATGACAAAGAGAAGGAAGAAATGAAAAAGATTCCTTATGCTTCAATAGTTGGTAGTTTAATGTATGCCATGGTATGCACATGACCAAAAATTGCACATTCAGTAGGAGTAGTCAGCAGGTTCCTTGCCAATCCAGGCAAACAACATTGGCAAGCGGTGAAATGAATGTTAAGATACCTTAAGGGTACTAGTCATTACAATTTATGTTTTGGTCATATCGATATGGTGCTTGAAGGTTTTATAGATGTAGATATGGTTGGAGATTGGACATTAGAAAGTCCACCACTGGTTATCTATATACATTTGCAAGTGCAGTAATGTCTTGGGTATCTAGGCTACAAAAAATAGTAGCTCTCTCCACAACAGAAACATAATACATAGCTGCAACTGAAGCGTGCAAAGAGATGTTGTGGATACAATGATTCCTTGGAGATCTAGGCATAAAACAAGACAAGTATGTGTTATATTGTGACATTCAGAGTGCCATTCACTTGGTGAAAAACCTAGCCTTTCACTCACGAACCAAACACATTGACTTAAGGTATCATTGGATTAGGAAAGTGTTGGAGGAAGGAAAGCTACACTTGGAAAATATCCATATAGCTAAGAACCCTATTGATATGTTTACAAAAATACTACCAAGGGCCAAACAAGAGTTATGCAGGAGCTTGGCAGGCCTACAGATGACTTGATGAGCAAGTTTAGGCAAGGATCAATAGCAAAGGTTCATCCACAATAGAATTTTTTTATCCATGAGCCTTTCATTTAGCTTCAAGTGGCAGAATGATAGTTTTGAAGGCTAAAGTTAGCTTCAAGTGGGAGAATGTTAGCTATGAAGACTAAATTTTAGAAACTTCACATTTTGAATAGATCTTTCTAGAATTGTTTTTAGAAACTTCTCATTCGATAGTTATCTTCCCATTTTATAAATATGCAAAAGCTCTCCCTTGTTTGCATGGTATTATTTATGTATTGGAAGAATTATGAGAAGATGAAAAGAGCTTATGATGTAATGATTTTCTACTATAATAAAAACTATTGATCCTTGCCCGTGGTTTTTCCTCCACATTGGAGGTTTTCCACGTAAATCTTTGTGTGCTCTATTTCATATCATTTTGATGTATAATTTCTTTCCTGTGGTTATTTTATTACTGTTTTTATCACATACTTTGTTTTAAATTTCATAACATAAATTCATTATTTGTATCAAGGAAATAAAGGAGATACAATTGCGCCTTTTAGGCAAAGAGATAATAAAGCTTCAAGGTGTCTAATATGTTAGCCAATAATCCAAAAATAAATATTTTTGCTTCTCTCTTTGTATATGTAGATTTACAAGTGAAGAAGGACTAAAAGTTGATCAAAGGAGCAATTTTTCAAGTTGTCAAAGTTGTCATCATTGTTGTCAAGTTACAAAACCTCACTTGTAAGTTTTATTTCCAGATTTTTAACAGTCAAACTTGGAGAAATCAAAAGCTTAGATCCGAGATAAAAGGACTGTAAAAATTAATTTTGGAGCCCTAGCCAAGGACCCATTCACCTAGGGGCGAACCAGTCCTACTATAGGCCCTGAAACCTACTTTTTATTAGAGGTGCACACCATTTTTCCCTTCTTAGATCTGCCTACAAATTATCTTTTCTATTTTTGTTATCATAGAATTTTGTATTTTAAGTGTTAGTTCATATAGTTCATTTAGTTTATGCACTTTAATAAATTCCAAAACATTGCAAAAAAATCATTTTTAACAACATATCCCAATATAGGATTGGTTCACCTCAAGGTTGGAAGTCAATCCTATACCTTGGAGATCTCTTTTTCTAATAAAATTAAGGAAAGGGGTGGTGGAATCCTAGGCCATTTCATCATTGAACATATCCTCCTCCTCTCTTTTTTCATATGTTTCAATACCATCCTTTATCTTTACCATATTTTCATTAAAACTTTCCCATCATGGTTGCAAATTTGGATGATACATAATATTTTATTATCACAAAAAACACATCAAATTTAGGTTCAATACATGTAGAGAACTTTTTTAATTAGTATTCATATTGTGTGCCCATTTTGATGTTCAAATTGGATTTGCCACATCGTAAATTACTTTAATTATATTTAAAATTTCAATTAACCCATGTTATATTGTTATCATTAGCATGTCTCAATCAATATCCATAAGAACAACCTTTTTTGCATCTAAAATTAGTGTATTCCTCAACTAGCATACTAGTTAGCAACTCTATCAACAATGTATAATGAAATGAAAATAAATCTTATTCAAAAGAGGAAATCAAGTTACTCCCTTCATTCTAATAGCCTCTTTAGGTGTCTTTCAAAGAATCTGAGTTAGGCCTTAAAGAAAACAGGTATGTGGAAAGATGCTCCTAAAATTTGATGGTGAATTAAAAATATTGTGGTATTATACAATTTTTTTGATCTAGTCACCATTGTTTTATAGAAATTAATTTGTGGATTTGACTTTTAAAAGCCACTAGTTGCATCTTTTCTTGATTGTTACACACTATTGCTCTTTTTAAACTTTAAACAAGGATGTAACGCAAATACAAGATAGAAAAAGATTCAAAAATGGAAATTCAATGTTATGTATAGTTTTTTTAGTTTCTCTAATTTATGTGCAATATTTGAGATTGATCAATAATATCAAACTTTATATAACTGATTTATTATTAACATTGTATACTCCATGAATGCCAAAGTAGGAATGATCAGTAAAATAGGAAACAAGCAACTCAAATTTAGTTTAGATCTCATGGAATTGCATCTATATAATCACCCTATATTGTAGTTGTAAAAAAGTAATTTCTATTTGTTCTAAAGAGACTAGAAATCTAGCAAAATGGTCTCAAGTGAAACCTATGGGAAAACACAAAAAAATATACAATTTTCCTACAAAAAACATGATTTGAAAAACCAAAAAAAAAAACGAGTTTAGTACAATAAGCCATATTGAACATCCTTGATCCATATATTCCCTAATAACTCAATGAAAGTTTTTAGATCAAGATAAATTAATTATTTAGATAAAGTAATCATTAGGATCAATCATGGTCAATACTTTGTCCATGTCAAATTATATAGCTAGAAAAAGTGGTTAATAAGCTTGGACTCCTTGGAAAGATAAAATCCTATTTACCCTTCAAACATAGTTTTCATAAGATATTTAATCATCATATGCATAATAAACATAGAATAATTGGTGGGACTTAAAAAATATCTTTCTCAACTAACTCATTCAAATATTTTTGGCATGCGGGTGGACACTTCACAGTCATTGCCCAATACAAAAAGAGATTTGTCCCCCTCATCCAAATTATATTTTTTTTAGTCGATTTACATTACTTAGAATAAAATAACTTTGCATTTAAAATAACATAACTTCTTATTGCTCATACTATATAGCTTTCTACTAAAAGAAGCTCAAAATATTTTTCTTCTAAAAAAATCTTGCTCCAATACATAAGAATGAAATAAATTACAAATAAATGATGCATGGTAAACTTGTCTACGAAAGGTCAACATCAACTACAAGTAATAAAAAAATATCAATGGTTAGCAAATTAAAAAAACTCAAGGCGTCAAAAAATATTCTCAACATTAAAAACAAATTATATAATACAAATATTTTGTAAATTTAATTTTTCTGTTTCAAAACTATGTTTATGATCAACAATAATTTTAGATGTTAGTTTTTGCATAACAAGAATATTTCCACTTAACATGTATCAAAATATTTGTCAATTAAATGATTTCATAACAAACTCAAATATATGGAATAAACTTCCTTCTCTACTCTAATTTTATATTACTTCTTGTTGTAGAACCATCTAGATGATGTTCAATGTCTCTGATTCTATACTCAACAAAATCAATGCTTAACATGTTGATGGACATGACACCAAGTTTAGTATAATCACTCATGTCAAGACTCACCACCTAATGCTGTATCAAGACGTATAAATGATTATTAATGATTAGTACACACTTATGATGTTGTATAAGTACTTATAAATTCAACTATATACCTCTTGTCAAATTTATAGAGAATTCTATATAAATTACAATTTTTGTAACCATTGCACCTCTTTTCAATACAAATGTTAGTTTAACTTAAGTTATATAAAAAATAACTTTAAATTATATTCATAAAAGGTTATTTCATTATTAAAAAATATTTTATTATGTTTAAATTTAACCAAATGTTGTTTTATTATAAAAATAACTTTAACTTATATTTTATAATGAAAAATGTTGTTTTAAAAGATGAACCAAAAGCAATGCTAGGAATAGGATCCAAAAGTAAAAAATAAAGTTTTGAGGGAAAAGGAAAAAAAGAATAACATTTTTTCTTGAAAAACCTATATAAGAACAGTTTTAGGAATGGTAAAGGTTACACATTCATATTATTAAATTTATTTCTGATGAGATTGAACATAATTCATATTTTTTTCTAGGATGAAACAAATAATGGATTTGAGGATGAAAACCCTCCTATTCATTTGAGTAATTCAATCAAGGGATTACTAGAGTGTTGAATATTTATAGTTTTCAATTTATTGATTATAGTTCATTCATTGTGATCATCAATGCAAAATTATTTTTCATACTTTTGTTGAAAATTTATCTTATTTATATTTTCTTGTAAATCATATTATTTTATTTGAGGAGATTAATTTCATAACTATTCATTCACATTATAGATTTTTGGCTTACTTGTACATGTTTGTACCTATCTATATCTATTATGTAGGTTGTATAAAGTTAAGGGTAATTTTATATTTGTAGATTATATCAAATGTATTTTGTTATTTTTTCCAACTATACCACTCATCTATTGTCATACTATTTAAGGAGTCACAACTTGGTGAAGGGTTTTGGGAGTACTATACAACTCTATTTAGGTCATTGAATTCATAAAATGCTACCAACCTTTAGTGAAATTAGGTTGTGCTATTTTAGGTTGTAGTTATTGAGTTTTATAGTATTTTAAAGGTGTCATACTACCTCAAGGATATTTATCAACAAAAAAGGCTACTTCATATCAATTGCAACACTTGGAACAATATTATGATCTTTCTTGGGTGGATTATACAATCTAAATTGGGTTGGACCAATAATGAGGTTTGATATTACTTCATATTTTTGGCTAGTGCACTAACTTATTATTGTTGGAGAGAGTAAACATAGAAAGATAGGGAGAGAAAAAGAGTCTGAGAGAGGGAGAAAAGTGAGAGAGAAAGAGAGAGGGAAATTGATATAGAAAGAGTGAGGAATAGAGAAAGATAGGGGAGAAGAGAAAGAGATAAGAGATACAGAGTGAAATAAGACAATGAAAAGATATATATACACACACACATACATATACATATGTATGTATATATGTGCACAAGAATTTTAACCTAGCCCACACTAGGTGAAGCCACAAAGGAGGGACCCCATCCCCATAAATAAAGTCCCTCAAACCCAATACATGAAATCCCATAAATGAGATATAAAGTGGAAATCACGACGATCCATTCAAGACACCATAATGGCTATAATTTTACAATTTTGCTCCACATTTGGTGTGGGAGAGGAGATGCATGTTGAACATTACTTCAATTTTCTTCTTTTTCATTTGTACCACTATCTGATTTTCCTCTAGTGCCCCAACACTCTCAACCTTATTTGATTCCTCGAGAGGTTTTTGCCTCCCCCGGCTCTTAGTATTATCCACCAACTCCTTATTTGACTTAGGGTCCTTTGTAACCTTAATTCTATCCCTTCCCATAGGAGGAGATCCATCTGTGGCCATTGATGAGGCATGTAATTTTCTTGGTATATCCTTGTGATTTCCATCCTCCAAAAAATTATTTGGGGAAGTAGTGATGGTTTTTCCATCCTTGCAAAAATCTTCTTTCTCAATGAATAATGATGGGGGGATACATATTTCCACCAAGTGGCTTGTTTGTCAATTTTATATTTTGAATAATGAGTAGCAATATTCCCAGTATTAAAACATCTATGACAGTGAAAGTGTAAACCCTCATAACAACTAGTTCTAAAACTCATTTACAATTTTTAGAGAGATATTCACTGGAAGATCTTTGGTAATATCCATCTCCACCAGGATATGAGCATATGTGGTATGCATATAATTTGATGAGCCCTCATCCACACCCAAAAACTTCCCTAATAAATTACCTATATCATCAAAATAAGATTCAAACTAAAATTGTAATGGAATATTTAAGAGTCTTACCCAGATTGGAGTAGCATCGAAATATTCAATGACATGATTCAAAGAAGGGTGCCATAATTTCAACATAAGCAAATACTGCTCACAACTCCATTAATAGTAATAGAGGATTGTATGTCTATTCTAAACATTGTCAAATATCACCACAAAAAACCCTTGTATGTAGGGGTAAATTTAAATATCACCATCCAAAATGGGGTGCCATATGGTTGTAATTCATTGATGTAGCTTAAAGAAGCTCAACCAAAACCCTATGAATCTCCCAACCAAACCCATCTTTTCCAAATACACTTCATTTTCAGCCACTTATAATTTCCTCTTCAAAACTCATAGTTGGGGAAGTACCAACGCATTAGAGATGTTGATTCATTTGATTAAAACTATAGACCAACACGCTAGTACCCTCTTTCCACACCTAGTCTCATATATCACCCCATAATACCAAATAAAGGTGGAAATCCCTATACTAGACTATCGAGATTATATTGTCGTTTCCCCTACATGTCTCCCATCTAAATGCCGCTACCTAAGTTTGTTGTTGAAAACCATAGCCTCTATAGGTTCTCGCAGTAACCACATTTTGGGAGCTTGGATTATTTAAGAAGTGACTATTAAATTGTAATACTACTTAAAGTAATCTATAAAAAATAGAAGACTTAAAAAGAGGGGGTGACTCTTATAATAATAAATACAATCATAGAATGAATTTTATATATAAAATAGATATATAATTAAGTAATAAGCATATAGATATTAAATATAATATAATTAGTATATTGTACAAATTTATAATTTAATATTTATTATCTAAGTTGATCATATTTAACATTTATAATTTGTGGAAGTTTTCATCAATAAGTGAATGACATGTCAAATATTGTAGTTACAAATTTTGGTGGAGATATTGTAGGTACAAAAGTTAGTCTCTTTTCTCTCTTTTCCTTTATATATATTTTCTCTCTCTATCTCTCCTACCTTGTGTCTCTTTATTACTCTATCAATATCCCTCCCTCTCTCTCTACATCTTTATCTCTACCTCTCTATATCCATCTCTCCCTCTTGATCTCCTTTATTTCTCCCTTTCTCTTTCTTTCAACCCCTTCTCTCTCTTGATTTTATCTCTCTTTGCCTCTATATTCTTTCCTCTCTCTCTCTCATGCTCTATCTCTCTTTGTTGAAAGAATGAAGAAGTTTTCAATTAATGAGTTGTCATTGATGTCAACACTACATGATGAATGTCAATTAGCATGATGGATGGTTACATAAAAGTTATTTTGAAAAAGGTTTCTTGGCTGAGTGACTACACTGGAAGTTCCAACATGTAGTTCCCTCCAATAATTTGGTTCACATTTTTCTACCCTTTCAGATCTACTCCTGCGATTTTAGTATGTTGTTCATGGATATCACTCACATCTTATTTTAGAATTTCAGTTGTTTTAGATAAATGGTTCAAAAGTAGCAAGTAACAAAAGATCAAAAATATGGATTACATATCTCTTTGTGTACTAGCTATCACCTAATTGTTTTGCATTCCTCTGTGGATTTGAGTTAGAAATTGTGGTTTTGGGAGAAGGTTAACTGGTGTCAGTAAATTGTATTTTCCAGTTGACATGACATTTTGTGATCCATGTATGCTTTGGTAACGTTCAATTGGAATATTTTTAATTTTGGGTTCTATGCCTAGCCAACTTGATGTATGCAAAGTGTTGTGAAGATTAAATATATGGTGCAAATGGAAAAGAAAGATGTTATAGGTCCTTGCCAACCTATATTGCTTGTTTTTTTGGGTGTGAAGGTAATTTTGGTTTGAATTGAGTGTCGACAAGGCATTTTTTGTATAATTCAAGGCTACATCTAATTAGATTGGCCTAATTTATGTTTGTGATGTATTTTAGTATATATAAGGTTGAATTGAGTTGTGGAAGAGAGATGATACACACACATGATCTAAATGCAAGCGATGGTGCGAAGTTTTGCAGAATTGAGTAAATAGGCTATGAATATTGAGAAAAGGTATGTGAATGTAGAGTAGAGGATAGATTTGTAATATGGGCTTTATTAGAGTGTGTAATAAGCTTTAAAGGAATTGAATCCAACATATGTTAGATGCATTTCTCTCAGTTCAAAATTTGGTTGTGAGGCCACCTCTTTGTATCTTTCTTTTTATTTTGAACAGTGAGTTCAACTTGCAGTGAGTCTTTATTTAATATCTTATAACTAGTTATAACATATTGTGAGTTAATCCTCACCATGTTTTTTCCCATTTTGGGTTTTCCACGTAAAAATCTTGGTGTTCATGTGTTGTATGTGTTATGGGTTGTTCATGCTTTTATTCCTTATAATTGTTAAATATGTTGTGGAAATTGGATGGCTAATAATTGGATGGTTTCTTAGAATACTGATTCACCCCCCTCTTAGTATTTCATGTGTTCAACAATTGGTATTAGAGTCAGGTTCCTTGGAAGAAGCCTAATTGCTCTAGGCAAATCTTGGAAATTGAACACATGGATTTGAAAGTAATTTTTTCTATTGGATACACATAAGGAGATTGCATGTTTGACAAAGATGGATAACTCAAACTTTCACTTGAGTAACTTGACAAGATTGAAGTTGAAAACAAAGATCTAAAGGAAAATGTCAAAGAAGCAAATGATTGCATCAAAAAATTGAGAGAGAAAATCAAGAAGTTCAAAGAATGGGATAAGGAGGTCAATGAACAATTGAAACAAGCAAATGAGAACATCACTAAACTAAAAGTGAAAGTGTAAGAAAAAAGGATAATTAAGGAATATCTAAATTCAATGATAAAAACTAAGTCTGATGAATGCACAAGGCCTGAATAAGAAGTGGTAAATTTGAGATCAGATCTACAGAAAGAAAGAATTTGTGAGGACAAATTCAAGACAAGTTTTACAATGCTTGATGAATTAATTACAAGAGAAAAATCATTCAAAGACAAAGGTGTTTTGGGACTTGAAAAATGAGAAATCTCAAAAAATGCAAAGAAGAATAGTAAATCAGAGAAGATTGAAGACACGAAGAACAATGGAAATTTCTGAAATCAAAGAAACAATTCTAGAAGACCCCTTATCGGACAAACAAATTCTCAAAGGTATGCATCTTTCAATTATATTTTTTATTTTCACAATAAATTTGGACATAGAGCAATGGAATGTAGAAGCAAAATGAATCAGAGTGTTCCATCCTTTATTGGACAATGCTTTGCATGCAATAAATTTGTGCATAGAGGAAATGAATGCAGAAGTCAAATGATGAATGCATATAATAGTGGTAGAATAATTAATTCCTTTAATGGCTATTGTTATACATGCTATGGATTTGGACATAAGGCTAATTAATGCAAATCTAGAATGAATGAAAGGAGAAATATCATAGGCAACAGTTGCAACAGGCTTGGACATATTGCTAGATTTTGCAAAAGCAAAAATTCAAGGAAGGACAATTCGGTAAAGAGAAATGAACCAATTAAAAAGATTGATCCAACTGAAGTAAAGAAGGAAATGGAAAATATTTGGAGAAAAAAAGAGGAACCATAGAACAAGGAAGAACCAGAGGCTACAAATGGATTTGTACCACCCTTTAGTGCAAATCATTCCTCTAAGAATTAAACCTAGGAATTGTCTTAGGGGGAGCAATAACATAATATCATATAATCCCCTATCGATATGATGTGTCATGGCTCTGCACGAAGATATGGGATGGAGATGGATAGTATGGATCCTTTGGAGAAAAATTTGGAAGAAAATATTCAGTTGTGGAGATTTGTGGAGCAATTTAAGGTTCACTGTTGTATAGAGAAGGTTTTACTAGCTTTACTATTTGATGTATTAAATGTGAATTGAGGAAGAATCAAAGGAATTATATACCTATCCTTGGTTGATTTCATTCACTTTTATGCTTTTGGAGAGCTGAAGTGAATTCAATATTTTGAAGGAAATTTGTGAAGCAGAGCACCCTAACCCTAATTTTGGTTGAGCAAGAAAAAGGTATTTATTGTTATCCAAAATTGAAATAGAATTTGTTTTGCATTTGAATTAAGTAGAAATGGAAACACCTATAGTGTTAAATGTGAGTGAGAAACACCAACTAAAATTCAAAAAATATCCCATGAAATTATTTGAGAATGACCCACTTGGAGAATTTTCAAGTACCCCATACATAATTTTTCCCATTGAGGAGATTAGGGCATACATCCATGGGAAGATGGAAGAATACAACCATACAAAACTTATAGATCTGTAGATAGGTAAATTAATTAGAGAAGACTTCAACATCAAATCTGGGTATGAAAACCTAGTGAAGAAGAAATTGGATGCCTAACAATTGTTTCCATGTTTCATCTATGATGATGAACTCAAGTATGTGAGAATAACATTGAGAAGAGTGCATGAAATTTTTTATGGACTTACCTAGATTGATAACTAAGGAAGTCATAAGGGGAATTACTAGACTTTGTGACACTACACATGTACCTATGCTAAAATCTATAAAGAATAAGGATGTAATGAAACTAACAGGGGCTACATTTGATCAAAGGGATCTCATAGTGAACACCATACTAAATCCTATGGTAAGATATGCAACTATGGTCATTGGTTACAAAATATAATACATCAATAGAGAAAATTTTGTGTCTACTACAGTAATTCATGTAGCCCATGAAATGGTGGAAAAAGGAAAAGATAATCATTTCAGTGAGTTGCTTTGGCAACAAATTTTTGACAACCTAAAGCAAACTAAAGATAAGAAATACCCCTTCAAATTTGGGTTTTTGGTAGTTTGTTTGCTATTTTATTTTCCTAGGGAGCTTCTAGGAAGAAGCAATATAATTTGGAGTAAAATCAAGCCTATATCTCATCAAATCTTTGAACATATACACAACATTGGTGATACGAAAGCTCAAGATGAGGCACTTACTAATTTTTTTGTAGTATTTTAGAAGAGATTGCATGAATGGGAGAGGATTCCTAGTTTTGTAGTGGAAAAATATCAAGATGACATCACATTTTTTGTCAAAACTAATGAATGCATCATTGAAGTTGTGGAACCCAAAACTATTTGGATTCAACCACTTGGATATGAGATCACTAAAAATGAAGCAGATGGTTATGTCGGTATACTATTGGACATTCCTAAGGACCCTACTCAGAAAAGACAAGGAAAATATGAGGAGAAATCCATGGATGTGCACATGGAACTGAAAAATCCTGAAATTAAAAGAAAGGCAACAAAAACGGTACATGATTACATCAAGGAGAAAGGATTCATAGATGAAGAAATACAAAAATTTAAAGAAAAATAAAAATGAGAAACAATCACAACAAGTGGGACCACCAGACCTAGAAGATCAGGAATAACTACTTCCACTATTGTCCCTAGTATTTAACCCTTTGGATCAGTTTCTACCTCCAGCATAACCAAGAGAATGAAGATAAGTGCTTCGGTAATAGAAGAACCTAAGGTGGAGGAGGCCACAAGGCCCAGAAAGAGAAATAAAAATACTCTGACAGCCTCTACTACCACTACATCAAAAATAATAAAAGAAAAATTAGGAGAGAAAAGGATGTGTACAATCCAAAGAAGAATAAGAAGAGGATGAATATTCACCATTAATTATCAAAAGAAGTGTTGTTTCACAAGAAAAAAAAAATAGATATTTTGAATACTTTAGATGATGAAGAAATTGAGAAGGAAAAGGAATCCTTTCAGATACACATGCATAAGCTACTGAAGGAAAGGAATTAAAAAAGATTAGACACAGGAGAACCAAAGAAGAAAAAGAAGACCTCTGAAAAGACCACCTAGTCCAATGAAGTTGGACTCATTATTCAAAGGAATGTTGCATCATGAGATGTTGGAGGAAATTGCTACCTTATATGAAAAGGAAAATGAGGAGAACAAAGCTACTAGAATAGAAGCAATTGTCAAATTCATTGCTACAGTCGAAGCAGATATGGATAACATTAGGAAGAAAGTGTATGATGTTGTGAGCAAACTCTTATTGGAAAGAAGAAAAGAAGCCAATGAAAGGGAAGATAAGCTTAGATCATATGCAGTGGAGAAAATTGGATCATCCAGATGTGATGTTGAAAAGACCACCCTAGCCCAAGTACTTAGCGAAGAATTCAGAAAAAAAAAATGAAGAGTCACACTTCTAATGGGAAGATATCAAGATAAACTTAAGAAAATGTAGAAGGAAACAAAAGAAAAGGTTATCGATATTGCATAAAAGTATGGCATGATTCCCAACAAGGAACAAGATCCAAAAATTAAAAGCATAGGAGCTACTAATACAAAAGAAATTCTTGATAATACTCCTCTGGATATAGGTGAACCACTATAAGAAAATGTTGAAGAGGATAATGTTGTTGAGATCAAAGAGAAAACTGTAAAGGATGATATTTCTATTCCCCTAGTATATCAAGGCCACACGAAGATATTTTTTCCTCCGATAGATACAAAAGAGAACATAGGAGAAGGTGAGAAGCATGATACAGTCAGTGAGCAAAGGAATGAGGATGAAAAGAATTAGGAAGAAGAGAATTATGGTGAGAAGGAAGGAGAAAAAGATAAAAATAAAGATGATGACCAAGGAAAGAAGGACAAGGATGAAGGAGATAAAGATAAGATCTTCAGTGAAGAAGAAGGAAAGGTAGAAGGAGAAGAAGTTTCTAATACCGAAAAGAATGAAGAAGTAGAGAAATTTTAGGATTTACCTAAGCCCTTTGGTGAATCCTCCTCCAATAATCCTTTTAGAAGGTTTGTTGTCTAAACAGTTAAAGTTTCAACCTATTGTTTCTTCTCAATTGTTGTAGTTACCCATTTAGCGGGGTAGTGTTGATCTAGACAAGATATCTTTTATACATAAATTGCAGCTAAGTGATGTGTTTAGTGCATCAAAAAGAAAATAAATCATTGAAAAATATCAAAAGAGGAGTGAATTAATAGATGAGGTTGTAAGGTGTTACAAGAAATTGTTCCAAGAACTAATGTTGATACATCTTTACTCGCATGGAAAATTCCAAATTATTGTTTGACTCCTTTAAGGAATATCCCTCTAGATTGAAAAGAAAAATCAAAGTAGAGGTTGAGTCAAGGATTACAGAGAAGAAGTTAACGGATATCACAAAAAAATTTGCATCTGCACATACAAAATTTTAAGAATGCTTGAAGGAAGTACTAGCCTACGAGGAAGGTGCAAAAGCATTATTTATGTATTGCATGAAGTGGTCAGATGCCACACAAGGGATAAAAGATGAAATAGACTCGATCGAGTCCAGAATAGCCAATGCATCAAAAGTCTATGATCCAAAGTCTTGGCACTATAGCATTGCCAAGACTTGGCACTGTAGCATTGTTTGGCATTTGGGGAAGGTTAAGACAAGTAGAAGATTGATTTCTACATCTAGGAAACCCTTTGGTTTTCCATTTCCATCATGGATTGAAGTTTGCACCTTGTTTGCATATGAGACAGTTGGTGTCCCATTGAATGCTACCACCTTAAATTCTTTTCCATGCATTTTGAAGTTTCCAAATCATTTTGAAAGGTCTATAGGATCATTTGTTTCGCCATTACATGTTATCCACATTGGTGACATGTTGTTCCACATCATTGAGAAGTTTTCCACTCTTGAAATATCAAAAGTTCTGACATTGTTGAAGAAGTATGTCCTTGTCATAGTTACCCATTGAACCTTAAGAAGATGAACCCATTGTTGTGAAATATGGTATCAATCATATAACCTCTACCCTTCTTTGCATCATTTTGGTATCAAATCCAAACCAAGCCAAATTAGAAGAAGAATTGAATTGAAGTCAAGTTGCAATGCCTCCAAGGGTGAATACAGATAGGATAGTTAGAGAGGTGAGAGACTCTCTTGCAGAATTGAGGGCCATAAGGGAAATCCTTGATACAAGACTCATAATTATTGAGACCAACCAAAGGAGAGGAGCAAACACATGGGATTTGAGTGACCGAGAAGATGATGAAGAAGAAGTGGGTAAAGAGACACCACAAGGAGAAGATGATGAGAAAAGAGATGTTGAGGAAAAGAGGTTGGAGAGGTTGCTAAAGGTAGTAAATAATCATGGTTCCAAGATCAAAATGGAACTCCATGTTTATGAAAGAAGTTTGAATGGAGAAGAAATCCTAGATTGGATAGGAGAACTTGACAAGTATTTTGAGTATGAAGAGATACCTAAGGGGAAAAAAGTGAAGTTGGAAAGTACAAAGCTAAAAGGACATGCATCCCTATGGTGGGATTATGTACAAGAAGAGAGGAAGAAAAAGGGCAAGGCAAAGATTTCATCTTGAGATAGAATGGTTGCAAAATTGAAGGGTATGTTCTTACCTAGTAATTATACCATTCAGTTGTATAGAAGGTTGCAAAATTTGAAGCAAAAGGACATGGATGTGAAGACATATACATAAGAGTTCTATAAACTAAGTATTATATCAGTTCACATGGAAGAAGATGTGGAAAAAGTTGCAAGGTACTTGAATGGGTTAAAGTATAGCCTTCAAGATGAGTTAAGTCTCTCAAGCCCAAGGATAGTGGAAGAATGTTATTAGTTGGCCATAAAGGTTGAAGATAAGTTGAAGAGGAGACAAGAAAAGAAAAGCAGGGGTAGAGGAAGGATTTTCAAAGGAAGAGGGAAATTTTTTGGTAGAGGGCAGTCCCAAAGATCACAAGGTGAAACAAGAAGCAATCAAGGACAAGCAGCGGATTCAAGAGGCGGATTCCGAGGAAGAAGATCCAATTTTAGAGACAAATTTGGAAATAGAGGAGGCTCAAATGGATTCACAAGGAAGTGTTATAAATTTAATAAATTTGTAGGCCATCAAGCATAGCAATTCTCTGAGGAGCAGCCATCTACCTCTTTCAGAGGTGAGAGGATAAATTAGATTACACAAAGTGGAGATGAGGCTGAAAGTGTCAATTCTCCATTACAAAATGTAGAACCAGAAGTTGGAGAGTCCTTATTGATGAGAAGGACCTTGATCAAAGTACCTATGGAGAAGGAACCACCACAAAGAAATTCACTCTTCAAGACTACATGCAAGTGCCAAGGTAAATTTTATAGAGTTGTTATTGATTCTGGTAGTACTGACAATTTGGTTCCTATTGAAATGGTAGAAAAGCTAAAGTTGAAAAGGATTCCTCATGCCACTCCATACACAGTCTCTTGGCTAAACAAAGGGAAGCAAGTAGTAGTGAATGAATAAATTTGGGTAGAATTCCACATAGGGGGTTACAAGGATAGTCTTGTGTGACATAATTCCAATGGATATTTTCCATACACTCCTTAGTAGGCCTTCGCAATATGATAGAAAGGAAATCTATGATGGTAGGAAAAATACATATGCCATAGAAAAAGATGGGGTTTCTTACACCCTCACACCATTGAAAGATGAAATCCAAGAATCACAAGTAGGATCTAGTGTGATGTTTGTAGATGAGAAAGAGTTCCTAAAGACCATGGAAGAGGAGAATATGGGTTTTTCCATCATAGTCAAGCCTAGGTCTATCATGATAGCATAAAAGAAAGTGTAGTTTCCTTTGGAGATAAAAACCTTTCTAAAAGAATATGTTGCTATAGTAGTGGATGATATCCCCAACACCTTGCCACCCACAAGGGACATTAGTCACCACATTGATTTTATACTAGGGGCTAGTTTTCCTAACAAATCTTCTTATAAGATGACACCACAACAAAATGAGGAGATTAAGAGGAAAGTGTAGGAGTTACTTGATAAGGGGTTGATTAGAGAGAGTTCAAGCCCTTGTGTGGTTCTCACAGTCATAGCACCAAAAAAGGGAGGTGAGTGGAGGATGTGCACTAATTCTAGGGCCATCAATAAGATCACAATAAGGTATAGATTCCCTATTCTATGGATTGAAGACTTGATGGACTATTTTAGGTGGAGCATGCTACTTTCTAAAAGTGATCTCAAGAGTGGGTATCATCAAATTAGGATTGAACCGAGTGATGAATGGAAGAAAACATTTAAGACAAATGAAGGGTTGCACGAATGGCTTGTGATGCCCTTTGGTCTATCAAATTGAGCCAGTACCTTCATGAGGTTGATGAATGAAGTGATCAAAACTTTTATTGGTAAGTTTGCTGTGTTTTACCTTGATGATATTCTTGTTATCAGTAAAACTAAGGAAGAGAATTTTCACCATTTGGATTTAGTTTTGAGAAGATTGCATGAAGAGAAACTAATGATCAATTTGAAGAAATGTGAGTTTATGAAAAATAGAGTTGGTGTATCTTGGTTTTGTGGTTACAAATGGCACCTTGAAGATGGATCCAAGCAAGGTTGAAGCTATTGTAAATTGGCCTCCACCCAAAGTAGTTGATGAGGTAAGGATTTTCCACGGTTTGGATAGTTTTTATAGAAAATTTATTAAAGGTTTCAATTATGTTTTTGCTCTGATCATTGATAATATAAAGGGTGATAAGAGAAAGAAGTTTTTTTGGTCTAGTGAGGTTGAAAGGAGTTTTGAATATTTGAAAAAGGGGTAGTTGAGCAGCCTATATTGGCTTTTTCTAGTTTTGATAAAGTCTTTACAATTGAATGTGATGCTAGTGGCCATGCCATAGGTGCTATGTTAAGTCAATAAACCAAGCCTATTGCCTTCTTTAGTGAGAAATTAAATGAAGACAAAAATAACTACTCTTCCTATGACCTTGAGATGTATGCAATGGTGCAAGAATTAAATAAGTGGAGACATTATCTACTCCCTAAAGAGTTTGTAGTGTATACTGATAATCATGCCCTTTAATTTTTGAATAGTCGAGAAAAACTTAGTCATAGACATGTTAAATGGGTAGAGTATTTGAAAGGATTTACTTTCACCATTAAACATAAGAAGGGTAGTCTAATAAAGTGGTTGATGCTTTGAGTAGAAGGGCTCTAATGGTGTATGAAATTTAGTTGCAAAGAATGGGAGTTAATTCCTTGAAAAGTATGTACCTTGAAGATGCAGATTTTAAAGAGATTTATGCAAGTTGTAGGCAACCTTGTAGTATCAATAACAATAAGTGGCTTGATTTTATGATTCAACATGATTTTTTGTTCAAGGGAGCACAACTTTGTGTCCCTAAGTGTTCAATGAGAGATAACTTGATAAAGGAAAAGAATAGTGGTAGTTTTTCAAGTCATTTTGGTCTTGATAAGACCTTGGAGCAATTGAGAAGGTACTATTTTTGGCCTAAAATGCAAAATGATGTAAGGAAATTTGTTAAAAAATGCACTTTTATGTAGGGTTATACCAAACTCTTCCTATTCCCAATAGGCCTTGGGAATCAATTAGTATGGATTTTGTAATGGGGTTGCCAAGAACACAAAGGGGCTTTGATTTTGTGTATGTTGTGGTTGACAAGTTCTCTAAAATGGCTCATTTCATACCTTGCAAAAGTACTAACGATGCATCATACATAGCAGGTATATTCTTCAAGGAAGATGTAAGAATTCATGGTTTGCCTCTTAGTATTGTTTCAAATAGAGATAGTAAATTTATTAGTCATTTTTGGCGAACTTTGTGGAAGAAACCAGGCACTAATATTAGTTTGAGTTATGCTTATCACCCCGAAACTGATGGGAAGATTGAAGTAGTTAATAGAAGTATGGGAAACCTCTTAAGGTGCCTCCCCAAAGAGCATTCAACTCAATGGGATCTTGTTTTTCCTCAAGTTGAGTTTGCTTATAATGATTCCTTGAACAAGAGCATTAGAAAGAAGTTGTCTATGGTTTGCAGCCTAGGGGTGTTTGAATTGAGGAACATCAGTGGTATGGAAAGGCCAAGTGCTGAGGGAGAGAAATTTGCAATGGCAATGTAGGAGATCCACCAACAAGTCAGGGAGCACCTTCAAAATAGTGTTGATAAGTATAAGAAAAGGGCAGATGCAAAAAGGAGGGAAGTGGATTTCAAGGTAGGTGATTTGGTTTTGGTTCATTTTCAAAAGAAAATATTTACACAGGGGTAGTACTCTAAGTTTCACATGAAGAAGATAGGACCCTACAATATTGTTCATAAATTTACAAATACTGCATATGAGGTTGCACTACCTCAAAGAGTTGGTATATCTCCTATCTTCAATGTTGTTGACTTACATCCATATAAGGGGGAACTCATTGATGATCCAGGAGTAGGCTCACAAGCAGGTTCAAATGTTGAGTGGATCAAGGACCTTCCACCAAGTAGACCTCTGGAGTTAGAGTGTATCCTAGACACCAAAGCACTCAAGAAGACAAGGAACAAAGCCTATTTTTAGTATTTAGTCAAATGGAAGGTTCTTCCTAATGAAGATGTTACTTGGATGTTTGAGGCTGATATTATCAGGCATGGATATACTATTGCAGGTCCTAACTGTAGTGGAACTTGAGTTCTTTTTCTCCTCTGGGGAGTATGTTGTAGGGGCACCCTCGGTTTCAGGTGCACCCTTGGTTCCATGTAGTGGAGTTTTATATTTTTGTCATGGGAATGTTGATTTCATGTAATAAGGTCTTTTTAGGCCATTTAATGTCATTTGGGGTCATTGTTAATTCTTTAGGTGCAAGGTAGGCAAAAAGTGTAAAAGATGTCAAAATGCAAGAAAAAATGTCAAGCAACTTTTGCAAGATTTGTGAAAATGATGTTTTGTTAATTCCTTAACTAAAATATGGTTAGATATAGTTGAAATATGGTTACAAAACCTTAAATATGTTTTTATCCTCGATTTGAGAGGTTGGAATGAATATTTTGAGCGAGAAGCTCTCTTTGCACGTTGAATTCAAGTGTTTTCCTGCATTTCATTAACTTATTTCATGTTGTACGGGTTACTATTGCATTGTACAAATGGAAGGTTGATTGTATGTTGTATAGGGCACTCTTACCTTTCATTTTATTTTGGTTTTGTTGAAATCCAAAGAATTTTGAGAAAGATATCCACGTTTTAGTGAAAATTGGGTTAAACCCTACCTAGGGTTCCAAGAAGCACTAAAAATGCATTTACTCGCATTTCCTCCATGAAAAAATTAAGAAATCTTGTACACAAGTCTATTTGTATGTATTCTAAATTTTTGTAAGAGTGGAGGCTTGGGTCTTGCATGTGTGAGGAGAAATATGTTGACAGATGTCGCATTTTGGCTTGTTTCACAGTCAAAATTCCTCTTGGTGATTGCTTTGCCAAAGTCTTGGCACTATAGCATTTTTGGTGTTTGGGGAAAGTTAATACAAGAAGAAAATTTATTTCTACATCTAGAAAAACCCTTTGGTTTTCCATTTCCATCGTGGATTGAAGTCTGCACCTTGTTTGCATATAAGACATTTAACTGTCCCATTGAATGTTGTCACTTTAAAGTTTGTTCCATGCATTTTGAAGTTGCCAAAGCCTTTTGAAAGGTCTGTAGGATCATTTGTTTCACCATTAAATTCTTCCACATTGGTGACATGTTGTTCCACATCACTGAGAGGTCTGCCACTCTTGAAATATCAAAAGGTTTGTCATTGTTGAAGAAGTCTTCCCCTATCATAGTTACTCATTGAACCTTAAGAAGATGAACCCATTTTTGTGAAATATGATATCAATCATATAACCTCTACCCTGCTCTACATCAAATTACAATATTTTTCAATGGGAATGGTTATGAACAAATTTTAATGGTTCAAATCCTATAAATATAACATGTTCTCAATCATCTAGTATTTCTCTATCCCCTGATATGTAAGAGTGGTATGTAGCTAACAATGAAAGTAATTTGATCAAAACAGTAAATCTTAAGACAGGAGGTGCAAGACTATTGGCTGGAAGTGATTCATTATATGTAGATAATCTTTTTCAGTTTAGATCACGATGGTACTAAAACAAAGGATAGATTCCAAAATCCAACCACCTACTCAACAATGCCTAAGCAATCATTTACCTGTCAATTATTATAATGATCGCAGTCATAATATTTTAATTCATATGTACAGGAAATGTGAAGGGCCCTTACTTTTATTATTTATAATCGATTCTTTAAAAAAGAAAAGAAAAGAATCAATTACAAGGCCAAACTAGTAATAAGGAAATAAAGAGTTGCCTCTTAAGGTAAATAAGAATTGAAAGGAAATTTGAAGGTTTAAGGGATAAGTATTTTCTTCAGATTAAAACAAGATAATAGATTTTCAAGAAACCGTTACAAATGGTAGGAGAGAATATAAAGGAGAATTCACATTACAAAATGGGTGCTTGGCTACTATTGTTCATCAGAGGAAGGGAAGGAGCAGTTTTGTTTTCTTCAAAAATAATGTGTTGTACAAAATGATTATGAATGTGTGAATTTATTATTTGTATCAGGGAAATAAAGAAGATTCAACTACACCTTTTGAGAAAAGAGATAATAAAACTTCAAGGTGCCTAATATGTTAGTCAACAATCCAAAAACAAGCATTTCTTCTTCTCTCTTTGTATATGTAGATTTACAAGTGAAGAAGGATTGAAATTTGATAAAAGGAGAAATTTTTCAAGTTCTCAAAGTTGTCGTCATTGTTTTCAAGCTACAAAAACTCACTTGCTGGTTTTATTTCCAACTTTTTAACATTCAAACCTAGAGAAATCAAAAGCTTATATCCAAGATCAAAGGACTGCAAAAACTAATTTTGGAGCCCTAGCCAAGGACCCATTCACCCAGGGGTGAACCAGTCCTACTACATGCCCTAAAACCTACTTTTTATCAAAGGTGCACACCATTTTTCCCTTCTCAAATCTGCCTACAAATTATCTTTTCTATTTTTGTTATCATAGAATTATGCATTTCAAGTGTTAGGTCATATATTTTATTTAGTTTATGCACTTTAATAAATTCCAAAACATTGCAAAACATTCATTTTTGTCATAAGAAAATAACATATCCCAATATATGATTGGTTCACTTTAAGGTTGAAATTCAATCCTATACCTTGGAGATCTCTTTTTCTAATGAAATTAAGGAAAGGGGTGGTGGAATCCTAGGCCATTTCATCATTGAACATCATCAATTCCTCCTCCTCTCTTTTTTCATATGTTTCAATAACATCCTTTATCTTTATAATATTTTCATTAAAACCTTCCCATCATGGTTGCAAATTTGGATGATACATAATATTTTATTATCACAAAAAACACATCAAATTTAGGTTCAATACATGTAGAGAATTTAAATTAACTTAATTAATATTCAGATTGTGTGCCTATTTTGGTGTTCAAATTGGATTTTCCACATTGTATATTACTTTAATTATATTTAAAATTTCAATTAACCCATGTTATATTGTTATCATTAGCACATCTCAATCAATATCCACAAGAACAACTTTTTTTGCATCTAAAATTAGTGTATTCCTCAACCAGTATATTTGTTAGCAACTCTATCAATAATGTATAATGAAATGAAAATAAATCTTATTCAAAAGAGGAAATAAAGTTACTCTCTTCATTCCAATAGCCTGTTTAGGTGTCTTTCAAAGAATCTGAGTTAGGCCTTAAAGAAAACAAGTATGTGGAAAGATGCTCCTAAAATTTGATGGTGAATTAAAAATATTGTGGTATTATATAATTTTTTTTATCTAGTCACCATTGTTTTGTAGAAATTAATTTGTGGATTTGACTTTTAAAAGCCACTAGTTGTATCTTTTCTTGATTGTTACACACTTTTTCTCTTTATTCAACCTTAAACAAGGATGTAATGCAAATACAAGATAGAAAAAGATTCCATTAAAGATTCAAAAATGGAAATTCAATGTTATGTATAGTTTTTTTAGTTGCTCTAATTTATGTGCAATCTTTGGGATTGATCAATAATATCAAACTTTATATAACTGATTTACTATTAACATTGTACACTCCATGCATGCCAAAGTAGGAATGATCAATAAAATAGGAAACAAGCAACTCAAATTTAGTTTAAATCTCACGGATTACATCTATATAATGACGCTATATTGTAGTTGTAAAAAATTCATTTCTATTTTTTCTAAAGAGAGTAGAAATCTAGAAAAATAGTCTCAAGTGAAACCTATTGGAAAAGACAAAAGAATATACAATTTTCCTACAAAAAATTAAGAGTTCAATACAATAAGCCATATTGAGCATCCTTGATCCATATATTCCCTAATAACTCAATGAAAGGTTTCAGATCAAGATAAATTAATTATTTAGATAAAGTAATCATTAGGATCAATCATGGTCAATACTTTGTCCATGTCAAATTATATAGCTATAAAAAGTGGTTAATAAGCTTGGACTCCTTGTAAAGATAAAATCCTATTTACCCTTCGAACATAGTTTTCATAAGGATATTTAATCATCATATGGATAATAAACATAGAATAATTAGTGGGACTTAAAAAATATCTTTCTCAACTAACTCATTCAAATATTTTTGGTGTGTGGGTGGACACTTCATAGTCATAGCCCAATATAAAAAGAGATTTTTCCCCCTCATCCAAATTATATTTTCTTTAGTCGATTTACATTACTTAGAATAAAATAACTTTGCATTTAAAATAACATAACTTCTTATTGCTCACACTATGTAGCTTTCTACTAAAATGAGCGAAAAATATTTTTCTTCTAAAAAAATCTTGCTCCAATACATAAGTATGAAATTAATTACAAATAAGTGATGCATGGTAAACTCGTCTACAAAAGGTCAACATCAACTAAAAGTAATAAAAAAATATCAATGGTTAGCAAATTAAAAAAACTCAAGGCATTAAAAAATATTCTCAACATTAAAAACAAATATATAATACAAATATTTTGTACATTTAATTTTTCTGTTTCAAGACTATGTTTATGATCAACAATAATTTTAGATGTTAGTTTTTGCATAACAAGAATATTTACAATAACATGTATCATTTTTTTTGTCAATTACAAGAATTCATAACAAAGTCAAGATCGGGGAGGCTGGCCAAGAACAGCAAAAAGAGACTAATTATTGAGGACTCGGAGGTGGAGCAGTCGGACAGCAAGGGTTACAAGGAGGAAGATTTTGACGATGAGACTGATGATTTGGGGGAGAATCCCCTGCCTATTCCGATGGACAACAAGATTCCTTGTATGGCTCTGACTCGCAGACTCCATTGGTGACTGAGCCTGGTAAGATGGAGGAGACTAGGGATACTAGGGAAGATTCGGATATGGTGGCAAAGAGATTGAACACCCTGGACAAAAGATTTAGGGACTTGACCCACTTTACTATGAAACTAAGCCACTTTGTTACTAGTGCGTTGTCAAATGTCATAAAAGAGGAACTGGAGGGGAATAATAGCCAAGAAAACAAAGAATGGGTGGGCGATGAGGCAGTGGACCTCTTGATCAAGAACTGGGATGAGGCTAGTTAGTTGTGCTTGTTGGTGGTCTATCGGTTGTTTTTCGGCTGTCAGTGTGTTGTCCCTGGGCTGTCTCTGTGGTTTTTTTTGTTAATTTTTCCTATTGTTGTTTCGTTCCTTTTTGGCCCTAGTGGCTCGTTGTGAGGGGTACAACGCCCTGTAAATGTTGTTTAACTTTTCAAAAACAAAGTCAAATATATGGAATAAACTTCCTTCTCTACTCTAATTTTATATTACTTGTTGTTATAGAACCATCTAGATGATGTTCAATGTCCCTAATTCTATACTCAACAAAATCAATGCTTAACATGTTGATTGACATGACACCAAGTTTAGTATAATCACTCATGTCAAGACTCACCACCTAATGTTGTATCAAGAGCTATAAATGATTAATAATGATTAGTACACACTTATGATGTTGTATAAGTACTTAAAAATTCAACTATATACCTCTTGTCAAATTTATAGAGTATTCTATATAAATTATAATTGGTGTAACCATTGAACCTCTTTTCAATCCAAGTGCTATTTTAACATAAGTTATATGAAAATAACTTTAAATTATATTCATAAAAATGTTGTTTTATTATTAAAAAAATATTTTATTATGTTTAAATTTAACCAATTGTTGTTTTATTATAGAAAATAACTTTAACTTATATTTTATTATTAAAAATGTTGTTTTAAAAGGCGAGCCAAAAGAAATGTTAGGAATGGGACCCAAAATTAAAAAATATAGTTTGGAGGGAAAAGGAAAAAAAGAATAACTTTTTTTCTTGAAACCTATATAAGGAGAGTTTGAAGAATGGAAAAGTTTACACCTTCATATTATTAAATTTATTTCTTATGAGATTGAAAATCATTCATATTTTTTTCCTAGGATGAAACAAATAATGGATTGACAATGAAAACCCTCCTATTCATTTTAGTAATTCAATCAAGAGATTACCAGAGTGTCGAATATTGTTTGTTTTCAATTTATTGATTATAGCTCATTCATTGTGATCATCAATTCAAAATTATTTTTCATACTTTTTTTGAAAATTTATCTTATTTATATTTTCTTGTAAATCATATTATTTTATTTGAGGAGATTAATTTCATATGTGCACAATAATTTTAACCTATCCCACACTAGGTGAGGCCACAAAGGAGGGACCCCATCCCCATGAATAAAGTCCCTCAAACCCAATACATGAAATCCCATAAATGAGATACAAAGTGGAAAGCACGACGATTCATTCAAGACACCATAATTGCTATTATTTTACAATTTTGCTCCACATTTGGTGTGGGAGCCAAGATTCATGTTGAACATTACTTCATTTTTCTTCCTTTTCATTTGTATTACTATCCAATTTTCCTCTAGTGCCCCAACACTCTCAACCTTATTTGATTCCTCGAGGGGTTTTTGCCTCCCCTAGGAGACATAATTTATGAGCTCTTAGTATTATCCACCAACTCCTCATTTGACTTAGGGTCCTTTGAAACCTTAATTCTATGCCTTCCTATAGGAGGAGATCCATCTATGGCCATTGATGTGGCATGTAATTTACTTGGTATATCCTTGTGATTTCCATCCTCCAAAAAATTATTCGGGGAAGTAGTAAGGGTTTTTCCATCCTAGCAAAAATATTCTTTCTTAATGAATAATGATGGGGGAGAGACATATTTCCACCAAGTGGCTTGTTTGTCAATTTTATATTTTGAACAATGAGTAGCAATATTCCCAGTATTAAAACATCTATGATAGTGAAAGTGTAAACCCTCATAACAACTGGGTCTAACACTCATTTACAATTTTTAGAGAGATATTCATTGGAAGATATTTGGTAATATCCATCTCCACCAGGATATGAGCATATGTGGTATGCATATAATTTGATGAGCCCTCATCCACACCAAAAAACTTCCCTAATAAATTACCTATATAATCAAAATAAGATTCAAACTAAAATTTTAATGGAAGATTTAAGAGTCTTACCCAAATTGGAGTAGCATCAAAATATTCAATGACATGATTCAAAGAAGGGTGTCATAATTTCAACATAAGCAAATATTGCTCACAACTCCATTAGTGATAATAGAGGATTGTATGTCTATTCTCAACATTGTCAAATATCACCAAAAAAACCCTTATACGCAGGGGTAAATTTAAATATCACCATCCAAAATGGGATGCCATATGGTTGTAATCCATTGATGTAGCTTAGAGAGGCTCAACTAAAACCCTATGAATCTCCCAACCAAACCCATCTTCGTAAAATACACTTCATTTTCAGCCACTTATCTTATAATTTCCTCTTCATTATTCATAGTTGGGGAAGTATTGATGCATTAGAGAGGTTGAGTCATTTGATTAAAACTAGAGACCAACACCCCTGTACCCTTTTTCCACGCCTAGTCTGCATATATTGCCCCATTATTAACATATTGTGCAAATTTATAATTTAATATTTATTATCTAAGTTGACCATGTTTAACATTTATAATTTGAAAAAGTGTTCATCAATAAGTGAATGACATGTCAGATATTGCAGTTACAAAGGAGATATTGTAGTTACAAAATTTATTCTATCTTTTATTTCTTTTCCTTTATCTATATTTTCTCTCTCTATCTCTCCTACCCTATGTCTCTTTATTACTCTATCAATCTCCCTCCCTCTCTCTCTACATCTATATCTCTACCTCTCTATATCCATCTCTCCCTCTTGAACCCTCTCTTTACTTTTTTCTCCATATCTCTTTGTCTCCTTTATTTCTCCTTTTCTCTTTCTTTCAACCCCTTCTCTCTCTTGATTTTATCTCTCTCTTTGCCTCTATATTCTTTCCTCTCTCTGTCATGATCTATCTCTCTCTTTTGATAGAACTAAGAAGTTTGTAATTAATGACTTGTAATTGATTTCAACACTACATGATGAATGTCAATTAGCATGATGGGTGGTTACAAAAAAATTATTTTGAAAAAGGTTTCTTGGTTGAGTGACTACACCAAAAGTTTCAACACACAGTGCCCTCTAGTAATTTGGTTCACATTTGTCTACCTTTTCAAATATACTCATGTGATTTTAATATGTTGTTCATAGATATCACTGACATCTTATTTCAAAATTTTAGTTGTTTTGGATAAATGGTTCAAAAGTAGCAAGTAACAAAAGATCAGAAAATATGGATTACATAGCTCTTTGTGTACTAGCTATCACCTAACTGGTCTGCATTCCTCCATAGATTTGAGTTAGACATTGCAGTTTTGGCAGAAGGTTAACTATTGTCAGTACATTGTATTTTTTGGTTGACGTGACATTTTTTGATCCACATATCCTTTAGTAACGTTCAATTGGAATATTTTTAATTTTGGGTTCTATTCCTAGCCAACTTGATGTATGCAAAGTGTTATGAAGATTAAATATATGGTGTGAATGGAAAAGAAAGATGTTATAGGTTCTGACCTATATTGATTATGTTTTGGGTGTGAAGTAAATTTTGATTTGAATTGAGTGTCTACAAGGTATGTTTTGTATAATTCAAGGAAAAATCTAATTAGGCTAACCTAATTGATGTTTACGATGGAGTTTAGCATATATAAGGTTGAATTGAGTTATAGAAGAGAGATGATACACACACATGATCTAAATGCAAGCAATGGTGTGAAATTTTGTAGAATTGAGTGAATAAGTTATGAATATTGAGAAAAGGTATGTGAATACAAAGCGGAGCAGAGATTTATAATCCGATCTTTATTAGAGTGTGTAATGAGATTTAAAGGAACTAAATCCAACATATGTTAGTAAAAGAGACGGGAATCAACCATGTTCAAGGCCCCAAGTCAAGGAGAGCCAAGAGTGGAAGGCTACCCTAACTTACCTCACTCTAAAGGAATTTTTCAAATGAGGGGCGATAATGATGAGGACTATAAGGTCCTTCAATCACTCTACGGACTTGAAATTCAGAACGAGGCTAGGTGAGTCAATTTTCAAGTTCAACATTATACCTCAGGTAGCTCTCTACCTGAGGATAGAAGTGTGGTACTAAGATGACAGTGTGACGTGTTGGCGTCTCTTAGGTGCACTGACATTTGTATGACTAGAGGACTCGAAACATAGTAAGAACCACTAGAAAACAAGCTAACGACCTAGCTAGTGATTTCTAAGGGAACAAAATAGAAATATAAAATAAGAGAGATACAAATGAATAAGATAAAGCACATATATTAAAGCTAAGGTGACAAAGATAATCTCACAAAAGAGCCTGTATGCCAGCTCGCTCCAAATGCACGTCCACCTACACATAGGAGTAGGGAAAATTGTTAGGGGTTGTATAGGGGTCAGCCTCAGTCAGACCCCCATTTCATTGTTTCCACCTCCATTGACATCCAAGATAGCAATGATAGGGAAATATATGATAAAGGAGAAAAGAAAGTAGAGAACACAATAAACACTACAAAATAGTGAAGTGCTACTCAACCAAATCGTAAAGGAGAGGTGTGAAAACATTACCACCTCCACTAAGAGCTCACTAGCTAATGATGAAGAAAGAGAGCTTGAACAATCACCACAACCTCAACTATGGTGAAGGGAGGTGTTGCAAAACCTCAAGCCCCTGCTGCAATGGCTCGTTCCACACTTGCTCTACAGAGTTGATGGAGTGTTGTTGTTGCTGCTATAAAGTGCCAAAGTGTTGCTTGAAGTGATGGAAGTGAAGTGAATGCTTAGAGATTGTCAAGAGAGATTCCAAAGAGATGAGTTGCATGAAGAATGAATGTTTTTGAAGGTGAGTTGAGGATCTAATAAGGCATTTTCGAGTTGGTTGGTCAAAGAGGGACATTACAATTCATTCCTAATAGGAAGTGTAACACCTCTACCAACTTCAGATGCAGGAATCTGTCAGGGACGTAAGCACATCGCGCAAGTGTCCTTGACAATTATTCTTCTATCAATGAAAAAGATGAATGCCAAGTGGAATGAAGGCAACTTGTTGATGTGGAATTTTTCCTTCAGATTTGATTTTCTAAGGTGAGGAAGTGTAAAAGGTGAATTTGCGTAAGGGGTGAAAATTCATGCCTATACATTTTTCCCCCACTTTAGCGAGCACAAATACTGATGAATGTTTCTGTAAATTAGATTGGAAAGGTAGTAGGGTTAGAAATGTATTCCTGAACTGTCAAGGAAGCAAACCACAATCTGGTGAGCTCAAAAGCATGGGCTGAAACAAAAGACTCCACAATCCCACATAACAATGAAGTTAAAGAATGAAAGCATCTTATAGGACCGTAGACTTGTAAGGAGGTGACCCCCAAGATCTCTTGCATGAAGGAAGCCTTGAGAAGTAAGTGTCTCACAAGCCTGCGGACCTGCAAGGAAGGTATCCTCCAAGATCTCTCACATGAAGGAAACTAAGAAGAGCACCTCACAAACCTGCAGACCTACAAGGAAGGTATCATCTAAGATCTCTCACATGAAGGAAACTAAGAAAAGCACCTTACAAACCTATAGACCTCCAAGGAAGGTATCCTCCAAGATCTCTCACATGAAGGAAACTAAGAAAAGCATCTTACAAACCTACAAGAAAGGTATCCTCCAAGATCTCTCACATGAAGGAAACTGAGAAAATCACCTTACATACCCACAGACCTGCAAGGAAGGTATCCTCCAAGATCTCTCACATAAAGGAAACTAAGAAAATCTCCCTATAGACCCGCAGACCTACAGGGAAGGTATCCTCCAAGATCTCTCACATGAAGGAAACCAAGAAAAGTGCCCTACAAACCTGTAGACTTGCAGGGGAGCGACCCCCAAGATCTCTCACATGGAGGAAGCTCAAAAGAAGCACCCTACAAGCCCATAGACTTGCAGGGAGGTATCCCCCAAGATCTCTCACATGGAGGAAACTAAGAAAAGCACCCTATAGACCCACAAACCTACAAGAGAGCAACCCCCAAGATCTTTCACATGGAGGAATCTCGAAGGAACCGCCCTACATGCTTGCAAACCTATAAGGAGGTATCCCCCAATATCTCTCACATGGATGAAATGAAAGGAAAGGGACTCTGCATAGTTAAGAAGCAGCTTCACAGGTGCACCTCAAAAGTGACATGTTTACCCACAGATAGAACATGTCAAAAAGCGGCCATGCAGGCAAGTAAGTGGACAGTCGACAAGTTGGAAAACCTTAAAAGGGGTCCCTTAGGAACTTGGTGTGAAGAGGAGGTCCACTCAAGGGATGTGCTATCTGAAAGTATAGGAAGGACATTCTTTCTCAAATCGATTCATCATCAAGGAATCCTTTCGAAAGATGTTCACTTCATCAAGGAATTCGAAAAGAACAAAAATGCCCCCTTGCAAGAGGAAGGTCAAAGCGGTTCCCACCTCAGAGGAAGGTTCTCAAGTTCTTTCTTTATGAACACATGATGAAGGAAACATGTTCCATAAGGGGTCCAAGTCATGAATACTATTTTGAAAAGAAATGCTCATGAGGACTTTTGAAAAAAGATTTGTTGGCAATAAATGCATTTTTTGAAAAATCGAAGCATTATAGAGATGGTGTTATCACACATGAGAGGTAAAACTCAAGCAGAGAAGAGAAAAAGGAAGGAAAAAGAGCAAGAAAGAGAGAAAAATTCAAAAAAAAGGCACAAGGGTGATTTGATAGTTCAAGGTCAAAACTGCTCATAAATATATATAGAAGTATAGTGATAGTATACAAATGAACTATCATCAACCCCTACTATATCAGACCATGTGAAGAATGCACGAGAAGACAAAGTAAAAATAAAAAATTGGGTCAACATGGAAGGGAAGCCTAAATTCACCCAACACTTTGCATCATCCCCAATTTGCTGAAAGTCAAGTACAAACATGGAAGAATGATGAAATAGATAGAAGAAGGTTTACGACACAAAGATCACTCATGTATCCAAGCACCAACAAGGGTGACAAGGGTCATCCAGGAACACATAGAGCGATCATGAGGGAACACACACACATATCTAATCTAAAGATAAAGAAGGGGCCTCCCCCTAACACTAATCGACCAAGAGGTCATCTGCTTCCCACTCTAAATCATCATAGGGTGAAGGAGGAAGAGCCTGCAATGGTGGAATGTTAAGGGGGGGAGCTTCCAACCTTCTCGCAACAAGGGGTAAGGAAGAGTGCCCCACAAGATCCCCTCCACTAAGCTCTTGTGGAGCTAGGGTAAGTGACTTTGCAAAGATCGCTGACAAGTTTGAGACTTCATCTAGGGAGTTAAACAAGAAATTTATTAAAGTTCCATGTTTTACCTCAACAAACAAAGAGGATTGTGTCTAAGATTCATCGCTAGGCTCACCGAATGATTTGGGAGTGGTGACAAACTGGGAAACCAAGGCTTTCTTCGTCACTAGGACAAAACAAGCCAACGTAGGACCGCCTTTCAAAAAAGGTGAGATCCCCTTATTCCCTCCATTGTTGGAGGGGTCATCCTCTATCTTCGGCTTCATCGGGGGATGTGAACTCCCCACAAATGAAGTGAGAGTCATAGGGGAAGAAGAGGAGGAGAAAGCCGCAGTAGATATCGCCAAAGTGTTCAGCATATTCATAGGCTTTGGAAATGGTGGGATGTTTGAAAGGGACATCAACAAGGGTGGCTCCATTGAAGGAGTGATAAATACCTGCACCTTTTTAGGGTTAGGTGCACTCACAGTGGGAGTCAGAGGTGAGATGGAACTAGGTTAAGTGGAAGCAAGAGAAAGGAGAGGGGAATACAAAGTAAGAGGCCCTAACACAGGGGTGGCCATCTCTTCGTCCTTCTTCTACAAAGCGGCCTGCTCAGCCATGAGATCCTTTCACCGACGTTTATGCTCATGCGCAAGGTAGTTTGTTCAACTCTTTGAGCTAGATATTGGAGGCTACAAAGGAATAGAAGGTTCCTACTCAACCATGGGAATTTCCACTATAGCCATTTCCAACAGAGGAATAGACTCCTAAATGGGAGGAAGAGGGATAGTTTGAGAAGAAGCAAGGGGAGTTGGCTCAAGTGCTTCAGTAGTGGGCCTCTTCTCATTTACTACTTTGGGAGAAAAGCCGATGGGAGGCTGTGGAGGTCGAGAATAGAGGACTCCCCATGGGTACCCTTCCTCCTACCATAGCAAACAAGCCTAGGCTCTGTGGGTAGGATAAGAAGCTCAAACGCAAGACACTTAAGCTTTGGCCAAGCGGGCACCATAGGGTTCTCATGCAAACGTGGGGTGGAACCTGATGGCACTGCAGTAGGGTAGGAGGAAGCATCAGGATGAATAGTAGGAGAGGAAGAAGGAGGGTCTCGGGACTGCTTCTCTTCTTCTCTTCTATGTGCCTTGGTAGCGTCACTGTTAGATTTTAAACATGCCCTATACGAAACGGCATAAGGTGATGGAGGGTATCTCACTTTCAGCCTTAGGTTCCCTTTCTTATAATTTTGATATGTCTGGTATAAGAGGTCCTTCCTAGGTGGGAGAGGACTAACGGGTGCAGGCCAAAAGTAATTAGAGTAACTACCACGCGCAACTGGTGGTCTATAACTAGTGTTGTGGATCACATGTATGGAACCCTCATGAATGAATTTAAAACATTTATGCACAATCGAGGGAACTGCATTCATAGCTACCATCCAAGGGATACCCAACTTCACTCTAAAGAGTACAGACCTTGGGATAATGTCGAACAAAAGATTCACAGATTTAGGTCCAATGAGAACCGATAGGATAATACTACCTAGAGGAGGTATGGAAATTTTGCCGTGTGTGTTGATGGTGCTCACAGGTGGATCATACCCCATCTTAATGCAAAATGTTGAATAGCATGATCTCCTCAGTTATGATATTCACTTGAGACATCAAATCAACAAGAACACCTACTATAGTGTTTTCATTGATTCAAATAGGAATGTAAAGAGGAGATGGTTCTCTATTAAAGCCCATCGGTAGATCCTATGAGGTGAAGGTTATATCGATACCACTGCTCACAAGCTGCATAAAGGAAATAGGTTGGTGTAGAAAATAGGCCATTACACACACTAGACGACACTTTCTCAGAGCCCTCCAAAGGTTATAGGACAAGACGGTGACCCAATTAAGTTTTTATTACACAACACTTTTGGAACCTTCCAACTATGCCTACTAAGGGTCGTAGGTTGGGTTGTAAGGTGGAGGCCTCACAACACTCCTAGAATACAACGAAAGGAGCTTTCAGTATCACAAAATGAAACCAAAATGGTTTGCATCAAGTTCACCAAAAATGTAAGAGAAGGGTACCAACCACATTAGAGGCCCTAAGTCACTGAGAGCCAAGAGCAGAAGGTTGCCCTAACTTACCTCATTCTAAAGGAATGTTTCAAATGAGGAACGAGAATGATGAGGACTATAAGGTCCTTCAGTCACTTTGCAGACTTGAAATTCAAAATGGGGCTAGGTGCGCCGGTTTTCTGGTTCAACACTACATCTCATGTAGCTTTATACCCGAGGATGAAAGTGTAGTTCTGGGATGACAGCGTGGCACATTGGCATCTCTCAGGTGTGTTGGGGTCCGTACAACCAAAGTACCTAAAACACACTAAGAACCACCAGAGAACAAGCTGATAACCTATCTAGTGATTTATAAGGGAACAAAATAGAAATATAAAATAAGAGAGATATAAATGAATATGATAAAGAAAATATATTAAAGCTAAGGTGATAAAGATAATCTCACAAAAGAGCTTGTATGCCAGCTAACTCCAAATGTAAGTCCACCTACACACAGGAAGAGGGAAAATTGTTTGGGGCTATATAGGGGTCTACCTCAGTTAGACCCTCATTTCGGTGTTTCCAGCTCCATGGATAGCCAAGATAGCAACGATAGAGAAATATATGATAAAGGAGAAAAGAAAGTAGAGAACACAATAAACATTATAAAATAATGAAGTGCTACTCAACCAAATCGTAAAGGAGAGGAGTGAAAACATTACCACCTCCACCAAGAGCTCACTAGCCAATGATGGAGAAAAATATCTTGAACAATCACCACAACCTCAACTATGGTGAAGGGAGGTGTTGCAAAACCTCAAGCCCCTACTGTAATGGCTTGTTCCACACTTGCTCTATGGAGTTGATGGAGTGTTGTTGCTGCTATGAAGTGCCAAAGTGTTTCTTAAAGTGATAGAAGTGAAGTAAATGCTTAGATATTATCAAAAGAGATGCCAAAGAGATGATTTGTATGAAGAATGAATGTTTTTGAAGGTGAGGTGAGGAGAATAAGGCATTTTCAGGTTGGTTGGTCAAAGAGGGACATTACAATTCATTCCCAATAGGAAGTGTAACGCCTCTGTCAACTTCAAATGTGAGAATCTGTCAAGGACATAAGCATGCCACACAAACATCTATGCATCACATGAGTGTCCTTGATAGTTATTCTTCTACCGACGCAAAATATAAACGCCAAGTGGAATGAAGGAAGCTTGTTGATGTGGAATTTCACCTTCAGATTTGGTTTACTAAGGTGAGGAAGTGTAAAAGGGTAATTTGTGTAAGGGGTGAAAATTTGTACCTATATAGTTTGATGCATTTCTCATAGTTAAAAAATTGGTTGTGAGGCCACCTCTTTGTATCTTTATTTTTCTTGTGAACAGTTATTTCACTTGGACAGTGAGTTCACCTAGCAGTGACTCTTTCTATAATATCTTATAACTAGTTATAACATATTGTGAGTTAATCTTCATGATGGTTTTACCCATTTTGGGTTTTCCATGTATAAATCTTGGTATTCATGTGTTGTGTGTGTTATGGGTTGTTCATGCTTTCATTCCTTATAATTCTTAAGTATGTTGTGGAAATTGGATGGTTTCTTAGAATATTGATTCACCCCCCTCTCAATATTTCATGTGTTCAACAATTGGTGTTAGAACCAGGTTCCTTGGAAGAAGCTTAACTGCTCTAGGTAGATCTTGGAAATTGAACACATGGGTCAAAAAGTAATTTCTACTATTGGATACATAGGAGACTGCATTTTTGACAAAGATGGAGAACTCAAACTTGCACTTGAGTACCTTGACAAGATTGAAGTTGAAAACAAAGATCTAAAGGAAAATGTCAAAGAAGCAAATGATTGCATCAAAAAAATGAGAGAGAACATCAACAATTTCAGAGAAAGACATAAGGAGGTCAATGAACAATTGAAAAAATAAAATGAGAACACCATCGAACTAAAAGTGGAAGTGGAAGAAAAAAGGATAATTGAGGAATATCTAAATGCAATGGTAAAAATAAAGACTGATGAATGCACAAGGCTTGAATAAGAAGAGGTAAATTTGAGATTAGATATAGAGAAAGCAAGCATTCATGAGGAAAAATTCAAGAAAAGTTCTATAATGCTTGATGAATTAATTACATGACAAAAAGCATTAAAATAAAAAGGTGGTTTGGGACTTGAAAAAGGAGAAATCTCAAAAAATGCAAAGAAGAATAGTAAATCAGAGAAGACTGAAGACACGAAGAACAATGGAAAATTATGAAATCAAAGAAACAATGCTAGAAGACCCCCTATC